>CAIGQW010000317.1:14857546-14884323 GCA_903798125.1 Danio choprae | reverse complement strand
TGTGTGTGTGTGTGTGTGTGTGTGTGTGTGTGTGTGTGTGTGTGTGTACGCGCATGCACTTGGATGCATTACATGCAGAGTACCAATTTGAGTATGGATTGATAATGCTAGAAAACTATTTATTTTGACTTTTTTTCTCTATGGTGAAAATAAAGTTAAAACATGGTTTAAATTAAGTTAAAATATATTTTATCATGGTTTATTGATTATTGAATATCATTGTTATTGATTATTGAATATCATTGTTCATGAAGTATAGTGTTTCAAGTATTAAATTTGAAAGCAAAACTCTCTTGGGTGAAAAGCAGCTCAACCCACTGTAAAATTGTTTACTGTAAAAGGTTGTGTAATTGTTTAAGTATTTTTTTCTTGAATTAATAAAATATATATATTATTTTTTTTGTATTATTTTACTTTTCTAATTCCAGTGAAACACCATACACTTAAATAATGGAAGTAATTTGGACATCAAATAATCTCAACTTGCAGATAAGGAAGGGACAAAATCCCTTGGGTTTTATTTCTTGCATAATGTCAAAGAAACTGCCATGAGCAAAGGTATTTGAAAATGAAAACAGAGGACATGGTTTAGTGTTCGGTGTAGCATTTTCTTGGTTTGGTGGGAGACCCTATTTTTAGTGGAGAAGTGCCCACAGTGAGACTGGAGGAGAGGGCACAACAAGAGCAAACTACTGATCCATGAGAGTTTGCAGTGAGATACCAGCAGCCCTTCCTACAATAATTCGTCCTCCCAATCTATGACTATTATACAACAATATAATCTATGACTACATATAAAACTGTTATTAAGCTTGCATTATTTTTGGCTCTCTTTCATCATTGCTTACAACAATTAAACTGATATAACTGATTGTTAATACAATTCAATTGCATTCATCCTCATTTCTATAGCATTTTTTTACCATGTAGATTGTGTTAAAGCAGCTTAACATAAATGTAGTTCTAGTAAATTAAAACAACTTCAGTTCAGTTGTCACAGATAAAGTCTAGTTTAGTTCAGTTCAGTGTAAAAATAAATGTCACTGCTGAAAGCCAAAAGACTGAAGAGCAAATCCACTAATGTTTAACTCAACTAGATCTAACCCAAACAAGCCAGTGGCGACAGTGGTGAGGAACAAACTAAACCAAATGACGGAATTGAAGGAAAAAATAAAACTTGAGAGAAACCAGGCTTCTCAGAAACCAGAGAAGCCTGGAACCAGAATACCGTTTCTCCTCTGGCCAAATGTCTTGTGCAAAGCTGTAGCCCCAAAGGCTTGAGAACAATGGACATCTGTTGAGGAGAGCAGCTGCAGGTCTAAATAGGTCACCACCAGGTGTTCAGGATAGTCCATGGGATCAGTGTGGAAACTTGTCTATCACTGTGGTTATTGCAGTAATCAGTCTCATGTTCTTGAGTGCATGACTACAACAACATCTATTCAGGATACTGGTTAGATCCAAGATGATGTAGATCTCGAAGTAAGGAAAAACAAACTAAGGTAAGTGTAGATGCTATTTAAATTATAACTTGTCTTTTGGTAAGTGTTTCCGGCTTTGGTTGCCCTAATTAATGCATCTAATCCTTTAGAGGATTTGGATTTCAAAATGTGTTTGTGTTTATATGTATGCTAATGCAAAGAGATGTACCTTTAGTGTAGTTTTAAACTGACAGAGTGTCTCTGCCGCCCAGACTGTGGTAGGAAGGCTGTTCCAGAGTTTAGGTGCCAGATATGAGAATGATCTACTTTGTAGTCAATAAGATTTTAATAGGGAGTCAATGCAATGCTGAAAGAACCATTGTAATATGATAATATTTCATAGTTCTAGAAAACACTATAGCAGCTGCATTTTGAACCAGCTGAAGTTTGTAACTTATGCCTACAAAGCAATCACCTGTTAATGCAGTTTGAAGCCTAACTGAAAGGTCATGAGAGCATGAATAAGCTTTTCTGCATTAGACATTGATAGCATATGTTTGACAACATTTTAATTTGCAGTTTTACATATGCTTGAAATGTGGCTTTCAAATTACAGGTTGCTGTACAACCCCAAATTTTGACTGAAGATGAGGAGTGAACTAAAAATCCATCAAGGGTTAGGTTTTTGCATAAGTACCTTTTGGGTCCAATAAGCAAGACCCCAGTTTTGTCTAAATTTAGTAATTATCAAGGAAAATGTAATGATCAATAGTATCAAATGCAGCACTGAGAGCCAATAACACTAACAAGAAAATGCAACCATGATCGGATGATAAGAGCAGTTATACAAAAAGTTTCTGTTTCAGTGCTATGAAATGCTTTAAGATCTAAATTGGAATTTCTCACAAGTATTGCTTTTCTGTATGAAGGAACATAATTGAGTAGATACAACTTTTTACTTTTACTATCTTTGATAGAAAAGGCAGGAATTGACAAAACTATTTATTAATTCTTTGGAATCAACCTGTGGAATCAACAATCAACAGTCCTCTAAGACAGATTGATAGTGTTCTTTTTATCTCTGATATTATTAATCTAGCATGTAAAGAAGTTGATAACATCATTACTGGTGTGTTGAGAAACACTTGCTGATGCTTTATTTTTAGTTAGGTTAGCCACTGTATTAAACACAACCCTAATGTTATGTATACTTTCTTTCCAGGTCAAACAAAAAACCTCTAGTTTATTTTTTTCTCGTCTTCGTTCCATTTTCCGAGCTGCTTTCTTTAAAGCATGAGTGTGTTCATTGTGCTATACTGTCAGATTTTTTTTCCACTAGTCTTCTAAACTTTAAATGTAATGGAGAAACTGTCTAAAGTGCTAGAAAGGACATAATCAATAGTTTCATTTGCAGCGTAAAGCTCTTATAGGCTGCCTGATATGCTAAGGAAATTAGAAAGATCAGGTAGGTGACTGACAAAGTAATCTTTAGTGCTAAAGGTGATCGTTCTACCATATTTAGAAGCTGGTTTTGTAGACCTATCAATACCCAATATACAAGAGATTAAGTAGCGATCTGAAATGTCATTAGTATGCTGCACAACTTCAACATTATTAATATCCATACCATGTTATAATATTAGGTCTAACATATTATTACACGGATGAGTAGGTCCTGAGACATGCTGTTTCATTCCAACAGAGGTGAGTATGTCTAGGAAGGCCAGACTTAATACATCTTTTTCATTATCTATATGAATATTAAAATCACCAAGAATTAAAATCTGTGGTCAAAACCATTTTGGATAAGATATCAGCAAATTCTTTTGTAAAGTCTGTGTGGTGCCCTGGAAGGAATTGTATTTGAAGTCAGATCGCTGAGTGACAATAAAAAATATTACTATATATTATGCCAATGCCTCCACCTTTCCCTTTAAGATGAGACTTGTGTTTAAGACTTGTCTAAGGTCATGTAATCATCTAATTTTAGACAGGATTCTGTTAACATTTAGATCGATTATCAAATCATTAACAGAGGAGAGTGATCTAATGTTCCAAGTTTTATCTTTTTTTATTTGATGAACATCAATTAGATTGTTACCTATTGTCAGTGTTCGTCCGCGTCATCCTTTGTTTATGTCATGTGCTTTCTTTGTCCTTCTCCCGCCACCGTCATTGTTAATCTGTTCCACCTGTGTTCAGCCCTTGTGTGTGATTACCTTAATCATTCCTTCATCCATTTATACCCTTTCGTCTGTGTCCATTGTGGTCCGGTATTTTGCTTCGTTTGGTTCGTCCTTTGATTCCTTGGTTCGTGTGGTCCTGTGTCTGCCTGTCTTCCCATATCCTGTATCAGTGCCCGTAAGTGTTAATAAACCCGTTTTTGTAATGTTCATCCTTCTCCGTCTCGTCTTGTTATCCTCCGCCCTCCGGGCGTTACACCTATGAAGGTGTTTGGGAATTTTTTTTAATCTAGAGGTTCAACGAACAGATGCAGTCTCTACGTTATAATTTCTAGGTTGCTCTATGTGCTGCAAAATATTTGTGATTGGTGAACTGTGGTGGCTAGCAGATGGTCAGTTTAGCCAGTCTGTCTGCTCCCTAAATGGGCCCCAGTTTGTCAAGTCCCAACACTAAGACTATAAGCCAAATTACTAGAGAGGAGAGCTGCCCTAACTGGATGGAATGAAGACCAAAAAAAAGATAAATAAAAAACGTATAAATATTTTTGATATATTAGACACAACTTTGATGCTTGTATTTGCACTAGATAGATAAACTTATAAATATGTCTGAACCAGCTACATGTATTTTAGACCCAATTACAACAAAATTACTGTAAGAGTTGCTACCTGTAGTAGGAGAATCTCTGCTTAATGTTATCAACTCTTCTTTATCTTTAGGCCATGTTCCAAACCCTTTCAAGCTAGCTATATTATTAAGAAACCACGACTGGATCACAGCAACTTAGCTAACTATAGGCCTATTTCAAATCCTCCATTTATGTCTAAAATACTAGAGAAAGTTGTTTCTGCCCAATTATGCTTCTTTCTACATAAGAACAATGTTTTTGAAGTGTTTCAGTCAGGGTTCAGATCTCATCACAGCACAGAAACCACATTAGTGAAAATAACCAATGATTTACTTTTAGCTGCTGACAGAGGCTGCATTTCGTTACTAGTTTAACTTGATCTCAGTGCTGCATTTGACATTATCAATCATGATATCCTCATAGATCGCTTAAATTTTAAAGGTATCCAGGGACAGGCTTTACAATGGTTTAAGTCATACTTAACGGACCATTACCAGTTTGTAAATATAAATTAACAGCTTTCACAAGTCAGGTCAGTAAAGTATGGGGTGCCTCAAGGTTCAGTTTTAGGCCCTTTGCTGTTTACAGTAAATATGCTACCCCTGAGAGACATTATTAGAAGGCACGGGATCAGCTTTCACTGCTATCCAGATGATACTCAGTTATATATTTCAACAAAACCTGGTGAGACATCTGAACTGCCTAAGCTAACTGAGTGTATTAAAGATGTAAAAGACTGAATGACCAACAATTTCCTTTTCTTAAATTCAAACAAAACAGAAGATCTGGTTGTTATATTAGGCAGCAACTTAACTTTTGAAAATCATATCTCCCATGTCACAAAAAACACCTTCCATATGAGAAATATCGCTAAGTTACGAATCGTGCCATCTATCTCAGATGCACATAAGCTAGTTCATGCTTTTATGACTTTTAGGCTGGATTACTGTAATGCTCTGTTCGCTGGTTGCCTAGCATCCTCTATTAATAAACTTCAGTTAGAGTTCTTACCAGGTCAATAAAATAGGACCATATCACCCCAATTTTATCCTCCTTACACTGACTGCCTGTTAAGTTCTGTATTGATTATAAAAAATTGTTTCTTATAAAGCTATAAAGCTTTAAATAATCTAGCTCCTGTTTATCTAACCAACCTTCTGTCTAGCTACAATCCAACCCGCTTTTTAAGATCTCAAAACTCAGGACTTTTGGTAGTACCCAAAATAGCAAAGTCTACTAAAAGAGGTTGAGCCTTCTCATTTATGGCTCCTAAACTCTGGAATACCCTACTTGATAATGTCTGAGGCTCAGACACACTGTCTCATTTCAAAATTAGATTAAAGACCTATCTTTTTAGTAAAGCATACACACAATGCATCACATAATGGTATGATGCATGAGTGTGCTCCATGCAGGTGAGTGGGCTTGACAAACCACCTGTAGGACACACTCCTCCTGTCTTAATGCACCAGACATTTTGTTAGAAATACTTATATGCTTTATATGTTTGTTTCAACCCAGGCACATTCTGAACACGTACCTCTGGATACATTACTGGAGACTGCAAAATATGTCCCGGTAGGTAAATTTTTTTGCAGTTTTTCTTTTCTCGAATCCACGAGAGGCTGCTATGTACGCTTTTTGAGATCTCAAATTTCTTGCACCTGCTGTTCTCGCATTAACCCACCAGAGGCCGCTGTTGACTGACTGTTTGACTGACTGAACGTTTGACTAACCAATCGACTGACCCACCCTCTTCCTTTCCTAAACCCAACCAATTTTATTGACTGACCCGCACACCCACTTCCCTAAACCCAACCAACAATTTTCAAAAGCAATCCAGGAAAAAGAAAAGCCCTCGTCGGATTTTTACCACGTTTTCAGATTTTACCACATTCTCACCCTGTTATTTACTTGTTTATTTTATTTTTTGGATTCTGTTTTCTTTCTGGAACCATTTTGCACCAGACTTGAACCCTGTCGTCGTGGTCAACTCCTCTCTGCGTCTCATCTCCGCCGTCGTACATGGCAAGCTAACGGGACAAACTGGTTACAGCGGTTACAGCTGGTTACAACTGGTTACAGCACACATCAAACATGCCAATACCTACAAAAAAGTCTCTTGGAGTGAAGTCCAAAATGGTACAGATCAACACCAAAATTGGGTATTGTCATCTAAAGGCTTTGGTGATGTTAAATTGCGAGTTTTCATCGAACAGCGTGTCTGTGGCGGCCTCACAAACTTTGATGTTTCGCCACAAACACAAGTTGTTATAACTCAAGCATGCATTGTCCGATCTGCCTCAAAATTTACATTTGATAAGAGCTCTGACCTGAACACATTTACATGCCAATATTCATATATATATATATATATATATATATATTGGTGATTTCTCAGGTTTTTTATATTTATCAACTTAAATTAATATTGCCCACAGTTCTCTGTCATTAAAAGGCCACCAGGTGGCGGTGAGGGCGGGTGCGAGGTCCCTTTGCCTGCAGCTTTAATTTTTCTTCTTCTTCTTGGATTTTTGAGGGTCTAAACATGCTCGAAAACTCACAAAATTTTGCACACTCACCAGAAGTGGAGAAAATTTACGTTTGTTATAGAACGGCTTTCAGAAGGGGCTGTGGCAAAATGGCTCGACCGCACCACCTATGCATGTTTGATGGAGTAGCCCCCAAGCTACATTTCACACACACTTAAAATTGGCACACACATTAAACATGCCAATACCTACAAAAAGTCTCTTGGAGCAAAATCTGAAACCAAACAAAAAGTCGCATATTTTTAACTTCCTCTGGCAAAAAAGTGCAGTTTTTGTCATTTCCAGATGTTGTATTAATGAACTGCTCCTAGGGATTTTTTCATCAAAACATCAAAATTGAAACAGAAAACAAAAAAAACTAAACATCAAAACAGGAAATTGTTATAATTCAGGCATGCATTGTCTGATCTGCCTGAAATTTTACATGTTTGATGAGATTCTTCTCCTGAAGACATCTACATGCCAATTGTGAGTTACAGTCATAGCACCACTTGCTGACAGAATGAAGTTTGGCATAAATCAATGATTTTCTCAGTTTTATTAATTATCAGCTTAAATTATTATTGTCCACTGTTCTCTATCATCCTAAGGCCACCGGTGGCGGTGATCATGGGTGTGAGGTCCCTTTCATCGCTGCTTGCAGCTTTAATTGTGATTGTTTTCTCCACTTCCACAATAGGTACAGACTTTCACTGCAATGAGGGTGAGGCTGATGCTGTATGAAGAAAGTTGCACACCGGATGCGCCGATTGGCGCCGCACCATGCAGCGTCATGCATTTTAGAATTCTAAACATAGATTTATATCAGGGTATGCACAACGGCACCGCAAATCGGTGGCTGTCAGTGGCATACAGCTTCAACACAGGACATTGTTCATATTTCTGCCGTGCCACAGAGCACCATCTGAATAGTTTAATTTTAAATAACATACAAATGTGCGTGTCCGGTGTGTGTTACTTCCAACTGTCATATGCGCGGCGCTGAGTGATGCATCTGGTGTGCAACCTGCTTTAGGATCCATATGCAGAGTTTAATTAAAAAGAGGGTGTCGCAGGTAAGAGATGGCGTGAAATCCGTGAAGGGCTGTTTAATTACAGTGCAGGGGTAAAGGAAGTGCAGGGTCTGAAGGGCGAGGTGTTCATGGTGAAGCCAATGTCCCAGTATGTGCAGGTGCGATGTGGGGGAGTGGAGTGCCGATCGTGGGTAGCTGAAGAGGGGAACGCTGCAAGCCTTCAGTCCCAACATGCTCTGCTTTCCTCCTCCGGCGTCATGCCTTATATTACCCTCTCCTAACGAGTCTCAGCTGGCCCCGATTGGCGTGCTGATTGAGGTGAGGGTGTTGTGTCCATGGCGACAGTCTGCCACAGAGGGAAACAGGCAATGAAGTCAAAACACATAAAGCAGTCCAACTGGCAAACAGACAAAAGGGTACAGAATAGGAAGGGAAATAACAGAATAGGAAGGAAAACACTTGGTAAGGCAGATAAAGCAATACTTGGCAAAGTTTAGCTTTGTCAGGTAATATGGCCACCAATCATTAATGTGGCATGGCATTACAAACCCTCCCTCCTGATCCTCTGTGGCCGTGGTGCTGGTCAATCGGGTCTGGCTCTGTGAAATTGTTCAATTAGAGATGAATTCAGGATGTCAGAGGCAGTTACCCTTTATGAAGAACTAATCTTCACCGCTGGGAACAGCAGCACTGGTGCATACACACACACACGCAAACACAACGTCACTTACCTCATTTCACATTCTACTGTTGGGTCATTGGAAATCGGGTGCACACGTATCCTGATGACATATGGACATTTCCACACACTTACCACCTCATTACTGCATACATTTCTCCAGATACACCACACATACATTATTGTTTAATGTTTTGTCTTGTTTGAATGTGTGGGAGTAGTCGGACCAGCCAAACCAAGCGAGTGATCGGCGCGCGCTTATGACGTCATGGCCGTGCCATGGCAGTTCAATGTCCCCTTCTGTGTATACTGAAGATACTTGTTTGTATATATTTAGTGTTTGTTTCTTTATTTTTTATTTTGTTTTGTTGTTTTGGTACTTTGTCATTTGGGGTTTTGTTCATTTTTGCCAATAGACATTTTATTGTGCACTGTGAATAAAATTCACTTCTCTTTTTACATATTCGGGTCAAGCCATCATTTTTTTTGTGAACCCAGCCAGAATGTCCCACAGTAGATCCACGAGGATCTATTGCATCACTTCCATAATCTGTCTTCGGGTCCATAACCTTCCCAGACCACCGAGTATTGGAGCTGACATGCTTTTCATCTTAAATCCAGTAATTCATTGACTTTATATGCGGGGATGCAACTAGATCAAGTGGTGGTTGTGGTTCTTGGTTCTCAGTGTTGGGGTCAGCACCTGTGTGGACCAGAGATACACAGTAGTTAACAGGAAGATCAAGCTGGTAAGTGAGCTCATTCATTTGTGTGATTACTTTATACAGGTCAACATACCTTAGGCTGAGCTTCCTGCTGGGTAGGGGCAATTTGAGCTCCCTTGAGAGGCAGACCCATTTTTCTGGTTTGTAAAGAGGTTGTGGGTGATGTCTTCAATTGGCCTGGAACCCCTGAATTCGTATGGCTCTTTGCAAATGGACATGGGCACTTTCCCACACCCTCTCATTACGTCTGATCCAACCATCCACTGCAGGTACAGAGGAAGGCCTGCCAGACCACGGAAACAGGGAATTTTGATATCCTAGGATGCATTGAAAAGGAATTAAGCCATTGAAAAAATTGAGTTACAGAGTTCTTTGCATATTCTAACCAGGCGACAGGCTTTGGAGAAGTGATCTATGATGATGAGGAAGTTGGTTAATCCATCACAGGGAGGCAGGTCAGTGACAAAATCAATAGATGTGTGACCAGAGGTGTTGAGGAATAGGTAGCAACTTAACCAGACAGCAGATCCTTGGGGGGTTTGATTGGGCACAAGCTTGGCAGGATTTGACATAAGCAGTTACATCCCTGGTTATGAATGGTCACCAGAAAGAATTCTGCACAAGATTCAAAGTATAAGATATTCCTGGGTGGACTGAACTTAGTGAAGTGTGGACTCATCTGTGCTGTAACTAAAATATAGTTTTCAGGGGGACTATTTGTAGGGGGTAGTTCATTTTGATTAGCCCTTTGGATCTCCTTCATGATGTCCCAACTCACAGGGCCTATAATCACTGATGGGGGAAGAATACATTCTGGGACCCTATTTTCAGTGAGTGTATCATGATGTCTGGAAAGCGCATCAATCTTACTGTTCTTACTGCCTGGATGATAGGTAATTATAAATTGGAAGCGAGTGAAAAACAAGGACCATTAAGCTTGGTGAGGATTCAACCATTTCGCACTCTTAATGTATTTCAGGTTCTTATATTCAGTAACTACTTGGAACAGGTGGACAGCTCTTTTGAGCTAATGCCTCCACACTTTGATGGTCACTTTCATAGATAAGAGATCCTTGTTACCCATGTCATAGTTACGTTCAGCTGGTGTCAGTTTCCAAGAGCAGAAGGCTTGCGTTAAGAGTTTACGGGGCTGCCCATGGTGTTGAGAAAGTACTACTCCTATCCCACTGTGTGAAGCATCCACCTACACTATGAATAGGTGGTTAAGATCAGGATGCTTTAGAATGGGAGCTGTTGTGAAACTCTCCTTAAGCTTGGAGAAAGCCACCAAAGCTTCAAATTACTATTTTTACTTTACCAGAGATATAAGAGGGGCAGCAACCATTTCCACTCCTTGATGGCTGATGTCATAACCAAGGAAGGTGGTCTTCTTGACGTGGGACTCACACTTCTATGTCATAATAAACAAGTGGTTTTCGAGAATGTCATTTCTGTCATGTTAGTACAGTCTTTACATGTTGTATATGTTCTGATCAAGTGTGTTTTACGCCTCCTTTTGAGTGAAGGTCCCGGCCGTTAGATTGCCTCCTGGAGGCTGGCTGCAGTACAAGTCATAAACCCTGCCTCCTCCGTGTTAATGAACGAGACTTGAATAAAAGGAGTCCAAATAAAAAAAATGAATTACACTTGAAATAAAATTTCCTGGAAAATGGTTTTGGTCATTTAAAGCAGTTGTTACGCTTCTATGGATTCAGATCTTTATTTTTGTAAATAGTATGTTTTTAAGTAACAGGTACAAGCATGTACAAAATAACTATTTTATTATAACGTTATGTATTTAATGTAATTACTACAATTATTTCATTCATTGATTCATTTTCTTTTCGGCTTAGTCCCTTTATTAATCTGGGGTCACCACAGCGGAATGAACCGCCAACTTATCCAGCATATGTTTTTACGCAGTGGATGCCAAAGGTTAATTTAAATATATAATTTTATGAGAAAAAAAAATTGCTCATTATAAACTATGATGCTAACTTCGTTAAAACAACACAGTATAGACTATTTACATCATAAATAATTAAAGCACTCAGCTAAGTTCTGGAGCGCAGTTGATTGACGTGAGAAAGTTTGAGCGGGCAGAAGTTTGAAATCGCGGCTCCGCCTCTGGCTCTACGGGGAATGTTTTTCTGCGCATGCCCAGGCTCCAATTTCAGCAGTTTTTTGCGACAATTTGTGCCCATCATGAGGCGTTTTGCCTTCAAAGCATTCAATGGCAAAAGGCGCTGTTGCGTCGTCCGTATTTTTTACAGTAATTGGTTCTGATTCAGATTTGGAGTATATGAAAATGTCATTGATATAAGCCATTACATACTGGTTGAGGAGATCCTGGAAAATGTTATTGATGAAGGATTGGAAGACGGCAGGAGCACTGGCAAGTCCATATGGCATCACTGAGTACTCATAGTGCCCCTCGTGGTGAGAAAGGCTGTCTTCCAGTTACCATCCTCACAGATTCTGATAAGATTGTAGGCACTCCTAAGATAAGGCTTGGTGTAAATCCTGGTATGTCATGGTTGGGAAGGAATGTTGTATTTTATGATGAAATTGATAAGGATATTATTTTCAGTAGCCAGCCCAACAGAAAAATGTAAATTCTTTGACAGATGAGAGAGGAAAATGATTAACACTCACCCAGGGAATACTGTATATGGTCATATGGGCTTTGTGTGGACAGACAACACTGTGATGGCCTGTTTTACCATAGTAGAAACAGATTGAATTAGTGTAATCAAAATCTTTTTTCCTCTGAGAGCGTGGAAAGCCCCAGATGAATGGGTTCCTGACTTGGCAAGGGAAGTGGTGCTTTATGTAACAGTGGTGGCATGGCTGGACTCGGTGGTTAGTGGCCTGGTTTTCTTGCCTGGGCATTTTATATTAGTTTATCAATACAAATTGCTAGAGACACACAATCAATGAAGGAACAGTTATCTTCCTTACAGGCTAATTCATTCTGTAGTTCTTGATTCAGACCTGATTCAGTCTGTAGTTCTTGAAAACCCTCGATGCAACATTGTTCCGACCACTCTGAGCAGCAACTCGACAGCATAGTCAGCAGTGGTGCGTGGTACACTGAGTCATGTGCAGCAGCTGCAATGAAATATTCCAATGAATAAAATACTCAAAAGATGTCTGAAACAACATATTTGAGTCCCATATTCTGGAAGCCCAATTAAGTGCTCTGCTAAAACGCAGTGACATCATAAAGATTTTTTTTTCTCACCATATGTGAATTATTCCTTATGGTGATCAAAATATATCTGGACTTGACAAACAAATCCTCTACAGAAATCCACAGAGCCCTCAAACTTCTCAGGTAAAGCCAGTCTTTCTGTATGTTATGAATCAGGTTGAAAGGATCAAATGTACAGTAGTGAGTGAGGTGTTCATTTGCTGACTAAAGTTTGTTGAGTTGTTCCTGGTAGTTCTTTAGTAATTAACTTTGGTAAGTGAATGCTGCTTGAAGCTGTGAGTTCAACAAATCTAAAACACCAGGCAAAAATCTGAATCAAGGAAACAGGCAAGGAAGTCCAAACACATAATGCAGTCCAACTGGCAAATAGACAAATGGGTAATCCAAACAATTATGTGATCTTGTGATCACAGACATAAAAGATGTCTTAGATGTTGGCTCATAACAGTCATTCAACTGTATTTCTTAGATTTTTACTCCATTTTGATGGGCCTAAAATGAAAACAGATGAGCAGATGTATTTACCTTAAAGTAAAATAGCAGTCTATTGAAAGTAATTTAATGCAACAAATTGTTAGTAGAGCACTCTTGAAAATGCATGTATGTAAAAAAATAATAATAATAAAAAAAAGAGCAAGTAACTGTAGTCACTTTATTTTAAGGTACAATTCTCACTATTATTAAACCATTAGCTATGACTTTTAGCTCAATAAACCCCCTCATTTGCAGCTTATTAATAAATATTAAGGAGTAGTTTCGTTTAGAGATAAGGCATGGTTAGGGATGTAAAATAAGATCATGCAGACTATGTACTTTATAAGTAATAACTAATAACAGCCAATATCTTAATAATATGCAGGTATAAGTAAGTAGTTCATAGTGAGAATTGGTCTCTATACTAAATTGTTTCTGTAATTTTATATATGGTTAAAGTCCATTTTAAATGATGTTGTATTGCTACTTATAGGCATCTGAATGTGTACTGAAAGTCTGAAAAAAAACTGGTTAACAACTACATATAGACTATAAAATCAAAGCTCAGTTGTATAAAGTTACTGAAAACTTCTTGAGGATATATTGCATGTTCACTAATACATCATTGAACATCTAGAATCTAAACTGATAACACATTAGCAACAGTTTTCTCAACACAAGTTTAATAGATGTTGTAATGATTGCCTAGGAAACATTTAAAAGACAATCTACAGATACTACCCTAATGAGAGTAAGCAAGTCCACTTCCGTAAAATACACCATGTTTTACAATCCATTCCTCATAAAAATCCTGATCCTAAAACACACGTTTCACATCAGTTGCAACATCTCTATATAAACACAGTCATCTAATGACATCTAATAATAGTATATTTATATTAATTAGTAGACTGTTCATGGTAACCTTTTTGAGTGCTAATGCTTGACTCACATGGTGTCACAGCTTATAATGCCAAAGGCTCAGGGAGTAGCTGCAGATAGGATGCAGACTGAACAAAACATGCATCATTGGACAAATGCATGAAAAACATAAATCTGCAGAATGACGATGTGCAGAAGACAAAATTCTGAATAAATTCATATATATCCACCTTAACGTGACATCTGCTTAATATACTTACTGCTTTTACACCAACCAAATAAGAAAACAAATGGTACTTCATTGCACTTTCATCAAATATCAGATTTTGTTGGTTGAATTTTGTTTAAATACATTTATCACATCATTATTTTATATTATATTTTTATACAATTCATACAATTTATTTGTATTTGTAATTTGCAACAAAATTAGGAATAAAACAGCCTTGTCTCTGTATTGTGTAAGATCCACACGTACAAACATAAAGCATAAATCCACACGTACAAACATGGATGTTTCACATGCATCAGCAAATGTGATTCTACATAAACACACTAACAACATTCACAGACCTTGAAAGATACATGCATCCTTACACACGAATCACACACACACCACAGATGATTTGCACATATGAGAAGGAAGTTTAGGACAAGTCATCACCGGAGGCACAGTGAATCAGAGCTGTGATGTAGTGAGATGTGTTCTCTTCTTGTCTGTCAGTGTGTTTCAGATCTACTCTCACTGATGGGGGGAAGACAGTGCTTCGACCACCCATCCTCCATCCCTGCTGACGTCAGCCCCTCATATGCGTCAGGGAACACAACAACGGTCTCTCCTCTGCGCATATGTAAATAATTTTTTTTCTATTTCTATTCATAATTATTTTCTGTCTGCTATATCAACTACCCTCTTCTACCGCAACTCCAGGTTATTTTATAGTTATTACAACATTTATTAAAGTTCAGGGTCTTATTTCTAAAACATATGCAATTCAAACTTAGAATGTGGGTATGCTAAAATTCAAGAGATGAAATAAAAAATAAAATAAAATAAAATGGGAGCAGTTCTGAGTAGACATGAACACTTTTCTTTGTGGTACAGTCTAAATACTGCAAATTTGGAAATCTAAGAAACATGTGCCACTCAACATTCTCAGGTAAAGGACTTTGATGTTGGTGAGTCCTCCATCATGTACAGTAAGCAAAAGATTGGTAACAATTTACATTAAGATTCCTTTTGTAAAGGTAAAGTCATGTACTCTTTATTTCTATAGCTCTTTATACAATATAGACTCTGTCAAAGCTTCAATCCATTGATGAATGGGAAAAATAATGAAAAATCATAACTATTTTTCAGTTTGTGGAACATGTTAAGCATATCAGGCAGAATGCAGTGTAATAGTAGAATGGTGGTGTGGTTCTAGTTAAATTAAAACAGCTTAGTTCTGTTTAATAAAAATGTCACTGTTGATGTCACAGATACCCCAGGCGCTTCCCATCACCAATGATCCCAATCACCTGATTTCTAGCAAGCACATCACTCTGAAAGGTATCAAGATGAATGAGGAGAAGGTGGTAGCTGTTTGAAACTGGCTGACTCCAACAACCATTAAAGAACTTCAACGATTCCTAGGTTTCACAAACTTCTATAGAAGGCTCTATATGAGCTCAGCCTTCTACTGAGGTCATTCCCTTTCAGTGTGTACTTGGTTACCAACCACCTCAGTTCCCCTGGTCTGGGAAACCATGAGATGTACCATAAGTCCATCATTTGTTTCGAGAGAGTGAGTGGGACTGGGAATCAGCACATCAACAGCCCCAAATAGCATTCAGACATCATACCACCCAGGTGAATCTCCAGAGAGCCACCTTACAATCCTGGACAATAGGTATGGCTCTCCACCAGGGACATTCACCTAAGACTTCCCTGCAAGAAGATGAGTCCCAGATTTCTAGCTCCCTTCCCCATCATTCACCAAGTCAACCCGGTCACATAAGAACTCAAACTCCCCTCACAATACCGTATCAATCTCACATTACATGCCTCACGATTCAAATCTTTCCACTCACATGTAATTTCTGTTCCTACAGAGCCTGGTCCTGTAGACAAACCCCTTAGAACCCATGATTGTGGTGGATGGAACATCTTACTCAGTGATGGAAATCCTGAGTTCTAGATGTTGTGGAGGCAGATTAGAAAATCATGTCGACTGCAAAGGATATGGACCCCAGGAAAGATCTTAGGTCTCCAGGAACGACAGTAGAAGCAGACCCCCACAACTTATTTTACAGCCCTCAGGATAGGATACACCAGGCTCTCCCCATCACCTACAATTCCAATCACCTAATTTCTAGCACACACACACACACACACACACAATCAGCACTCCCTGTAAATAACCACCTCGATTCCACTCTCACTTTGGCCCTGTTTACACCGCCAGTTAAATGTGACCATGTAAACATGAAAAAAAAACGCATGCATTCGGATATTCAGAGATCGGTTTCAGGTCTCCTTGATATGTGGAAATAAATCAGATATAAATGGGATATGTGACAATGCGACTATCATGTAAACAGGCAGATCGTATTTATTGAGGCATTCCGTTTTGTACGTCATTAAACTTGCGAGAATGTGGTACTTCTCCGCGGTGAATGACGTAGAAGGAAGAGTATGTGTGGAGATGCCGACACGGTAAACAACAACAACAACAACAACAACAGAGGAAACATGGAGGAGGAAAGTGGTCAGTCGTCACAATTTGCTCCCACCAGACCTGAGATCTCTCTCGTACACCATATATAAACCATAGACGCAAGCAGCAATGACGGCCCTTTCCCTCCTCGTCCACCTCAAAATCATTTTAAAGTTGGGCGAACTTTAAGTTGAGCTAAAAGCAAGACAATTTCTTCCATCGTGGCTAGTGTGGCGCAGATGTTAGAACTTGCCTTTACGCATGTGCAACATCGTAAATTGAAAACACATGAATCGGATGTGGGTCACAATTAAAAGGGTGTGTAAACCGACAAGCAAAAAAATCAGATATAGGCAACAAATCGGAATTGGGCATCAAGACCTGACAGTGTAAATGGGGCCTTTGTCTGGTCTCCAAAAGAAAACACTTCCCTTTTCTCTGCTCCAGTGATCTCCCTCGTCTGCTCCTTGTATTACTGTGCGCATTATAATATACTTAACTTTCTCCCCATCAGCAAACCAGCTCCTGAAAGTTCCAGATCAGCTCCATACTACTTCGCTCTCTGTTCATCTGGTAATCAAGAGATTTTATATTATCCTCCATCTAAGTATTATCAATATCTTCACTAACTTTATTTACCTATCACAAATCTGCAATAAACCCGTTTGTTTGATACTATCCGTTTGAGTCTTATCCCCACTTACAGCCTTACTAGCCCCAGTCGAGCTAGCTAGAGGTAACAGTGGCAGAATACAAAACTCTACCAATTGACCGAAGTGAAGAAAAATCTTGGGAGAAACTAGGCTCAGTTAGAGCACCAGTTTTACTCTGGCCAAATGTAATGGGGCAGAGCTGCAGTCTACAATATTGGCAGTGGCCTTGAGAACAATGAGAGTCTGTCATGGTACAAATGCATTATATAAAATATTAATAGCACTGCATGAATAAAAAAGGTGAATTTAACACAACACCTGCCAAGTGAGCCATTTGTTTTGTGATGTGTTATAAATGCTTAATAAATATGTTGATTGCTGATTCATTTTATTATGCAGCAAGAAAAGGGCTATAGTAAGGTTATAATAAGGTTGATGTATTTGTAATTTCCTTATTGAAGTCAAATGAGACATCACTTAATATGAAGTATATTGGATGAAGAAGTTGCTGTGTGTCTTAACCATGATTAAGTCATGATGTCTATGTATAAAAACTATTGTTAATCAAGACATATATTTTGAAAAAACATTTTTTTGAAAAAAAAAATTGATTATTAAAATGAACAATTTAATGAACAGTGTATCTATATAATTTATCTGTGAACCTTGGAAGCGTTTATTTAGTAGTTTTAAATGTTAGTAATCCATAAAAGTGCACCTTAATGTAAAGTTGTTACAACCTCTTTGATGTTAGTATACAGTAAAAGGAATAACATTTAAGGTGTGGTGATTTACTTTGTGGTGGTGGAAGCAAAAAGACAGACAACGGAAATGCCAACAAAAGTGATTTAATTTACAAAAGTGAAAACCATACAAATGCCCAAATATATACAGTCGTGGCCAAATGTTTTGAGAATGACACAAATATTAGTTTTCACAAAGTTTGCTGCTAAACTGCTTTTAGATCTTTGTTTTAGTTGTTTCTGTGATGTACTGAAAGCACTTAATACGTTTCAAAGGCTTTTATTGACAATTACATGACATTTATGCAAAGAGTCAGTATTTGCAGTATTGGCCCTTATTTTTCAGGACCTCTGCAATTCGACTGGGCATGCTCTCAATCAACTTCTGGACCAAATCCTGACTGATAGCAACCCATTCTTTCATAATCACTTCTTGGAGTTTGTCAAAATTAGTGGGTTTTTGTTTGTCCACCCGCCTCTTGAGCATTGACCACAAGTTCTCAATGGGATTAAGATCTAGGGAGTTTCCAGACCATGGACCCAAAATTTCAACGTTTTGGTCCCCGAGCCACTTAGATATCACTTTTGCCTAATGGCAAGGTGCTCTATCTGTCACGGTCACACAAGGAAGAGATGACAGGTATTAGTGCTCAGGGTGTTTATTTAAAACACAAGGAAATCTTCACACAGTAGTGCGAGTGGCAATACAAAAGTACACAGTCTTAGGGTGAAACAAACAGTCACTTCCCTTTGTTGTCAAACAAACTGGTCACAGGAGTTAGCCTCGATGGTGTGTAGATATGTAGATGAGTTCATAGGAGGATTAGGAAGAGCACAAGGAGGAGATGACCATCCAACGATGATTCCAGCCGATGAGTGAACAAGTGGAGTGGGTTTAAGACTGGGGAACGTACTTAGGGTGTGACACTATCGTGCTGTAAAATGCATTGTTCTTCACCAACCTGTTGTTGAATTGTTGGAAGAAGTTGCTGTTGGAGGGTGTTTTGGTAAGGCAAGGCAAGGCAAGTTTATTTATATAGCACATTTCATACACAGTGGTAATTCAAAGTGCTTTACATAAACAGGAATAAAAGAGACAAGTATAAAAAAAAAAAAATAAAAATAAAATAATAATAATAATATGAAAACAGATAAAAACAGATTAAAATGTGTTAAAACAGGTTATAAAAGAATGAAAAAGAAAAGAAAGACATAATAGTGCAATCTGTACCATTCTTTATTCATGGATGTGTTTTTGGGCACAATTGTGAGTGAGCCCACTCCTATGGATAAGAAGCAACCCCACACATGAATGGTCTCAGGATGCTTTATTGTTGGCATGACACAGGACTGATGGTAACGCTCACCTTTTCTTCTCCGGACAAGCCTTTTTTCAGATGCCCCAAACAATTGGAAAGGGGCTTCAACGGAGAATATGACTTTGCCCCAGTCCTCAGCAGTCGATTCGCCATACTTTTTGCAGAAGATCAATCTGTCCCTGATGGTTTTTTTTGGAGAGAAGTGGCTTCTTTGCTGCCCTTCTTGAAACCAGGCCATCTTCCAAAAGTCTTCGCCTCACTGTGCGTCCAGATGCGCTCACACCTGCCTGCTGCCATTCCTGAGCAAGCTTTGCACTGGTGGCACTCCGATCCGGCAGCTGAATCCTCTTTAGGAGACTATCCTGGCGCTTGCTGGACTTTCTTTACCGCCCTGAAACCTTCTTAACAAGAATTGAACCTCTTAACTTGAAGTTCTTGATGATTCTATAAATTGTTGATTTAGGTGCAATCTTAGTAGCCACAATATCCTTGCCTGTGAAGCCATTTTTATGCAATGCAATGATGGCTGCACGCATTTCTTTGCAGGCACCATGGTTAACAATGGAACAACAATAATTTCAAGCATCCACCCTCCTTTTAACATGTAAAGTCTGCCATTCTAACCCAGTCAGCCTGACATAATGATCTCCAGCCTTGTGCTCGTCAACAGTTAACAAGACGATTACTGAAATGATCTCAGCAGGTCCTTTAATGACAGCAATGAAATGCAGTGGAAATTTTTTTCAGGATTAAGTAAATTTTCATGGCAAAGAAGGACTATGCAATTCATCTGATCACTCTTCATAACATTCTGGAGTAAATGCAAATTGCTATTATAAAAACCTAAGCAGCAACTTTTCCAATTTCCAATATTTATGTAATTCTCAAAACTTTTGGCCATGACTGTACATTCTTTAATGCATCTGTTCTCAGTGTAGCAAAATTAGTTCAGTTTATGAATATTGATAATTAGGGCCTCACAGTGGCGCAGTGGATAGCACGTTCGCCTCACAGCAAGAAGGTCGCTGGTTCGAGCCTCGGCTGGGTCAGTTGGCGTTTCTGTGTGGAGTTTGCATGTTCTCCCTGTGTTGGCGTGGGTTTCCTCCGGGTGCTCCGGTTTCCCCCACAAGTCCAAAGACATGCGCTATAGGTGAATTGGGTAAGCTAAAATTGTCCGTAGTGTATGAGTGTGAATGGGTGTGCATGGATGTTTCCCAGAGATGGGTTGCAGCTGGAAGGGCATCCGCTGCATAAAACATATGCTGGATAAGTTGTCGGTTCATTCCGCTGTGGCGACCCCAGATTAATAAAGGGACTAAGCCGAAATGAAAATGAATGAATGAATGAATATTGATAATTAATAACAACAAGTTATTATTATGTTTCTCAGTAATGGGTTGCAGCTGGAAGGGCATCCGCTGCGTAAAACAGATGCTGGATAAGTTGGCGGTTCATTCCGCTGTGGCGACCCCAATTTAATAAAGGGACTAAGCTGAAAAGAAAATGAATGAAGTTATTATTAATTACATATATTCAGAATTAACGTATAGTTCTAACAATGACTTCGCCAGCTCGTCTCTGTAATTATTTATTTATTTAGAAAGGGAATTACAACTACTTCTTGTGAAATAGATGAATAGTTTAGAAGTCTAACTCAGTTCCACACAACTATTATGGACCACCAAGAATATACAAACAATACCTTTTTTTGATAAAGGGGCACAGAATAACGCACGACTAAATACCTGCATTTAGTGGGTCTGTCTCTCTCTTGTCATGCGAGTTTCTCTGATGCTTGGAAGACGAAGTCCTTTAAGAAGTCCCTTCTCGCTGGCGTGGAGTTTGCGATGCAGATCGGAGGATACGCGAGACACAAAAAGAGTTTAATTTGCTGGAAAATAAGAAACGTGGACTCAGGCGAGTCACATGGGTACAGAAACGCGGTCTGCCCCTTTCGTGTCAGGGACACTTCGGCAGAGATCTTCTGCCGGGCCTTTCGCC
Source organism: Danio choprae (assembly GCA_903798125.1). Taxonomy (NCBI): domain Eukaryota; kingdom Metazoa; phylum Chordata; class Actinopteri; order Cypriniformes; family Danionidae; genus Danio; species Danio choprae. The sequence continues at coordinate 14,863,136 of CAIGQW010000317.1, read as the reverse complement.
CGGACTTTTCTGCCACACAAGGTGTCACGCACAGCGATCTCTGACGCCAGACGTCATGGTATGACTATGGTCATGAATGTCAGACCAATAAGAAATATGGTAGTTATGGGCAATCCCGTTCTTCAGGTGCGGCCCATACGTCACATCAGAATTGAGTCACAGCCTTCGATTTAAAGATTCGAAAGAACTTTCATGTCTCATGCCTGTGACACAGACTTTTTTTTTTTTTGGTTTACATCCAAGGATCAAGTGTGGCAGTACAAAGTTTTATCCTTTGGGCTGTCCTTGTCTCTGTGTCTTTACCATGCTCATGGGGGGTTGCACCATCTCAGCAGGCATTGGCACTCCCATGTGTTGACAGACACTCCTTGGATTTCTATAAGCCAGTAGTTACAAGCCAGAGTACAAGCCAGTCTGCAGTCTTAGAGAAGTGTCCAGGCATATTGTTGTTACAACAGATGCTTCCATCAATGGCCCACCCAGACCTGATTTTCAGACCCTTTTCTCGTGAAAGCCCCTCCCGGGTGCATTCCTCAAAGGAAGGATCTTCTTTCTGAAGGATGGGGCACTATCTGGACCTATGAAACCTCCACATATGGTCCATAGGTGGCACAAGAAATACTTAGGAAACATACCCCCAGGGGTGGTTAACACTTGTAAAAAAAAAAAAAGAGAGAGAGGGATCAGACACCCAATTATTTGTTATATTTAACACAAATACTCTCAACTATCCAGTGAACTATGAACCAAGCTGCGTAATACAACACCCAAGCAACCAGACATTTTTGACACAAAAGGAATGTGCTCATTCTTTTTGAATAGACAAATGCTCTAACTTCTATATAGCTCAACTTATTATTATAATAATACCTTACATTTATATAGCGCTTTTCTTGTGTTTATAGATGTTGAAGAGAATCTCCTCATTCACCACCAGTCTGCAGCATCCACCTGGATGATTCAACAGCAACCATATTGTTCTAGGCTGCACACCACACACCAGCTTATTGGTGGAGAGGAGACAGAGGGATGAAGCCAATTATGATACAAGGATGGTAAGGAGGCCATGATGGACAGAAGCCAGTGGGCAAATTTGGCCAAAATACTGGGGACACACCCCTAGTCAGGACCTCAGTTCCCATCAATATACTGGGGCTTTAGGACTCAAATTGAAGGTTGACCACCCCTGCTGGCCTCACTAACACTTCTTCTGGCAGCAACTTAGTTTTACTATGTGGTCTCCCATCCAGGTACTAACCAGGTGCCGCACTGCTTAGCTTTACTAGGCCCAAAGGTCACCTCCTACTCTTCTATTTCTACCAAATAGACCTCATAGGAGAAGATGCTGAAATAACAACCTTCTCTGGCTGCATGCTAAGTTTGTTCCATGCGTTGACCTTGTCTTGTAATTCATCAAAGATATTTTTTTCTCATCAACTAAAGCAAAGATTAGCTGGAGACTTAACAAACTGCATCATAACTCTCTTTCAAGTGGACAAGACTTGCAAGCATCAAACATATTCTCTTTAACAGATACTTTAAGTAACATCTAAACCAAAGGTGTCAAACTCAATTCCTGGAGGGCTGCAGCCCTGCAGAGTTCAACACATTTACCTGTAGGTTTCAAACAAGTATGAAAGATTCAATGAGTCCTCCATGCACGAGTTTGACACCAGTGTGCTAAACCTTTCAACTAAGGTGTTTGAATTATAAAGCTAATGATACCTTTAGGCTGTAGATCTGCTGAATTTCAAATACTGGTATAACTTCATGCCTTTTTAAACTCTTTACTGGTATTGTCAGGGTTTGAGGTGAAGAAGAAGAGGTGAGTACCCAAATGCAGTAAACTAAGAAATTTATTAAATAAAAAGGAAACAAAAACAACTTAAACAAGTTTTAAGAACCTCTCAATTGAGTTAATCTTAAGGCAGTGCTTCTGGTTGTTTGGGTTCTGTCAAGAGGGTCATAGAACTTGGAGGCATTTTAGGTCAGCGAGTCATGCCTGGAATTTGGGCCAGGTTACACTCACATTGTTCTTAGACCCCAGCCTGGATATGTGCCCAAGGTTGCTTGCCACATCATTCTTCCTAACCAAAAGGTCTATAAGCTATATTGCTCTGCTATTCAGTTCCCCTCTGTTGAACCCTAGAGCGTTCCTCCAAAGCCCCCAACAATGATGGAGGAGTCAGTTGCTTGGACTAGTACGTTGTTGCTGTACGCTTGCATGGTCAACCTGCATTTAGGGATCGGAGCCTCCTATGTATGTTTCTCTCTAGGTTAACCCCATTGTGTTAATCAGTCATGGTAGATTCCTCTATTGGGTAGAACAGTGTATTTGCTAACAGCTAACCATCTTACCTTATGTAGTGCTCCCCCTCCACCTAAAGCAGTGTTTCTCATACCCAGTTCTTGCACCTGCTATTTCATAATGCTGCATAATTAATATGTTTATCTTTACATGTTAGACGTTTGTTCTAATTTGACAAGTGTCTTGCAAAGTGGAGTCCACAGGTATTCCTCCATGATTTCAGTTTGAATGGAGCATTCATTTCAAATCAATTCATTCAGCATTCATTTCATTCAAACAGCATTTTAGTGTGTGATATGTAAATTTATATGGTATTAATTTACAAATGTATATTACGTCACACTTCACGCTTCTCTAATAAGACACTGTGGGCAATGCTGTTGTGTAAATCCATAAATGAACTTTCTGAAGTTAAATAATTTTTTCTCGTTCTCAGGTAGAGAGCAATGAAGGAGAAGGGACTAGGGAACAATGCACACTCAGTCAGAACACAGTTAATGCATGGAGCTCTTCTAATGAGCTGGTTATCTGAATCAGGCATGTTTAAATTAGAGAGACATGCAAAACATGCAGATTGGTCAGGCTTGAGTACCTGCATTGAGAAATGCTGCTCTAAAAAGCTAGCCCTTAGGCGTGTCTCAATATCTTCCTCTTGGTAGTCTGGGGCCTCTGCTGCATCCTCCCTTTTTTACTGTAATGCTTTCCCAACATATTGTCTAACACACTAGCAATATAGTTAGCTAGGTAAAATCATTACAAGGCCCATTCATTTATTCAGTTCACATAGGTTTACAAAAGTTCAGTAGACATGGCATTTTACCTAGTCCAGTCTATAATTGTGACATTTGTAGTTTATCAACTGATAAGAAACATCTTGCCACAGCCATACAACAAAATTATGCATGTTACAAAGAACAAATAGCTATTTAACACACACACACACACACACACACACACACACACAAAATATATATATGACCTCCCGCTGGTGCCCTATCCACACCTGCAGCTTCCACGATGGACGTCCAGCTTCTCCAGCCCCGGCGCCTAGACTGCAGCTCCACACAGGAAGTTTGGCCCGAAGAAAAATGATTGTGCCTAACATAGCCTGGTTTCTCTCTAGGTATTTTTTTTCCTTCACTTCGTCAATTGGTGAGGTTTTTTCCTCGCCACTGTTGCCACTGGCCTGCTTGGATCGGGACTTGTGGAGCTGCGCTTCAGTGGATTTGCTCTTCAGTATTTAAACTTTCAGCAGTGAAACTTAAACCACACTGACTGAACTGAACTAATCTGAATTAAACTCTGAAATCTGGACTTTACTAGAACATGTTAAGTTGCTTTGACACAATCTACATTGTAAAAAGCGCTATATAAATAAACTTGAATTGAATTTAATTGAATTATTATATATATATATATATATATATATATATTATATATATATATATATATATATATATCGCTTCACTTTTTCCACATTTTTATGTTACAGCCTTATTCCAAAATGGACTAAATTCATTTATTTCCTCAAAACTCTACACACAATACCCCATAATGACAATGTGAAAAAAGATTTTTTGAAATTGTTGCAAATTTATTAAAAATAAAAAAACTTGAAAAATTACATGTACATAAGTAATCACAGCCTTTGCTGTGAAGCTCTAAATTGAGCTCAGGTACATTCTGTTTCCACTAATCATTCTTGAGATGTTTTAGCAGCTTAATTAGAGTTTACCTGTGGTCAATTCCGCTGATTAGACATGATTTGAAAAGGCATACACCTGTCTATATAAGGTCTCAGGGTTGACAGTGCATGTCAAAGCACAAACCAAGCATAAAGGCAAAGGAATTGTCTGTAGACCTCCGAGACAGGATTGTCTCGTGGCACAAGGCTGGGGAAGGTTACAGAAAAGTTTCTGCTGCTCTGAAAGTTCCAATGAGCACAGTGGCCTCCATCATCCGTAAGTGGAAGATGTTTAGAACCACCAGGACTTCCTAGAGCTCTAAGCTGAGTGATCGGGGGAGAAGGGCCTTAGTCACGGAGGAGATTAATCACCCGATGGTCACTCTGTCTGAACTCCAGCGTTCTTCTGTGAAGAAAGGAGAACCTTACAGAAGGACAACCATCTGTGTAGTAATCCACTAATCAGGCCTGTATGGTAGAGTGGCCAGACGGAAGCCACTCCCCACCTGGAATTTGCCAAAAGGCATCTGAAGGTCTCTAAGACCATAAGAAACAAAATTCTCTGGTCTGATGAGACTAAAATTGAACTCTTTGGAGTGAATGCCAGGCATTATGTTTGGAGAAAACCAGGCACCGCTCATCACCAGGGTAATGCCATCCCTACAATAAAGCATGGTGGTGGCAGCATCATGCTGTGGGGATGTTTTTCAGCAGCAGGAACTGGAAGACTAGTCAGGATAGAGGGAAAGATGAATGCAGCAATGTACAGAGACATCCTGAATGAAAACCTGCTTCTGAGTACTCTTGACCTCAGACTGGGGCGACGATTCATCTTCCAGCAGGACACTGACCCAAAGCACACCTGCCAAAATATCAATGGAGTGGCTTCACAACAACTCTGTGAATGTCCTTGAGTGGCCCAGCCAGAGCCCAGACTTAAATCCTACTGAACATCTCTGGAGAGATCTAAAAAATGGCTGTACACCGTTGCTTCCCATCCAACCTGATAGAGCTTGAGAGGTACTGCAAAGAGGAATGTGCAAAAATTCCCAAAGGCAGGTGTGCCAAGCTTGTGGCATCATATTCATAAAGATCTGTTATAGCAGCAGTAATTCATATCTTGATTTTATCCAAGTTAATGCAGTTAGCAACCACTTTTGCCATGCTATGGTGTCTCACCAGCATTACCATATCTTATCTCACTGAACCATACATGTGTATGTATTGGCTGTAACAAGACTTACTCTTCAATGGTACCAATAACTTCAGCAATAGGAATAACAGTATCTGCAGCTGCATGCGCACAGCAGATCTAGTGCAAGATCAAATACATTAACACTGACATTTCCATTAGGACGTTACAATGTATTCTGGAAATTACCATGACTGAACTATTCAAATGTAAGTAAATCTATGTCATGTATAAATAATAATTATGCTGATTAATCAATGGTAACTTGGAAAATATGCATTTTGAAGCATACATGCATCCTAAAGTCATTCAGCTGAGCTTTCAGTATTTAGCATTTTATCATTTGTGAGAGAAATGTAAGCACAGAAACTAGATTACTGGTTGTATCTCTCTCTCTCTCTCTCTC
>CAIGQW010000317.1:14843081-14857536 GCA_903798125.1 Danio choprae | reverse complement strand
ACACACACACACACACACACACACACACACACACACACACACTCGTCAGAGTCTATTACAGCCCAGTGGTCTGCTGCGTGTGCTGTGTGCAGGCCTGGACCCCAAAACAGAAAATGTCAAGAGTGATAAGAGTTAGTGTATGTTCATATGCTATGAAACTCTGCCTGGTCCAATTGCCCTCAGAATGCTACACGGCCCATGGCCCTTGCTCAACTCCACAGCACTTCAGATGAACTGTGAACTACTTCACAGGTCCTTCACATACCGGCAGCATGTGGAAATCAAGCTTTTTCTTTTATTTGCCTACCTCCTTGTGTTGTTCATCACTTAAGAACTAGCATCTATTCATATTCATTCAACTGTACCAGAAAACTGGTTCATTTTGAGAGCGTTTGCACAATTTTTTGTTTAACCACCTTCTTTTTTTCCATCATGACTAAAATTGACTACCGCTGTTCTCAGTGTGTAAAAGCAACATAGAATGTTAAAAGATAAGCTGTGTGTACGTTCATTTGTCCTGCTGGCATTTTTAGATATAAATGTCTAGTTTTAATCTGGTTTTATGTAAACAAGTTAGTTTTGTTACTCATTAACTCTGCATTAATAGATATTAGTAAGCAGTTTATAACTACAGCTACAAATACTGTATTCATGACTTATATGTACATGTATAATGTGCTTCATCATTGTATTTTCATGCTTTGTTAATGACAAATTTTTCACAATAATGATAATAAACAATTTTAATAAACTATATCTTATTTTGCAGGCATATAGTAATACTTTGTATGTTAACACATGCTTTATTAACAAATTCATGCAGTTTTGTGATGTAATCTATATTCAGGACTATTTATGCTTTGTAAATCTCTTAAAAATGACAAATAAAGGGTCATTTATATTCTAAAAAGTAAAAAGGAAATGAACGACAGAGTGATTTATAACACAGAAATATTAAGATAGATAGATAGATAGATATTCAAGATAGACAAATGAAACTATCAAATGAAAAATAAATATTTTCAATCTTATCTAAAAATTAAATTTATTATAAAGTTTAAACATTACTGAATAACATTAAATTATTTATCATAGTGTTGTATTGTTAAATTATTATATTATTGTTTTATCAAATTGTATGTTGTATTTTGACATTTCTATTTTTTGGTTGTTTGTGTAGTGATACAGTAGTTTTATTTTATTTTCATGGTAGATGAAATACCCCTTGTTTTGTTTTTTTTCAGCTGTGCTCCATTTTCTGGCCAGCTTTTTAAGACCAAGGCAGTGCTCGTTTTACCACGGCATTGGACAATTCTCATTCATTCATTCATTTTCTTTTCGGCTTAGTCCCGATGTTAGTTATTAGTTATTAATCTGGGGTCGCCACGGCAGAATGAACCGCCAACTTATCCAGCTTATGTTTTACGCAGTGAATGTCCTTCCAGCTGCAACCCATCACTGGGAAACATCCACACACACTCATTCACACACATACACTATGGACAATTTAGCTTACCCAATTCACCTGTACAGTATGTCTTTGGACTTGTGGGGGAAACCGGAGTACCCGGAAGAAACCCGAGGAGAACATGCAAACTCCACACAGAAATGCCAACTGACCCAGCCGAGGCTCGAACCAGCGACCTTCTTGCTGTGAGGTGATCGTGCTACCCACTGCGCCACCGTGCAGCCCTGGACAATTCTCCTTAATGTTCATTTAAAGTGTAAAAAACTCAAAAGTCTGGTAAACATCTGGTTTTAGTCAGGTTCTGACCTGGACTCCAGTTAGTCAAGAGCCAATGTAACCCGTCGGTCCTACACTACCTAACCCGCTCCGAGCTAAGATTGAATCGGCTATTCATTCCATGGGAGTCGGTCGCTCTAACAACCCAGCCAACAAATCCATGTGGGGCCCAGATGGGTTACACTGGGACCCAGCTAATTTTGTCCTCATGTTCGATGGTGGCCCCACATGTGTTAACCCAAGTGGGTTAATGATGGGTCCTTGAATGGCACCATATAAGGCCCATCTGGGTAAGCCCATGTGGGGCCTATATGAAACCCATATGAGACTGCTTATATAGGTTAATGATGGTACCTAGGTGGGTTTTATGCAGGTCCTTTATGGGCTTTATATGGGCTACTTATGGGCTAACATACTTATTTGTTTGGGTTACCTTATTTTACAGTAAACCCCTAAATACAAGTATTACAATTAACCCACTAAAGTACAGTAAAATGTTAAATGTATTGCTTCAATGAAGAAAGACCAGTAGCTCATTCTTTCATTTTTTAAAAAGTGCAGTACTCAGCAATAATAAATCCTCTTGGACAGAAGAGTTCCAAATCAAAACAAGACAATGCAGTGTGTGTGTCTGTGTCTGTGTGTGTGTATGTATGTGTATATATATGTATATGTATATATATGTATATGTATATATGTATATGTATATATGTATATATATATATACATACATACTAAAAGTTCTACTTTTCTATGTAACTGAATTTGAAAAATTTTGACCAGTCCCGAAAGAGAGAAACCACAATAACAGATAAACGGAACCTGAAGTGGCTGTCATTAAAAGGGCTCCAGGAATATAGTTGAGAACCACTGATGTAGAATACACATATTAATATGTATTTGTATAGATTTTATTTTCTCAATTTTTTTTACCATTTATGAAGTGATCGTGTTTATTTATGTAAATGCTGCGTGACTTTGATGTGAGTTGCGCATCTCATTCAAATGCTGGAGCGGAGAGTGAGTTGCTATGGAAACGAGGGAACGGCACTCCACCTGAAAGCCATAACACGCTGCTGTTCTCTCCCGCTGTTTTCACTTTTTAAAGGTAAGTTTAGTCCCTAAAACAAAGCAAATATTACATACAGTGGTTCATAACACCTTTATTATTGGTAATCGACATGTTTCTCTTGACTATGTATGTTTTAGAGATGATTAGTCTTCGAAAAAGTCTGTTAGCATCTTAGCGCTGGTAAGGCTAACATTAGCATGACGTTACGGTAACTTCTTAAACTGAGCTCTTGTTGTTAAAGTTTTGGCTTTTAGTTCTTCTTTATGTGTAGATGAGTGTTTTTTTCAGTGTTTTATTAAAAATTGACTACTTTATTTAGCCCAAATATGCATTGTATTGTCAAGGAGCGCGAATCAAAACGTTAGTTCATACATGTTTGGATCATGGTAACGTTCAACAAATATGGACTAAAAAGTGCCCTGTGGTTTCAGGAGTGACAGAATAACCCCTGCCACAGAAAAGAAGATACAGGATTTCTCATTTCAGATGGGAGATGATCACAGGGATGCAGAAAAACGGGTAATTTGAGAATGAATTTATATGCATTTCCATAGCATGTCTATAGCATTATCCATCTGTTATGTCTTTTGTGCAGTTATTTTAGGAAAGTTTTGACATTGAAACATAAGTGAGTGGTTTTAAATTGTCACGCAATTCTTTAACTCATATAATATGCAGATTTGCTGGTAATTAGGACGATTCTAAGGGCCCACGCAGTTTAGGGCCCCCCAGAGATATTATTAGGGGCCCCAGAGATATTATTAGCCCCCTCCCCCCCATAATCTTGGTACAGTAGTCATTTGTAAAGTAATGGTGTTCAATAATTTGAAAATCTCTGTGGAACTTTGAGGAACATAACCATTTTGTCTAAAAAAAAAAAAAATTAATTAAATATATATATATATACAGGCCTTTACTTAATTAATAAAAATCAATTAAAATTTAATAAAATACATTTCTGTCTTAAATATTGTGTTAATTGTAAACACAAAGTGAGTTTCTCTTTCTATTCAATCTGGATGCCAGATTGCAGTTTAACTCTTATCTCAATCCTGCACAGTTGGACCAGCTGATCAGTGTCTTCAGTATTCCGGAAGCTACCAGGCAGATGTGTGGACAGCTATGAACCAAACTCCAAAGGCATTGGAACTTCAGGACAATGACTGGACATCACAGTTGTGTGAACAACATAACAGTCGATCTGCTGAATAGCAACACAGGCATAGGTTACTGCATCTTTTTTTGTATATTTTTAACTGACTGTCACACATTCTCAGCATTTGCTTTTAGTTGAACTTAAAGTGTTCATACAGCAAGCTAAACTCGTTAGTTATTTCTTAAAGGAAGATTTATAATTATTTACTCTCATGTTGTGTGACATGCAAAATAAAATATTTAGAAAATTTTAATATTCAAATATTGTTTCCAATTTTTATTTGTGCTCTAGACCCAGGCCTTTGCAGACATGCAAAAAATTTTAAATTTATACTGGGTTTAAAATTTCTTTTGGACAAATTAATCTTAAAAAAAGTTTTTATTTTATTTTATTTTTTACTTTTCTCATTCATTTGAAATGTGGTCAGTTTGATCCCAAACAACATAAAAAGTTATTTCTTTTTTTACACACATTTAAAACAACCAAATCAAGTCCAGTTGTGACAACATTTTGTTAAAGGTTAGACTGATGTGACCACAACATTGCCAAACTGATAAAGTTGCCATTTCATATGCATAACTGCATATAAAGAAACATCAAATAGCCTACTTCTGATCACAATGCAATCCAGCTGATCAGCCTCACAATTTTCACCATACAACTAAATTGTCAAATTTTCCCTTGCAGGAAATGTGAGATGTGCTTTCCCAGATGTGGAAACGTGGTCTTTAAAGGAAGCAGCTCGCAACAAGCTTAGCAGCCCAGGGAGTTTCTAATGTTTATATATATATATATAATTTAAAAACAGATATTTGTGAACATTAATGCTTTTCAAATAAAATGTTAATCTAATACTAATAAGTGTTTATGGTTTGTCACATTCTAAAATGACCTAGTATTTACCTTTTTATTTACCTTCTGGGGATCATTTATAAAATGCTGAGTAGAAACTGGACTACATTTAATCTTAAGACTGCAGGATTTATTGCAGGAAATTCATAGCATTAGTGCACAAATATGATTATAGTACTGTCAGGGCAATATTACAATCTGTACACTATATGAATGTCAATACTATAGAATGCTATAGAAATGTTACCACACATTACCACAAGAATATTACAGGAGTATTACAATCTGTACAACACAGAATCCTGTGGTAAATACTATAGAAATGTTAAAGTAATACCACACACACTACCACCACAAGAATATCACAGGAGTATTACATACTGTACAACAGAATCCTGTGGTAAATACTATAGAAATGTTAAAGTAATACCACACACACTACCACAAGAATACCACAGGAGTATTACATACTGTACAACAGAATCCTGTGGTAAATACTACAGGAATATGAAAGTGATACCACACACTACCACAAGAATACCACAGGAGTATTACATAATGTACAACAAAATCCTGTGGTAAACACTACAGGAATATGAAAGTGATACCACACACTACCACAAGAATACCACAGGAGTATTACATACTGTACAACAGAAACCTCTGGTAAATACTACAGGAATATGAAAATGATACCACACACTACCACAAGAATATCACAGGAGTATTACATACTGTACAACAGAATCCTGTGGTAAATACTACAGGAATATGAAAGTGATACCACACACTACCACAAGAATACCACAGGAGTATTACATACTGTACAACACAGAATCCTGTGGTAAAACGTCCCAAAAAACAACAGAGTACTACACAATTACCACAAAAATTTGGGTGTTGTACAATTGATGGTTTACCACATGAAATACCACAGGTAATTTTTGTAAGGGGAGTCAGTCAAACTAAATTTGACAAAGAAATTTAGCATTGACCCAGATAATGTTTGGACATTAGAAGAATGCAAGAAAGTGCTTGGAGCATGCATTCGCAAAAACAATGTGAAAGGCATTATCTGCTGCTACAGAGAATTCAGTTTATCTCGAGCTAAACAAGCTCAGGCTAAATCAGAATTAGAGAGACAGATCCAAGAGCTTCATGCTAAGATAACCTCATTGACAAAACAGCTGAAGAAATCAAAAACTGACATTGAAGAAGTTAGTCAGCCTGATAATAAACATCCTGACTTACAAACTGTTGTTGAAACCGACATTTCCATCCAGTCAGTTAGTGATTTGACTGTAGGTTCAGTGGAGGTTTGTGGTGCTAGGACAAGAACTAAGAGAACTGAGGGTTTATGCAACAACACTTCTGTTGTTCAAATTCAAACAGTTTCTAGAACACTAGAACCTAAAGAAATAGACAGACTGTCTCAAAGCTTACCTTCAGCACGCACAAATTTTTCAGAGTTTAGCAGAGCACTGCTTAACAAAATGCGTATTTATGACATGTCGCTAACAGAAGTTACACAGCTAATGTCTCAAATTCTCACTGAATCTGAATTCAACAGTTTTGAGTGTGCTGTGACTTCTGAATTGCAACATGCCAGTAAAGATGATTTGAGAGAGGGTATTTTGAAAATTCTAAAGAACATTGTTGGCCCAAAGATCGACTGGTCAAAAGTAACTTGCTGTGTGCAAAGGAAAGATGAAACAGTGAGTGAATTCACTGAGAGGTTTTGTCAGTCAGCTATAACTTACAGTGGACTAGCTGATAATTCTGACAATGTGCTAAATGATAAAGGACCTCTAGTCCGCATCTGGTCAGATGGCCTGGCAGCTGAATACAGGAAAGCATTGCCATTTCTTAATATAACCTGCTCTACCACCACTCTCAGAAAGAATCTGGACAGTTTAGTTTTGTGGGAAAGGGACTCGGATATCAAAGACAGAGTCAGAATTGAAGCAGCCGCCACTAGGGTTAACACAGAGAAGACATCAAATCATAAATGTTTGAGAAAAAATATCTGTTGTCATTACTGTGGTAAAAAAGGACATTGGATGAGGGAGTGTAGAAAGAATAAAAAGAACTTTAAAGAGACGAACAGGGTAAATCAGCTTCTAAACAGTTTGCTAATTGCCCTCAACCTACCCCTCCCTTCATCACTAAATCCACGGAGCTGTTTACAAAGGTGCTAACCATTTTTGGGCTGTGAGTGCTCATTGTCCCCATTAATTTACAATTAAGATGAAAGACTCTTTGTAAAAAGACACAAAGGAAACTTCTTCCTTTTTATTGGGGAACTCTGCTCAAGTCTAGTCACAGCCTTGAATGTTTTTAACACAGTCCAATCACTACCCATTCAATGTTATGATGTCTGATAGGACTGATGTTCATTGAATGATAGTTGTGTCTACTCTCACAGCCCCAAACGTTGTTTTACAGTATGCACCGATCACAAACCCATCCTCATGTATGATGTCTGCATTGACTGAAGTTGTGTTAGAGGATGAAGGAGAAATAACTCATGATTGTGTCGCGCTTACATATAACCCTACACGTGAAGTAGCAGAAACGCTCATAGAGAATGCAGAATGGGAGTTGTTTGTTGATGGTTCAGCACAAATCATTGAAGGTAACAGACGAGCAGGTTATGCTGTAACTTCCACCACAGAAGTAATAGCTACAGGCCGTCTTCCAGATCATTTGTCAGCTCAAGCTGCAGAACTAGTAGCCTTAACTAGAGCATGCACGCTAGCTTCAGGATCAGTTGCAAATATTTACACTGATTCCAGATATGCTTTTGGGGTAATTCATGATTTTGGTGTCATTTGGCAAAGTAGACAGTTTCTAACTTCTGACGGATCCCCCATTAAGCATGCTGGATTAGTGAAAGATCTAATGTTTGCCATGAAACTCCCTAAGAAATTGGCGGTGATTAAAGTGAAAGCACATCTCACAGCTAATACAATGGAAGCTAAAGGTAATGCTCTTGCTGATGTAGCTGCTAAACATGCTTGTTATTATGCTAATGTATAAGTATGTTCAGGTAGTACAGCACAGAAAACATTTCTGCCTCCTGAATCAATCATTGATCTGTACAAAAATGTTCCTTTATATGAAGCATGGACCTGGTTAGACAGAGGAGCCACAGTGGATTCATCTGGCTGCTGGACTAAAGAGGGAAAATATATTGCTCCCGAATCACTGTTGCCATATTTGGCTCAACAAATACACAATTTGGGTCACAGTGGTTCAGCAACCATGAATCACAGGTTCTCAAATCAATGGTGGAATCCAAAATTCAGAAATGTAGCCACCGAAACAGTGAAAAGATGTGTTACATGTCAGAAAAATAGTGATGTGCCAGCAGCAACTACAGCAGCAACACATACCCCAGCTCCACCGGGGCGATTTCGTCACCTGCAGGTCGATTACATATCATTACCTCCCTGTAAAGGAAAAACTGATGTTTTGATAGTAATAGATAAGTTCTCGAGATGGGTTGAAGCTTATCCAACAGGACGTGCTACAGCTGCACATACTGCTAAATGTCTAATCACTGACTTTATTCCCAGATGGGGATTACCAGATTACTCTAATCAACAAATAAAATAGTGTTATATCTAAGTGTTTATCAACCATAGAAAAAGTCTGTACACACTGTCACAATGCTCATTTACATCACTCAATTATTAAAAACAGCAAACAAATTATCATGAAACCAATGCAACTGTGTTTTTAAGCATTTTAAAATCTAGATTTTTCATTTGCATTTTTTCCCATCATTTTCAAGGATTTAAAGCATGTGTACAAACTAAACATTTTATATATCTTTTGAAAGCTAAGACTCGCGTGACTAGAATGACATTAGCGCCCTGAGTCAAACTGTCAACAATCAAAGAGACAATAACAAACCAAAGAAACTCACCTCACAAGCCTCCTGCCTTTCCACAGATCCATAACATTCAAACAGCATGGAGTAAATTGACTGCAAAAGGTCCACGCAATCCAATTATAAGTAAACATGATATTTCATCATCAAAATGGCCGCCGACCTTTGCACCCTTGATTGACAGTTCATTGAACCAATTGCTGAAAAAAGAAGTGTCACCATCCAAGGTCCCACCCTCTCTCTTGACAGTTTATGAATTGACCCAGTTGCAAATGACTTTGTGAATGACTTTGGCCAGATATGCTTGTGATTTTAATCATGTTAAGATTCCAAGCATGATGTTATTTAAACATGGATTAAATTAAATGGTGTCATTGTTTTTAAAGTTCAGGGTTTGATGACGACAGTTAATAAAATAAATAAATAAATAAATAAAATTAATTAATTAACTAGTTAATTAAAAAAAATAAAAACTGTACCACATCTGATAGCCAATAAACTTCTGAAAAATTAATACGCAGCTAGTGAAACATCAAGCATGGAAGTTTGATCGTAATATGGCATAGTGACTCATATGTCCATACACAAAGAGCGTCACGAACGAGTTTACAATTGCAAAAATGGCAAAGAAAACAAACTTCTCGCTTGACTGCAATTAATAGAGGTCGTTTCCGACAAATGGAGTAATGTTTCATTCATTGACTCTGTGGTAGATACATTTTCATTTTAAGCAAATTACAAGATCTCTAAGGGGTTAAAACTTTACTCCACAATCACTTCACCTACTCCACCTTCAAGAGGAACTTCCAGGACCACCACCAAGCCACGCCTCATATCCTCAGCTCACCATCCCTCCACCATCCTGTGGGGAGACGAATGTCGACATCTACCATCCTTGCACATTGTGACAACGAAGCCAACGTACAATGCATTAACAAAGGATGCTTCCATTCACAGTGGCTCATGCCCTTATTAAGACGCCTCACATGGATTTCAGCTAAAATAATTAATTATGACTGCTTTTCATGTACCATGTTGTAAAGAAAAAAATTGCTGATTTTCTCTCTCGTTTTTCCTTTCAGAGACTCTGGCAGCCGGCTCCAAAAGCGGACCCTCATTCAACACCTGTCCCTCATTATTTAGAAATTATACTTAGAAATGATAAACCTCCCCCTACATCACCTATCAGTAAATTCCTTATCCCTCATTTTACAAACAGTTGCCTCTAGAACCCTTCAGTCATACCTCCTGCATGGAGTTAATTCAAACACTTTCACTCCCTTTATAAAACACCTTTCCCAGATTTTTCCCTTTTCTCCATCACCTCATTCATTGCACACCTACACGCTTCAAGAAACATTCAAGCCAGCTCAATCAGAAGCTACCTCAGTGGGATTAAATTTTTTCATGAATTGATCCACGGGTCACCTTCAGACACCATTTCTAATTCCCAAACCACCCTCCTCATCAAAGGTATCCAAACCCAGGATAAAGAAACACTTTTTTTATTTATTAAGCAAAGCAAAACAGATCAAATATGCCAAGGACATTCTATCTACATTTTGACATCCCCTCCCCCCCCACACCCCTTCCAAACCCTCCTAGCCTTCTTACACTTCAGGAGAGCCCAAGAGACTAACCCCCTCGCCCCACTTTTTACTGATGAAACTAAGAGTCAAGTAACACGTTTTTGGTTTCAAAAACACAAAAAAGAAGTCCTCCGCCTCTCAGGCTTTCCCCTGAACCATTTTCTAGTCATTCTTTAGAATAGGAGCAGCCACCACAGCAGCCCACAATGGGCTGTCCCAACAGATCCAAATCCTCCGACATTGGTCCTCTGATGCCTTCAAATCATACATTCGCCTGAGCCATATACACTTTCTTTTCTACATATCACTACTGACATACTCCCCCGCACTGCCACAGCAGTTAAATGCTTCAGCGGGAGCGCACATTGCCTACTATACTGACTACCATCGCACCTCTGCAGCAGCAGAGACGCTACGCTCAGCTACATTCCCCTTTCGCACCATTGCATCAGCAATGACGCCCTAGCTGAGCTCTTATACACTTGATTTCTTCATACCACTAATGATTTACTCCCCCACACTGTCACAGCATTTAAACCCTTCTGCGAGAACACATATTGTACAGTCATGGCCAAAAGTTTTGAGAATTACATTAATATTGTAAATTGGAAAAGTTGCTGCTTAAGTTTTTATAATAGCAATTTGCATATACTCCAGAATGTTATGAAGAGTGATCAGATGAATTGCATAGTCCTTCTTTGCCATGAAAATTAACTTAAACCTGAAAAAAACTTTCCACTGCATTTCATTGCTGTCATTAAAAGACCTGCTGAGATCATTTCAGTAATCGTCTCGTTAATTGGAGATCATTATGTAAGACTGATTGGGTTAGAATGGCAGACTTGACATGTTAAAAGGAAGGTGATGCTTGAAATCATTGTTCTTCCATTGTTAATCATGGTGATCTGGAAAGAAACGTGTGCAGCCATCATTGCGTTGCATAAAAATGGCTTCACAGGCAAGGACATTGTGGCTACTAAGATTGCACCTAAATCAACAATTTAAAGGATCATCAAGAACTTTAAGGAAAGAGGTTCCACTCTTGTTAAGAAGGCTTCAGGGCATCCAAGAAAGTCCAGCAAGCGCCAGGATCGTCTCCTAAAGAGGATTCAGCTGCGGGATCGGAGTGCCACCAGTACAGAGCTTGCTCAGGACTGGCAGCAGGCAGGTGTGAGTGCATCTGCAGGCAGAGTGAGGCGAAGACTTTTGGAAAATGGCCTGGTGCGAAGAAGGGCAGCAAAGAAGCCACTTCTCTCCAAAAAACATCAGGGACAGATTGATCTTCTGCAAATGGACTGCTGAGGACTGGGGCAAAGTCAAATTCTCAGTTGAAGCCCCTTTCCGATTGTTTGGGGCATTTGGAAAAAGGCTTGTCCGGAGAAGAAAAGGTGAGCGCTACCATCAGTCCTGTGTCATGCCAACAGTAAAGCATCCTGAGACTATTCATGTGTGGGGTTGCTTCTCATCCAAGAGAGTGGGCTCACTCACAATTTTGCCCAAAAACACAGCCATGAATAAAGAATGGTACCAAAACACCTTCCAACAGCAACTTCTTCCAACAATCCAACAACAGTTTGATGAAGAACAATGCATTTTCCAGCACAATGGAGCACTTGCCATAAGGCAAAAGTGATATCTAAGTGGCTTAGGGACCAAAATGTTGACATTTTGGGTCCATGGCCTGGAAACTCCCCAGTACTTAATCCCATTGTGGTCAATCCTCAAGAGACGGGTGGACAAACACAAATCCAAGAAGTGATTATGAAAGAATTGGTTGCTATCAGTCAGGATTTGGGCCAGAAGTTGATTGAGAGCATGCCCAGTCGAATTGCAGAGGTCCTGATTCTTTCATAAATGTCTTGTAATTGTCGATAAAAGCCTTTGAAACATATAAAGTGCTTGTAATTATCTTTCAGTACATCACAGAAACAACTGAAACAAAAATCTAAAAGCAGTTTAGCAGCAAACTTTGTGAAAACTAATATTTGTGTCATTCTCAAAACTTTTGACCACGACTGTACTGACTACGATTGCACCTCTGCCGCAGCAATGACACTCTAGCCTAGCTCATATACACTTCCATTTCTACATATCACTACTGACACACTCCCTTGCCCTGTCACAGCAGTTAAGCTCTCCGGCAGGAGCACACATAACCTTACAAATACTGACTTCCATTGCACCTCTGCAACAGCAGAGACACTCCACTGAGCTTCATTCCCCCTCTGCACCACTGCCGCAGCAGTGACGCTCTGTATACACTTCCATTTATTCATACCACTACTGACACACTCCCCAGCACTGCGACAGGTGTTAAAACGCCTCTGCGGAAGCGTACTTTGCCTTTCACTACTGTCTTTCATTGCACCTCTACAACAGCAGAGACGCTCCGCTAAGCTTCATTCCCCCTCTGCACCTCTGCCGCAGCAGTGACGCTCTGCCTTAGCTCATATACACTTCCATTTATTCATAGCACTACTGACACACTCCCCAGCACAACCACAGAAGTTTATTTAAAAACTAATTTCGAGAGGAGCATGTGCTTATGATTGATCACAGCTGGTCCCGCATTAACTAACGCATGATTCACCAATCAGATGATTCCTAACTCACTATAAATAACCAGAGTTTCTTACTTTAGTTATCTTCGCCTTGAAGAATCCCCCTTCCACCCCTACTCCTACACCTTGCCCTATATAGGCAGGATGAACGTCACTGGTTCAAGTCCTTAACAGGCCAGATGACGTTTCTGTGCGGAGTTTACATGTTCTCCTTGTCCTCGCGTGGGTTTCCCCCGGTTTCTCTGATTTCTTCCCACAGTCCAAAAACATGTGTCATAAGTGAATTGATCAATCTAAATTAGCCCTATAGTGGAGCTCTTAACCAGCAGTATATCTCTATATAGCAATTTATAATCTGTCAACAGCTCTAAATAAGGGGGATGGAGGGGGTACCCGAGCTCAAACTCCCCTCTCGCCCTGCCAATAGGAAGGAGCCCGGGGTTTGTGGACCTTATGAGCTCAGGGCTCTCTTTATAATCAATCATCAGCTAAGTGTGAACTCTTGAAATGGCAGGCAAAAAAAAAATGCTTGAAAATGTAAACTGAAAATTCCTACTTACATCCTACTGCAAAACATAGAAATAACCAGTTTTAGCTGCTGAAAATAAGAGTGCATTAACATCTCAATGATTTGTGCACAATTTTGGTACTAAAAAAGAGGTTGTCTATTTTGCTATTTTAATATATTTGAAAATATATTACTCAAACATTGTACAGTTATTCCGTTTTTTTTTATCGGAGCCAGAAAAAAAGGCGAAAATTTTTCAAAAAGATGCACGATTTTTGTTAACAGCTTAATGTTACCTTGGATGTCGAACCTAGCCCAAACTGTTGACATTCTAAAGAGGCAATAAGCTAAACTAGTGCTTTGGTTAACTTTATATTGTGAAAACTAAGTATTTCTAAGACATTTTCATTTTTAATTTTTAATAAGTGTTGTAGTTCTTACCTTAACTACAGCTGACAGATCAAATTCACCCATGGGTAACGGACGAGCGGGTGGGGGAGGGTAGTGCTGTTTAAAATCTCGTGATGGAGTTGACAGGGAGATGGGAATTGCTGTGAGAGTTCCTTCTTTGACCTCACACAATTTTACTTGTTAGTCAGTAAATAAATAAAAATATTTCAAAGGTTCGTGTATGTATGTCATAAAATCATAATTGATTTTGAATTAAATTATGATTAAATTAAGATTGATAAAATTAAACCAAGTGTTACAACAACAAAAATTTAAAGGCATATGTGCAAAATGTAATCATATATGGATATAATAATATTTGCATTTGTATATTAATAATACTAAAACAAATAGGGTCACATGTAGCCCATTTTGTGCCTATGCATGAAATTTCCCATTACCTAACTGGGCACGACATGGGAAGCCCAGCTGTGTTCACACATGTGGGTCCTAGCTGGGCAACCCAAGTGGGCCCCACATGAGATGCCCACCTGAATTTACCCATGTGGGGCCCATAGCCTCTATCGTCTGTTGCTAGAGCACCTTTTAGAGGTCAGGGAACCTCTGGGTTCTGTTACACGCACCCCCCTAAACCTCACTCCCATCCGGGTCATGGCACCAATGTAAC
>CAIGQW010000317.1:14829434-14843071 GCA_903798125.1 Danio choprae | reverse complement strand
CACCCCCCTAAACCTCACTCCCATCCGGGTCATGGCACCAATGTAACCCGCTGGTTCGATTTGGAATTGAACTGGCAATTCTTTGCATTGGAGTCAGTTGCTCTAACAAGGAGGCTAAAGACCACGGCCTCTAGCGTCTGTCGAATATTTAAGATTACTATGTCTGACATTGGGCCTCACGGTGGCGCAGTGGATAGCATGATCGCCTCACAGCAAGAAGGTCGCCGGTTCAAGCCTTGGCTGGGTCAGTTGGCATTTCTGTGTGGAGTTTGCATGTTCTCCCCGTGTTGGCGTGGGTTTTCTCCGGGTGCTCCGGTTTCCCCCACAGTCCAAAGACATGCGCTATAGGTGAATTGGGTAAGCTAAATTGTCTATAGTGTATGTATGTGTGTGAATGAGTGTGTATGGATGTCTCCCAGTGATGGGTTGCAGCTGGAAGGGCATCCGCTGCGTAAAACATATGCTGGATAAGTTGGAGGTTTATTCCACTGTGGCGACCCCAGTTTAATAAAGGGACTAAGCCGAAAAGAAAATGAATGAATGAATAAATGTCTGACATTATCTTGGCAGGTCCACACACATCTTTAAATGTTACTTTCATGTGATCTCTCACTGATGTTATTTGAAATTTTTACCAGAACAGACTATCGTGCTTTGTCGCAACACTATGGTGACTCACCGTGTACGTTTACATGGACACCATGGACTCAGATATTAATACATTTAAGACAATACTCAGATTAAGAGTCTACCATGTAAAAAGCGTTTTTTAAATACCTTAATCCAACTAAAATCATAATCAGACTGAACAGAAATCAAATTAAGACATGGGGAGTATTCCTATTGTAGTCGCATTACTGAAGTGCAGTACAGGCATCTAAACACCTTAATCAAATTATTACCGTTTTGTAGTACTTTTTAGTACATTTTGCAAAATGTTCCTCTGAGTTTGTCGTGAAGGCATGAATAAAGTTAGTGAAGGAAATGGTAGAGGTGGCCTAATGCCTGAGAATTTGTATCTGCCGTCATCTGTTGGCACGCATAGTGTGAGAAATTAACTGCAGTTGAAATTACAAAATTAAAAATGAAATACCCCAAATCACATATGGTGCGATGACAAACACGAACTGTTGTTGCGTGAAACACCAAAGGAAACTATTGTTGAATGCTGACGTAATGACATTAATCAAACTATGTGCTATAACATGTAAAACGGGATAATGAAAGGAACATTCCAAAAGCAACTCATGTAACCACCTTATTCGTTCTTTCATTTATTTTCTTTCGGCTTAGTCCCTTTATTTATCAGGAGTTGCCACAGCGGAATGAACAACCAACTTATCCAGCATATGTTCTACACAGTGGATGCCCTTCCAGCTGCAACCCAGCACTGGGAAACATCTATACACACTCATACACACAAATATACTACGGTCAATTTAGTTTATTCAATTCACCTATAGCGCATGTCTTTGGACTATGGGGGAAACTGGAGCACCCAGAGGAAACCCACGCGAGAACATGCAAACTTTTCCACACAAAAATGCCAACTGACCCAGCCGGGACTCGAACTAGTGACCTTCTTGCTGTGAGGGGATAGCCACCATGTTGCCCCTCACCTTAATCATATCATTAATATTGTCTTATTCATGCATTTTATTTTCGGCTTAGTCCCTTTATTAATCTGGGGTGCTGGGTGCAGCCTGCTTGTCTTATTTAGATTAAAGCAAATAATTAGATTATTATGTCCATGTAAACAATGTTTTTTGTTACAACATCGTTGTAATTAATAATTATGTCCATGTAAACAGTCAATGTCACCCACTCAACTAGCTATGTTTTTTTTTTCAACCAAAAACAAGCAATATATGGGCCTTGCTGAGCTAGTCACATCAAAAAACCTAATCTAAAGCTTTAACTGTCTTACTGGCATCTATTAAAGTTTGGATTTGTGTTACTAATACTGAGATGATCCCTGTCAGTCTGCGTGCAAATCCTTTACTGTTGACAGAGATAAACTGAACACATGGCAGGCTGTGCATGCGGAAGAACAGGAGGTTGTTTTTTATTAAAAGTTGCTAAATGACATTACAACATAATTGGCAAAGGAATTAGCACATAGCTATGATACAGAACTGTATTAAATATATTTTAATAATGAACATGCACAATATTGATATTGTGGAAAATGAAAAATACCATAAATAATTTATTATTAAGATTGTATAGAAGATTGTATTTGCCTAGACAATGTGTTCAAAACAAATAAATCAAAATTGACATTTTCACATGCTAATCTGGCCTATTACATACTAAAATATTGACTCAAAATTATGTTATTGTCATGGTCACCAGCTAGAGATACACATCAGATCTGCCACTGAACCGAACTACTCATAATCCTTTACACCTCACACCTGATGTTAATGAACTTTGATTACGCTACATCAGCAGCTCAATATCACACATTATATATAGCCCTGTATTTCAGTTGGTGTTTGTTACCTGTCTGTCTGTTCTCTGGTGGATGTATATATATATATATATATATATATATATATGTGTGTGTGTGTGTGTGTGTGTGTGTGTGTGTGTGTGTGTGTGTGTGTGTGTGTGTGTGTGTGTCCACATCAATAAAGCTTCAATAGTTAACATTAATTAAACTAAATTCAACAAAAAAACTACAAAAGCTGTTATTTGTCACAGAAGGGACGGTACTCAGGTAAGTAAATAAAAACACAGTTTATTGTAAAGGATGGCAGTAATATAAGCAGGTGAGTTTGCAGGTGAAGTTTATCCAGGAACCCAATGAAGACGAACAGGATGATAACCAGACGAGGAACCAGGAGACACCACAATAGGAACAGATAGTGAACACTAGATCTCTATAGAACACTAGTGGCCAATCAAATGCAGCCTGGGGTGTGCATATTAATAATCCTGTGTGGATTGGCACAGTCAGTGTTTTGTTCTGATTGGCCTGTTATTTTACAGGGATTTTACACTCATAAGATTTACATGAGAATGAGGAAACAATTGTGTTTGAGGCTCACAGTATGTTTATGTACATAAAGTGATGAAGTATATTTCCATGTACTGAACTCTTATTAATCAGCTATGCCAAGATATCCAGATTTCTATCATATGGCTCCTTTGAATTCATCTGTTGGTTGCACATAAAGACAATGTATACACCCGAAATTATTTGGTAAAATGAATTGCATACATGGTAAAATAAAACAAAATTTCTTAATGATTTATTTAGTAGAATTTGGAGAGGAACAAACACTACATTGAAAACTCATTTCTAAGTGTCACTCTGTGCTTTCCACATCTCCTGTGAATCTGCCGTGAAAGTGCTTCATGGTCAGCCCACCAAGAATTCTCCAGATTCTCCCAATGGGCATTCGGGGCTTGCTCTCGAATTTTGCATTCATTAATTCAATGCATTTCAAAAGTTCACACTTAGATATTGCTTGACACTAATTGCAGGTTTGGCATGCTGCCCTGGGAGAGAACCCTGAGCTCAGAGATCATTAAGCCCAAGGTCCTGGTAAAGGAGGAAAAGGAGGCGATGGGGTGGAAGGGGGGATTCTTCCAAAATGAAGATAAGTCTCATGCTCACCTTCAATAAAGTGACCAAAATCTCAATATTTATATATCAAAACCAAATACCCCTACAATAAGACTAATCAAACTTGTAGTATAACTTAACTTATTTTTTACACACAGTTAGTGATGTTGCACTATACACTCAAAAAATGGCGTTTGTTGTTTGTTCAAAACAACAAACAACACAATTTGTAGAGGGGGGTTATTAATTCCTTCATTCCTTTCTTTATGTTGTCCCAACACAAATCGATTGTGTGGATCCCAGCACTGTTTTTTTACAGTGCATGATTAAATTGTGGATTCTTAGATAATTGACCATTTACAAATATTATGCTATTATTTTATGTTTAGATTGGATTTTATGAAATAAAATGTTGGATTTTGTCACCATAGCAGTGAAAATAGATTTAGCACGTTTCCTGAGTATGTTTCCCAAGTAATGCAAAAGCAATACTGCACTGTAAAAAATGCTGGGTTCCATGCAATTCCTTCATGTTGTCCGGACACAAATCGATTAAGTTAACTTCATTGTTTTTACTAATTTAAGTGGATTGAACATAAAAAAAATTAAGTTGTCCCCTCCCAAAAAAAAAACGCAAGAATTGTGTTGTTTAAATAAGTAGTGAAGGTCAATTTTTTTAAGTGTGAGGTAATTTTGTGCTTATTAAAAAGTTCTGTTCTGCTCGAATAGTCAATTACAAATTTTTGCGTCATGCAGAGAGTCAATACTATTGCTATTTTTATCCACAAACCCAGCGCTTATGCAGTGAACTGAGGAAGCAGTCGTTTTTTCTTTATCATCATGCATGCTTTTATTCAAAACTCTGCTGGGTTAATTCAGCTAGAGGGGTCATACACTGTCCAGACAAGTCATTATTTCAACCCCGGATGCTTTTAAATGAACAGAAGCTCAGATGGCATTTCATACCAGCTTGCTGTCTTCTTTTGATTTTCTTGTAATTAAAAACCTGAATCAGGAGATGAAGCCATATTAGTTATTATAGTGAAAAAATAATTACATATAAGTCTTTGTCATCGTTAATTCTAATGCCATATCATTACCATACTGCGCATTAAATAAGTGCAAAACACTTTATTAGATGAGTCACACTTTTGTCAAATTACCCAGAGCAAAACCGCAGTCTGCATTAAAGTATACACAGAGTATGCTGTGTAGATCTCCTTGCCTTTAGTGCCTAGCTGAGTGTTTTTCTTGTTTTTAGGGCCGTATTGAGGTAAATGAATGCAGAAGAAACTGACGAGAGCAGCGTGTTCCTGCCGTACAGCGAGTCTTTGATGAGTGAATGGGAGAGTTATGTAACATCTTTAGCACACATGCCCGAGTGTGTGACTGCCAGAAGACGACGCAAAAAAGATGTGAGAGGAGAAACATTGCTGCTTATATTGGCATTGGGTCACTTTCCTTATTAGAACTGCTCAGTGGAGCAGCACTAACCAGGCTGCTAAAGAGCGGACATTTCTTCAGCATGGTCAGCAGCATTGACATTAAATGATTCAATGTTCTGACATTAATTGTGATGTATTAACTACTTGATTTATTTTAGAAATTGCTCTGCTGTCTTGATCAGATTCTAAGCCACTTTTTACTCTGGAGAATGGTAGCTTTAATGAGCCCAGTGGTAAAACAGGTGCCTTGCTTTGTGGCTGATGTCCCTTAAATGTAACTACAATTATAAATGGCTAAAGATCAATAAAACTTGCATTTACCTGGCTGGTGGCACCATAAGTTTGTGCTCAGTTCTTAGCTTTTCACTTGCACATATCATGACAAAGTCAAAATCAGTTTAATAGTAATGATTTAAGCTGTTATTTTTTAAAGGCTTCTTCCTAAGCAAATGTAAATGGACTATAGTGCTCAAAATTTTAATAATGAATATTTTAATCAACTTCTCAGTGAATATAGGTAATAATATTTTGGTGCATTTAAACAAAACGGATTTAATAAACAGATATATTTATTAAAATTATATTTTAGTCACCGAACATCTTTAGAAACAGAAAGATAATCCATTTTAATTCAAGTAAAATACTGCAAAAAAAGACAAATTACAAACTTTCAACTAAATTTAATATTTTATTTATACATTTTACAATTTAACATTTGATATAATTTTACATGTATATTATATATAAATTGTATATACTATATATTTTGTTTCTCTTGATTTTATCTCTTTGTTAAATTGTTATTTAATATTTAATTGTTATCTATATATATATATATATATATATATATATATATATATATATATATATATATATTCGAGTTAGATAATCTAATGCACATTCAGGATGATGGAGACTATCAGTAAACACTGATTGGGGTGTTTGGTTGGTTCAAGTTCAGGCTCTGGCTGGGTCATTCAAGGACATTGACAGTTTTGTCCCTAATCTACTCTACATTGGCTCTGCCAATAATTCAAATGAATTCAATCCACACACTTTAGGCCACAACATTGACTGAACCAAATACTTTATGAATGAACATTTACAGTGTAACATTTCCAATAAAAAATAAACCTTGACTGATGGGGTTTAATTGATGTAATGCATCATATAATCTAAAACATTCTAACTGGTGTATCTGAATCAATGACTACAACACTGCAATCTCAAGCTAGCGCCCAGTGCTGGAAGATATGGCACAAGATGGGACTGGAGAATAACCAATAGGCAGAGACACATGGTGAAACCAACCCTGATGCTGAGACGGGCTGACAGGCTCTGTTTGTGTTCATGGTTAGACTGTGATCAGGACTGACCGCGTTGTCTTGTAGAGGTTATGCCATTGCCAGCAGTGCGGCTGACACAATGAATGAAGCTCCAGTTCCTCATCAGGTCAGTCTTCTGCAAGTATCTCACAACACATCCCTGTATACACCAAGGTTCTTAAACCTTTCCTTTTCCCTTTTGGAAAGCGTGTCCAGCACTAGCTGATGAAATGATGTCTTTGGCAATAGGGCACTGTACGCTGTCAGCTGCAGGAGTCTGATCTTGCCAGCATGACTCAAGTTTTCCTCCAGGCCACAATCCCACGTTTGTGCGTGTACCGCACTTACTTATAGGATCTATTTTAGATGTGCTTTCCCCTTAGGATGCAGCCACATCCTCTTCAGAAAGGGCTGTGCAAAAACCTCTGGATAATGCTGAAATAATCCACGAGCAATTATGCAAATTCGGCGTCTGTCTCAGCCTACAAATAATGAGATAGTAAAGCTGAACATGCAAAACATTCAAACTACAGCGATCGCTGATGATCAAATTACAAGCATCAAACTTAGATAATTTGTCTTGTTTTTAGTCGTAATATGCCAAAATTGGTAGCACTTTATTTTGATGGTCCATTTGAGTATTAGTAGACTGACTGCTTAATAACTGCTGATACCGATCTGATCACAGACACATAACAACAACACCCGGACTCTGTTTTTATCATTCTCTGTGACTTTAATCAGGCTAAACTCACACATGAGCTGCCTAAATTCAAACAGCATATTACATGCCCTACCAGAGACAATAATATTTTGGATCATTGTTACACAACAATAAAGGATGCATATCGCTCGGTCGCCAGAGCAGCTCTAGGACTCTTCGACCACTGCCTGGGTCATCTTCTACCAACTTACAGGCAAAAACTTAAAACTGCTAAGCCAGTATTAAGGACTGTTAAGAGATGGACCAATGACACAGAGCAGGACTTGCAAGCCTGTTTTGAATGCACTGACTGGAGTGTTTTTGAAGCTGCTGCCACCGACCTGGACGAGCTCACAGAGACTGTAACATCATACATCAGTTTCTGTGAGGAGTTATGCATCCCTACCAGGACTTATTTATCATTTAACAATGATAAACCATGGTTCACATCAAAACTTAGACAGCTTCGTCAGGCCAAAGAGGATGCCTACAGGTGTGGGGACAGGGTCCTGTACAATCAGGCCAGGAACACACTGACAAAGGAGATTGGTGTGGCTAAGAAGAGCTATGCCAAAAAGCTGGAAAACCAGTTTTCTGCCAATGACCCTGCAACAGTGTGGAAAGGCCTGAAGGACATAACTAACTACAAGACACCATCCCCCAGCATTGACGGCAATAAAGATCTTGCAAACGAGCTGAATATGTTCTATTGTAGATTTGAGACAGCCGACCAGACACCCCATACCCGCCGTGACCATCTCTCTACACAGCCATCAACACCTCCAGCCATCCCCCTCTCCCCCCCTGCACTTCAGATCAGTGAGGATAACGTGCGTCAGATCTTCAGGAAACAGAAGAGAAGGAAAGCACCAGGCCCAGATGGTGTCTCACCAGCCTGTCTGAGAACCTGTGCTGACCAGCTGGCCTCCATTTTCTCACAGATCTACAACAGATCACTGGAACAGTGCACAGTTCCATCCTGCTTTAAGCGTTCCACGATCATCCCAATCCCGAAGAAACCAAAGATCACAGGACTCAATGACTACAGACCTGTGGGCTTAACATCTGTGGCCATGAAGTCATTTGAAAGACATCACTTCACCCTCTGCAGTTTGCTTATAGAGCAAACCGGTCTGTGGATGATGAAGTCAACATGGGACTGCATTATACCCTACAACATCTAGACAAACCAGGGAACTACGCAAGGATTCTGTTTGTGGACTTCAGTTCTGCCTTCAACACCATTGTCCCATCATTGCTCGAGTACAAACTGACCCAGCTCTCTGTTCCTAGCTCTGTCTGTCAATGTATCACCAGCTTTCTGACAGACAGACAACAGCTAGTCAGAATGGGCAAAATCACATCTGACAGCCACACCATCAGCCCCGGCGCCCCCCAGGGATGGGTCCTCTCCCACCTACTCTTCTCCCTATACACCAACGACTGCACTGCAAAGGACCCCTCCATCAAGCTCCTGAAGTTTGCAGATGACACTACTGTTATCAGCCTCATCCGGAACGGTGACGAGTCTGCATACAGACAGGAGGTGAAGCGGCTGGCTTTATGGTGCAGATGCAATAACCTGGAGCTGAACACGCTCAAAACGGTGGAGATGATAGTAGACTTTAGGAGAACCCCCCCTGCACTCCCCCCACTCACCATCATGAACAGCACTGTGGCTGCAGTAGGGTCATTCAGGTTCCTGGGCACCACCATCTCTCAGGATCTGAAGTGGGACATTCACATAGACTCTATTGTGAAGAAAGCACAGCAGAGACTGTACTTCCTTCGTCAGCTGAGGAAGTTCAACCTGCCCCAGGAGCTGCTCGTACAGTTCTACTCAGCTGTCTTCCAATCCATCCTCTGCACTTCAATCACCGTCTGGTTCGGCTCAGCTGCCAAAACCGACCTCCGCAGACTACAGCGAATAGTCCGGACAGCTGAACGAATCACTAGCACTACACTTCAAGAACTGTACTCTTCCAGAGTGAGTAAAAGGGTTTACAAAATCACTCTGGACCCCTCACACCCAGCGCACTTCCTGTTTGAACTGTTACCGTCTGGTCGGCGCTACAGAGCACCAAGCACAAAAACAGCCAGACACAGGAAAAGTTTCTTTCCTCAGGCCATCTACCTCATGAACAGTTAAATATTCCCCTACTGTGCAATAAACGTGCAATAAACTCTCATACGTACTCATATACAGCACCAATTTGCAGTGCAATATTGTTTGTACGCATTTGTACACAGCACCTTATAACAATTTACAGTGCAATACTTTCTCATACGCAGCACCTTATAACAATTTACAGTGCAATACTTTCTCATACGCACTCGTACACAGCACCTTATAACAATTTACAGTGCAATACTTTTCCATGCAGTTGTACACAGCACCTTATAACTTGTATATTTATAACAAATCTGTACATACAATTCATCATCCAGAGCTTTTTGACTGATTGCATCTGTTTAATGTTTGTTGTCTTTTTCATATTTATTTCGTGTTGTCACTTGTCACTTTATGTACACTGGAAGCTTCTGTAGCCAAAGCAAATTCCTTGTGTGTGTAAACACACTTGGCAATAAAACCCATTCTGATTCTTATTTAAGAATTCTTTGGACTAGAAACAAGACTCTAAGTAAGAAAAACATTTTTTGCAGTGCATTATTTCAATCTCATTGTGTCAATCCCAAAGTGTTGTTTAGATTTGAAGTTTGTCTCCCAATGTCCTTTACAGATATGTGCCAAAGCCTGTCCCATGCAAGCTTGTCAATAATCTGGTAAGGAAGTGAGAAAACGAGCAAATCTGCAGGGTAATCCTTGGAGAGTACACTTCACAGGAAGGCTTGTTCAGATCAGTTTTGAGGCTGGAGGTCATTTTGCCCTTTGGGATTTTGTAAATAAAAACAAATTTCAATTAGTGGACGCAAAGATTTAGAGACATTCCACTGTGTTCAAAAATTAATAGTAACTATGACCGTGACTGAGCTTTTATTACATCATATAGCTTGATGTTAGTCATGCATGGAGAGAAACCATAATGATTTGTGGGCATATTTGATGGATTTTGATCAACCCATAGCTATGAGACGACATCTCTGTTGTATATTTTTATATGATTATATTTCAAAACTTTGTCTATACTGACCTCTGCTGGCTCATCCAGACACTAGATTGTTCAGGTCTGTACACTTCAGGCAAAGGAATGCTGAACAAGTTAGCTATTTAGACAAAGAGCCAAACAAACATACACAAACATTCACCCTGTACAACAGGAAGATGTCACCTTTCACTCATTTTGCTATGCCATGAACGGGAACACATTATAATAACTGCACAATATAAATCATTTAAGCATTAGACATTAATCAGTGTATAAATGCAGCTGTATTCTTGACTTATAAGCACATATATAATGTACTTAATGGTTTTATTTTCATACTCTGTTGATGTCATTACTGAATTGTAGAATTACTTACAAACCAGTTGTGTAAGAGTAGTTGCTGTTTTTTAAGATCATTCAGAATGAGCAATGATTAATAAACTATTCTAATGAGCAAACATCTCATTTTTTTCAAGCATATAGTAATACTCAGTATTTTAATAAATGCTTTATTGGCTCAAATTCTAAAGTGAGCACTATGTATGCTGTTTATTTATGCTCATACGCAACAATTAACGATCAGTTATATTCTACACAGAAAAATAAAAAAAATTCTGAGTGTTTCAGAAAAAAAAAGTCATTTCAAGATACAAATATGAAACAGTATGAAAACAAAATACAAACATTACAGTACAATTTAAACACTGAATTATTACTCGATTGATGCTGAGCTTTCGTCATTTAAAAGGGATTTACGAAGCATAAATAGTCCTCACTTCAGATAAAAGTACAGAAAATTGTAGAGAATTAAACAAAGCATGTTAATGAAGCGATAATGTCACAAAACGAGGCTAGTCGCTGTGGTTAGAAGCCAAATGCAGCTTTATTCCATATCACAGTCCAAGTGATATCAGACACAAAAAAATACTTCCAGAAGACAAAACAATACAAAATTAACAAACGAGAAAGAAATAAAACTAGACAAAAGGTAGGAACAAAGCAAGCAAACAACTAACGGTACTCACGACGTAAACTCCAGAAGCAACGAAAACCCGGACATAAACGCCTGAAAGTAATATATAAATCAAAGCAGCAAAGAATTATGGGAACTGAAGTTCCAAAAAGCAAAAACTGCATACAACAAAGTGCCCTCTAGAGTCTAGACTAGAACACTACAGCCAATGACTGTGACGAACTAGACATATAAATAGTTTAGTCATTTCCTAAATACCAGCTACTACTCGTAAATAACTGCTTTTTAATTAATGCAACACTTAATTTAGTAAGAAAAAATGTATCATTAACAAAGTATAAAAATACAGTATTAAGCACATCATATATGTGATTATATGTCAAGTCAAGAATAATGCATTTGTAGCTGCAGTTATAAACTCTATTAATGAAGAGTTACTTACACACCTATCATCATATTCGTGCAATATTATTCGACGCTCAGTAGATTTCAATCCTGGCCCTGTTGTTGTTGTTGTTGTTGTTTGGAGCTTAGCATAATAGCAGGTCCAGTGGTAATGAAAAAAGTTTACCCGAAACTCCTGAGAGCTAGCATGTTGAAGTGTAATTAAACTATTTATTAATCAATAAAAAGCAACTTAAACCTGTATGATATAACATTGGATTTTTTCTGAAGCTTTAACTAACAAACTGGACAAACAAGTGACTCATTAACAATGATTACAACACAAAAACAGTTGTGGATCATCCAGGGCTCCGTTCTTTGTATGTGGATTACTCAGTTAGCTGGATTTGGTTATTGATGATTTGACATTATCCACGATCATTTAGTTCTTCAAAACTCATCTGAGAGTTGTTGTCATAGCAACAGGTCTGGTAGCTCAAACCTGCTTGGGAGCAGGTTTATTTCATTTAAACAGGATTAGATTGGGTCATTTCAAGCAAAGGTAATATTGAAAGTATGTACCGAATGCTGTTAATTTTCTTACAGTAGTAGTTATATAGACTTGGGAAAATAGTAAAATAGTTTTTAAAAAAAAATTATATGAATAAAACTTATACAATCTGCACTCCGAAATAAAAGTACAACGAGTGTCACGGGGTGGTTCTCTTCAAAGGGTTCAAAGAGAACATTTATTAATATGGACTTTTTAGATACAAAAGAGAACTATTTAAGGTACCAGCTTTAGTACAATTTGTGTATGATAATAGACACTCACAGCAAGAAGGTCGCTGGTTCGAGCCTCGGCTGGGTCAGTTGGCATTTCTGTGGGGAGTTTGCATGTCCTCCCCGTGTTGGCGTGGGTTTCCTCCGGGTGCTCCAGTTTCCCCCACAAGTCCAAAGACATGCGGTGTAGGTGAATTGGGTAGGCTAAATTGTCCGTAGTGTATGTGTGTGTCACGGTCACAGAAGGCAGAGACGAAAGGGTACGTTAACAAGGTGTTTATTAAAACACAAGGCGGGTCTTCGCACCATAGTGCTAGCAGATATCAGTACACAGTCACTGAATGAAAAGTCACTTCCCTTGAAGGCGAGCAAACAGGTAACAGATGTTAGCCTCGATGATTGGAAAGTTCGTGGAAGACTTGGCAGAACATCAGGATGAGCACAAGGAGAGTACGACTATGCAAAGATGATTCCAGCCGACGAGTGAACAGGAAGGGTGAGTATAAGTAGTGTGGTGGTGATGGCTGGAGCAGGTGAGTGTGGTTAGTGCACAGGTGTGTGTGATCAGTAATCTGGTGATTGTGTACGGTGTGTAGTGGATGGAGATTGTGAATGGTGACTGGGGCTGATGGAACGTGCAGAGGGTGTGACAGTGTGTGAATGGGTGTGTGTGGATGTTTCCCAGTGATGGGTTGCAGCTGGAAAGGCATCCGCTGCGTAAAACATATGCTGGATAAGTTGGCGGTTCATTCTGCTGTGGCGACCCCAGATTAATAAAGGGACTAAGCCAAAATGAAAATGAATGAATGAATGAATAATAGACATGCACATAGCCTATTCGACTGTTTTTTTACACATCACATGTAGGCTAAATTTTGGCTGTCAATGAAAATCAAATAGATTAGCACAAAATTAGACTAATCATCATATAGACCGTTTAAACAGGCTTTATTTATTTATTATTAGATGATTAGTCTAGTTTTGGGCCACTCTTATACATCTATTACATTTTCACGGACAGCCCAAATTTAGCCTCATTTTAGCCATTGTTTAGATGTCTATTTTACATTTACTAGACTTCTTTTAAACACAAACAAATGCTTAGGTTCTGCTGATCCCACGTTTTATCAGGGAGCTCGTCCAGTAAGGAACTTACTCCTGGCCTGGTACTGTAAATGTTCTTATATGACCTTAAGAAATTTCCACCATTTCTACCATTTTCCACTATAAGGCAGTGGTCTTATTTTCAGTGTTTTCATTCAAAGCAAAGATAATAATGAATTTAACATTATAATAAATGAATCTTAAGCACCAAAATAAGCAAAATGGTAATGGCTGCTGAA
>CAIGQW010000317.1:14785964-14816955 GCA_903798125.1 Danio choprae | reverse complement strand
ATATATAAAATATTTCAATAAAAATCTATCCTTTCATGTTATGCTCTATCGTTATTTTGTGGTGTCAAAAAATACAATGACCACGGTAACACTTTGTCAATATTTTACATGAGCGCAAAATTACATGGCATTACCAGAATGCAGACAAAATCTTGAAAGTACAATGCTGACATTTTGCTATTTATTTAGCAATATTTTATTTATTGATTAATTTATTTTTACTGTATGTTGGACCTGTAATCATTTGTTTTTGAAAAGTCTTATATATTTTGTAAACAAATTTTATTAAACATTTGAGACCATGGTTATAAATAAAATAATAAATATAATCACATATGAATAAGTACATTTTTAACTATATACTGTAAAATGTAAAAAAGAAATAGTTCTTTACATTTGGTCAATATATAAACTATTAACTGATTGTATTTACAGAAATGGTACTATATCATGATATATATTGTTATCAAGATATGAGATGACTTGTGTTATGATATGAGATATTTGTCATATCGTTCAGCCCTAAATACAAGTGTACATGTAGATGAACTACCGTTGGTCTTGTTGGCAGATCCAGATGTGCAGCTATCAGGGGACATGTGGCAACTGGAAAGGCTGCAAGGCCGTTTGCTGGCAGGGGCACAGGTGATTACAGATGGACGATTCTGAAATAAAAAATAATATTGCTTATTTTCTTCTGTTTGGAAACATGACGGTTATATGTGCTACTGTTCATTTTACCTGCGTTAAACAACTCGTACTGTAATAAGTTAAGTTAATTGGTGTAGAATCCATGTTTTAAAGGGGACCTATTATGCTCCTTTTTACAAGATGTAAAATAAGTCTCTGATGTCCCTAGAGTGTGTATGTGAAGATTCAGCTCAAAATACCACACAAATTTTTAGAACTCTGAAACTTGCTTTTAGGCTTTTATCCAAATTGTGCCATTTTGAGGACTGTCGCTTTGAATACAAATAAGCTCTTTTTAAAAGAAGGTGGAGCTACATACACTCAGGTTATCTCTGTGAAAAACTGAAAATGTCAAAAGAAGTGTCTCAGAAAAAGGTAGTCAATATGGTGTTCATTTGTGCATCCTAAAACTCCACATGTATAATGCCTCTTTGTCGCTGAAATTACATTCAGCACACTGGAGGACGACTGCTTCTCGCTCAGGCCTGTCTGTGCTAATTAGGGAAAAACAATCACTAATGTACAAAGGGAGAATGTCAATCAAAGTATTTCTGAAGCTTTGCTTTTATCAAGTGTGACTATAAAAAATAGAATTAATTCATTTTTACCATTTGAGGCTGGCTGTATTTACACACTGTTGCCACACAACTCTGTTTAAGCCAATTATAGAAGTGACTTTTGCATAATCGGTTTTCTTTAATGAAAATGCATGTAAACAAGTCTAACCTGCTGCTGCTGAAGCATGCTTCTAGTAGGATCTAAGCTTTGTCGGTTCATCTCAAAGGGTCGATCAACTGCAAAAATGGGGAAAGGTGCAAATGCATGATGACCATGGAGACCACTCGGACCACTGTGTCCAAATGAACTGAAATTCCATGACTCTTGAATTCCAGTGCTTTCATTTGGATTTGTCCTAAAAGGAAAAATAAAAGATATTAATCATAAGACTAAATGTAATACAAATAATAATAAAATAAAACAAATCACAAGCAAAAAAAAGATCATTCTAATCTGCATATCAACTATAAGACGTACAGATGTGATCCAAATACACATCTCATTTTGTTCATGTGTCCTTTGTCGGAGTCTTTGTTTTCATGGTGTTTTCTCTTGGTTGGGCTCACAGGTGGACATCCGGAGTCAAGCACCGGAACCCTAGATGCTTCTGAACCATCTGTCAATAAATCATATTGATCATTTATTCGGCAAATGTTTTGATTCAACTTAAAATCAATGACAATCTTTTTTTTTTCAATTCACCATGCACTAAAATAATGTTATGCTAGAACTTCAATGGGCTTTAATGGTTATTAGGCAAACACTTATTTACTATACTTATACTTAAGTATACTTTAAGGTCAACAGATCAGCAGTGAAAAAATATTTGCAATTACGACATTATGCTCATTTTGTCCATGTCTAAAAATGCAAATGACAGATAAAATGGATGAAAATAAAATTAATTAAAACTGAAACAAAATGTAACTTTATGAAAAAGTTGTGTAATGGGATGCTTATGAAATATAATTGTGTTATAAATGCTTTTTATCAAGAAATTGTATTTCAAAACATACACAAAACTTATTATTAAACATGTAGCGCTTTATTACTCACCTTCATCATATGGATTACAATGCAGCCCGCTGATGTTATTGTTCATTTTATTGATGATTTCATTGATCAAAATATCCATTTTATCACAAACATTAAGATTTAAAGAAGAAGCAATCTAACTGTTGATTCCACTTCATCTACAGACTTCAGTCTGTTGGCAACAAAGGACGTCTTTCACATTATATAACTTAAGCAGCTTAAAAAGTCTGTGAGAAATTAGAATTTTAAAAAAAGTTAACAAAAACGTTTATGTTTTTAGCACAATAGTTTTGCTAGCTCGTTGTTAGCTATTAGCAAGTTAGCCTCTGTCAAAATGTTTCTTTATTCCAAAACTCCAACTCTTTCTTGTCAAGCACGACATGTTGTCAGCGATTAGTAACGTTAAGTTAAAAAAAGTCAAACCTGTGTTACTTTATTACTGTTATTGTAATGAGTGAATATAACGCTAAAGTTTCTCCACAGGAGAACCACAGTCACCGTCTATTTCCGCCTAAGAAAAATATATTTATATTTATATTTTGTTTAATTTTAAAATCTGCCAAAGAGCAGTTTATTTGTCTATATTTTTTGTTTAAACAGTTTTTTTTAATCTGAATTGTAACATTAATATAAATGAAAATATATAATTATGCAGTCACCACAGACGACTAGCATTGATCCATTCTGAACAGCGCTGAAAAAAGTAACGAGTTCCACCAGACAGCCGCATAGCTCCGAGTGGTAAAGGTCCTCTCTCTCTCTCTCTCTCTCTCTCTCTCTCTCTCTCTCTCTCTCTCTCTCTCTCTCTCTCTCGCGACATTTACTTTACCTCTGGGGCTTCTCGCTTCTCGAAAATTCTGTTTGTTTGAATGAATTAATGAATAAAATTGTAGCAAGAATAGTTAGCTCTCTGCTAGCTAGTTTTCCTTGGGAAAAAAATTGTCATGATCGATGGACATTTTTAATTTTGCATAGACAAAAAATGGAATTGTTAAATTATTTTAGGATATGTATGAATACTGTACTGCTAGAACAATTAATCCAAAAACAATTGACATTTCAATCGTAAATAGGCCATACTAAAAATAATATTTCTGTTGTTTTTTTAATAGTAATACAGCTAAATAAATCTCACAGATTAGATGGCATACCTGTTAAAGAAATAGCCTACCAGTTGAATCAGACTTGAAAGAGGATGAAAAAAAATATCTTTGCAATAATCTGAAGATAACTATAAAAGCCTAAAAGCATTCATTAGATTGCTAAATGGATAGAAAAAGGAGAGAAATGCTCTACCTAAATTTCTATATGGATTATAAGACAAGAGTCTTAAAGAAACTGTTAAAACTTTAATCATTGATGGGGTAGAGTGTAATAGCAAAAGTAGCAATATTATTTGGCATCCTCTTCAGTATTAGACTTTAATTAGGTTTGAACAAAAACCCTGATGAAAAAAAAAACTAAATAAAAACAATATGTGATGCACAATTACCAAATGAGAAGCTTGAGCGTGTTGTTTGGTCTGTCATTTACAGCCTGTTATTGGATAACCCTATATTATTACACCATGGGAAAGACCTGTCCTTTTCATTAAACAGTTATTTAAATTTATTAGCTCATATTTCTGTCTTTTAAAAACTATTGGGGAGACTGAATTCTAATTAGAAATACATTTCAAATGTTTGTTTTTTAACTACTAAATTAACTAGACATGGGTGTATTTGTAGATAAAGGTGTAGATAATAACATGTAGGCCTCACGGTGGCACAGTGGGTAGCACGTTCGCCTCACAGCAAGAAGGTCGCTGGTTCGAGCCTCGGCTGGGTCAGTTGGCGTTTCTGTGTGGAGTTTGCATGTTCTCCCCGTGAAAATTGACATCAATTCATAAGTTTGCACCAACTACATTACTAATTTGCACTACTAATTTGATGCATTAATGATCCATTATGTAATAATGGTGTTCAGGAAAGCAGTGATAGAATACACTATATTCCCCCATGTTTTCATGTTTCAACCATTCTTTCAACAATTTATATACCAAATAATCTTGGACAAGTAAGACATCACATCATGTACATCAATGCTGTTTTTATATTAATATCAAATTAAATTGAACAAAATCTATGTTTTATTTTATTTTATTTAGCAATGCTTGCATATTGACCAGATTAAATCAATAATTAAAAAATAAATCTAAAACAGCTACATTTGAAACTACAAAGATCATTTTATGCAACACATGTATGTGCGCATGTGCTTGTGTGTGTCCTCAATATTAAAATGGCCCTGTAAAAATGTTGTTGCTTGTAAAAAAAATCCAGATTTTTTTTCTTTATTGTAATTCATCTGTATTTCTATACCACTTTTACAATTTATGTAGATTGTGTCAAAGCAGCTTAACATAGAAGTTCTAGTAAATTGAAATTGTGTCAGTCCAGTTTTTTTAGAGTTGAATTTCAGTTTAGTTCATTTCAGTGTGATTTAATTTTCACTGCTGAAAGTCCGAACACTGAAGAGCAAATCCATCGATGAGCAGCTCCACAAATCCCAAAACCAAGCAAGCCAGTAGCGACAGTGGTGAGGAACAAAACTTCACCAATTGACGAAAGTGAAGGAAAAAACCTTGAGAGGAACCAGGCTCAGTTCGGCACAACCATTTCTCCTCTGGTCAAACTTTCTGTGCAGAGCTGCAGTCTAGGCGCCAAAGGCTGGAGAATGCAGGACGTCCATCGTGGAGAAGCTGCAGGTGTGAGTAGGTCACCGGTGGGTGTTCAGGCTGGCCTACGGGATCAATGCCGATACTCGTCTGTCACTGGGATCTTTCAGGAATCTTATGCTCTCTACTCCTCCACGACCACCACAGCATCTGCTCAGGATACGGTTTGGTCTAGGATTATTGAGACCTCAATAATGAAATAATGAAAAACAGACTAACATAAGCGTAGATGCCATTCAAATTATAATGTCTTTTGGGAAGTGTTCCCAAAAGTTCTCTAGACTTTATTTGTAATTACTCACCATTGTTGCATTGCATGATTCCTTTATTAAAATTTGTTTCTTGCCTGTTTACCTGAATGTATGAATTCCAATATAAACGAACATTCTGTTTAATATTAATAATAACAACAACAGAAATGGTAATATATTTTATGCTGTTGTTTTAGGCTGCTATCTTGTTCTTATTATA
The DNA here is from genome assembly GCA_903798125.1 of Danio choprae. NCBI lineage: Eukaryota > Metazoa > Chordata > Actinopteri > Cypriniformes > Danionidae > Danio > Danio choprae. The sequence goes on along the minus strand of CAIGQW010000317.1, from coordinate 14,811,485 downwards.
TTATACCTCCATTACTTAGGATAAAGATGTTTTTAATCAGTTTAATTGCTTATAAAGTTAAAAGACATGAATGATGTTAAATAATGACAATCAAGTAGATTTTTTAAAGTTTATATCTGGAATATTTGATTGGATTTTATCTTATTGTTTATAGCACTGCAGCAGCAGAAGACAGATTCTAAACATTACTGAGTTTCCCTCACATTCTTACGCTTTCAATATTTACATCTTCCTAAAAGCAATGCAAAACACCTGTCAACAACTCTTACTTACCTGCTTTTTACTCAGTCCAATCACACTAACTACGGTTATGGCACAAAAAAGTACATTATACACATTCCATTGTGTTGATGGTTTCATTAAGAATGAACTTAAAAAATCTTTAGAACCTTTCCATTGAACAAAATTATTCTTGGAGTGTAAAAAAAAAGTTGTTGTTTTCTGAATATTAAAATGAGGCTTATGCCAATTCAAAGGGAATTTGCATCAGTACATGATAGACACAATACATGCGAGGTGCTGTTTTTATACCAGCTGTAGATGTGGAATTGATTTCATTTATTTAAACAAACAGAATTCTCCTTGATGGTGGTAACATGAGAAGCCCCACAGGTTAAATGTCACGAAAGTGGACCTTTATGGAATGGAATGTAGAATGTGCAATTTGACCAAATGACCGGCTTGACAATGACCTTCTAGATAGACATGAAGACCCCTTCAAACGCTCTTATTGTTCATCATGTGGCTCTAACAAAAAATATATATACTCTTAGTTGAGACGCAATAATAATTGTTATTTATATACTCGTAAGGAAATAAAGAAATAGTTCAAAGATAATGCAACAAAAATGCATTATCGTTGTACATGCATGCAAGAATCCGGGGTAAGCTGTGCAGAGAATGCAGTATAGACTGTGACATGACAATGACTGATTGCTGAAACAGTTTCTCTTTGTGAGAAAAATAAATCAGCATTTCAGCGAGGGAAGACTCATCTGCTCTTATTTCATTCACGAGCGCATGTACTGCAGGAAGCAATCTGTTTATACTGTCCTGTCATGAAGGAGGATGTGTGTTCAGGTCGTCTAGCATGGGGGAAGGGAGAGAGAGACCGAGCATCTCATGCAGGGATGCAGCAAAAGCGCCTGATTGGCTGAATGCAAATGTGACATCAGAAGCAGAGAGGGGAGGAAACACTGCGACGCAAGGAGGGATCCCAGCATCTCACTTCCATGGCTGTCTTTCCGCTGAAGTAAATCTCCACATCAGTTTCCAGATCAGCACTGCTCCTCTAGTCTGCCATCATGAACTACCTGCGCCGGCGTCTGTCTGACAGCACCTTCATCTCCAACCTGCCTAATGGCTACATGTCAGACCTGCAGAAACCAGATCCTCCTCAGCCTCCCCCTCCAGGACCAGCCCCAGCCCCAGCGCCAGCGCCAGCCTCAGGACCAGCTCCGGTGTCCCCGCGCCAGGAGAGGAAACCCATCCAGCCCCAACCAGGCTTAGGGACAGGCTTTTTCAGCTCCATCACGAATGTGGTCAAGCAGACGGCTGCCTCGGCCGGGCTGGTGGAGCAAACCTCCGTCCCCGCATCATCCAAAAGACTCAAGATCCTGCTGGTTATTGACGAGCCTCAGCACGACTGGTAAGAGCAACGGTCTTCACTGATAATGCTCATTTCATCTGATTTGGTGACTCCTTGTTTTTGCATCCTCATCTGTTGAGGATGGTTTAGTGCTGAGCTACTTTTCGATTGGTAAAGACATGAAGGTAGTAGATTGGCATGCATCGTGATTGACTGGGGAAAGCCATCACTGCATTAATAGCAGGTTGTACTTATTTGCATACACTGCAAAAAAAAAATAGCTTTTCTTACTTAGATTTTTGGTCTTGTTTCTAGTCCAAATATCCAAAATTCTTAAATCAAAAAGCATTTTCTACAGTGAAAGAAATGATTCCTTGGATTTACTCTATTTTTTTTTAGGTAACTGGTTCCAAGCAATTTAAATGGGCTGAATTTAAACAAACAAATTAAATGTATTAATGTTCAACTTAATTTGTTTGTTTAAATTCAGCCCATTTAAATAGTTTGAAACCACTTACCTTAAAAAAAATGTGTAAATCCAACAAACCATTATTTTTCAGTGTACTTTTTTCGATTGGTAAATAAATGAAGGTAGTAGATTGGCATGCATCGTGATGTTGTTGACTGGGGAAAGCCATCACTGCATTAATAGCAGGTTGTACTTATTTGCATATACTGCAAAAAAAAAAAAGAAAACAAAGCCTTTCCTACTTTTATTTTTGGTCTTGTTTTTAGTCCAAATATCTACAAAAATCTTAAATCAAGAAGCTTTTTCTAGACAAGCAAAACATGTTGTCTTTTTTCAAGAAATAATGTCAAAATGAGTGAGTTTTTCCTTAAAACAAAGCAAAATAATCTTTTTCTTTTTGAGATAAGATTATTTTGCTTACCTTATTTGCAGATTATTTAGCTTGTTTTAAGGAAAAACTCTCTTCATTTTCACATATTTCGTAAAACAAGACAATATGTTTTGCTTGCCTAGAAAATGCTTCTTGATTTAAGAATTTTTAGATATTTGGATTAGAAACAAGACCAACAATTGTGAGTGAGAAAAGCATTTTTTGCAGTGTGCTTAAAGTGTGTTTGATTTGCAGTGATATTAAGATTGCTCTGTGTTGAGTTAATGGGAATAACACTTTTGAATCTGTTATGTGATATGTGAAAGATCTGTGGGGCAGGAAAAACCCAGAGCTACTTAACGATTGGTAAAGAAATCGAGAAGATCGATTGAAACGCTTCATACTCTAAATATTGACTGCGCTTCAAAGAATGTTTTCTTACTTAGATTGTTTTTTATCTTGTTTCTTGTCCAAATATCTAAAACTTCTTAAATCAAGAAGCAATTTCTAGACAAGCAAAACATATTGTTTTGTTTTAAGAAATAATATGCCAAATGTTGCTCTAAAATAATTATGTCAAAAGGAAAAACAAGATTATTTTGCTTAGCCCATTTGCAGATTATTTAGCTTGTTTTAAGGAAAAACTCATATCCTTTTGACATATTATTTCTTAAAACAAGATGATATTTTTTGCTTTTCTAGAAAATGCTTCTTGATTTAAGAATTTCTAGATATTTAAACTAAGAAAAGCATTTTTGTGAAAGATTAAGGGGAAATCTGTGGGGCAGGAAATACCCAGAGCTACGTTATGATTGGTAGGGAAATCAAGGAGATACATTGACATGCTTCATACTCTAAATATTGACTGGGCAAACGCCATCACAACACAAATCTACTACTAGATCTACTACTAAAACCACTACTACAAAAAGTCTTTCTTTTTTGTGTGCCTAAAGTGTGTTTGATTTGCAGTGATGTTGAGATTGCTCTCTTTGCTGTTTTTATAGGATAAACACCTCTAATCTAGGAAGATATTTAAAATGCATATGAGGAAGATTAAGGGGAAATGTGTGAAGCAGGAGCTAACTTTTGACTGGTAGAGAAATCAAGCAGATATAGTAGATCGACATGCTTCATGCTCTTAATAATGACAGGGTGAAAACACAACGCATTACCTGCATAAATCATATATGTATTTCTTATTTACGTGCCTAAAGTGTGTTTGATTTGCAATGATTTTAAAGTAATACTACCATGTAAAGTTGATAATAATAAACATATTAATGTTCGGTCATTGTTTACTCGCCCTTGACTTGTTTTTTTGTGGAGTTCTTCTGTTGAATGCAAATAAAGATATGCTGAAGATTGTTGAAAATCTGTAACAATTGATTTCCATAGTAGGAAAAACAAGTACTATGGAAGTCAAAGGTTACATGTTTCTAGCTTTTCAAAATGTCTTCTATTATGTTCAAAAGGACAACAGTAAAACAGGTAAAAGGTGAGTAAACGATGACAACAGTTTTCTATTTGTTGGAAAATACCGACCCTTTGTTTTTAATGCTACACAAATAATTTAGTTCTGTTGTAAAAAAAAAAATATATATATATATATTATTATAGACACAAAAACAAACGAATAAAGATACAAGCAAAAAGAGGTTGAAAAAGGGAGGGGTCTTTATTTTATTCATAAAAAAAATGTTACCTTTTTTATTTTGTCATTTTTGCAGATTTCTATTGTGGTTTATGATTTTATTTTAAGAAGTGCTATTTGTTTAGTTTGTGTCTAGTTGGGAATGATTTTAGATTCAATGAGACACAAATTTACAAATAATAACTAAAGTAAACACTTATTATTTATAATTTTTGTCTATTGGACCACAACATTTAGGTCAAGATGTAAAGACTGATGTATTTACTGCAAAGTGTTTTTTTAAACTAAGATTTTTGGAAAATATTAATTATGTCATCCATTAAATCAGTCAAATTAATCCCATACAATGGTCAATTCCCATTATAAACAACCTCCTCTCCACAGATGAAGAGATACACAGTATATTATTCCAGTAAGAACTAAGGCATTGCTTTAAAACCAACCTTACATACTTTCAAATAACTTCCGCAGTTTTAAAATCATAAGGTCACCAGCGACTTGATTTGTAGTATTTGTCTTACTGAATGGTGTTGTTGTCAGTTTAAGGAAGTAAAATAAAATCTTTGTTATTTTTTTGTCAAGTTCTTGATTCGTAGTACTGAATACCCAACGCTATCTCACACCAATTCATAACTTTTTGATTTAGTGGCCAATTTGTATGAATTTGTATGATTTCATTCGTACATTTTAGTGGAATTTGCTTTCCCCTAATGACAGATGGGTTTGGGGGGGGGGGGGGGGGGGGGTTTGGTGCCATGCCTCCTTTTAAAAATCTTAAATTTCGCATGACTGAACTCATAGGAAACAAATTCGTATGAATTAGCCACTAATCTGACAAAACGTAAATTAGTTATTTATGACATGATATTATATAACATTTTACAGTAATACACTACAATAATTACACTGTAAAAAAAATGCTGGGTTCCACACAATCGATTTGTGTTGAGACAACATGAAGGAATTAAGTTAACTCGTTTTCGTGGTTTACAAATTTAAGTGGATTTAACATAAAACAATTAAGTTGTCCCAAAATAAAATCAAGAATTGTGTTGTTTCAGCTCATTTTAACTAAGTAGTTTGAACAAACAGCAAATGTAATTTTTTCAGTGTAGATTAAACATTGAAATGCTTTAATATCCATACTAATCCAAACGTTTAGAAACTTCTAATAGGAGTTACATCTAGTAATTCTACCCACTGTTTGCAGTATACTACTGTCATGTAAACTGCAATTCAGTTCGCTAGTCTATAATATTACTATATAAATACTTTTACTCAATTACCAACAGCATTATCAAAACACATATATTTTTTTACTTCAATTTTTTTGTCTTAAAGAATAGATCAGCGGTAAACAACTGTGTCTTATTTGTTTCAAAGCAGAAGTGACCGATAAACTCTCAGCTGAGCTTTTCATCTGTCTCTGCCACCATAATTGTCGATCGGAAAAGAAGAAGCCCCTACATGACAGTACTGTAATTACTAACAAGTAGTTTAAACAGCAGTGCACTGAATTATAGCTCTTCATGTAACTGAGATAACAGTAGTTTAGCAACCCACATCCAGATTGGTTGCATGTTTGGCGTTGCAGCTCTATAAGAGTTAACTTGGCCTATATATTAGTTATAGTCTTTGTCACTGAAAATAAATGCTAATGTCCCCACAAGTATAGCAATACCAGTCATTTCTTGACCTTGTGGGGACACTTTTTTAGGAAAACAGCTCATAAATCATCCAGCATGAAGTATTTTGTGTCTGTAAAAATAATCACTCTGTAAAATCATTATGTCTATGTGTATCCCCATAAAACATTAAAAGCCAACATGTGTGGTTAAATTAAGTTGTTGAATGCAATAAACTAAACAGGCAATGAAATCCAGGAATTCCTTGAATGTCACATGAACTACTTAAGGTATGAAAAAAAGAGCAAAATTGTTGGTCACCATGGTAACTAGCCTGCTGCACAATATGGCATCATCCTTATGCCAACATGTAGGGCAAAAATACCTCCATACACTCTGCTGTCTCGACACTGAAACCGCATGTGTTGTAGGAGGTGTACAAGTGAGACACTTTTGTATTTTGTATTATATTAACACATATAATTGATTCCTTGAAAGCTTGAACTGATACAAGTCTGCTTGTCTGTTTGTCCAAACTAATATGAGCTGAATCAACACAATTCTGGAGTTTTTTTTGGGACAACGTAATTGTTTTATGCTCAATCCACTTAAATTTGTGAAAGCAGTTAAGTTAAATTTAATCGATTTGTGTTGGGACAACATGAAACAAAACAAAGGGCCTCATCTTACAACTGGCGCAATAAGGCACAAGTCGTGTATGACACAATTTGTTGCTATTTTCAGACCAACGCAACCCTAATTTCCACGTTTTGCGCCATGTTGTTTAAATAGCAAATCTATTTGCGCCACTTTGTGGATTCATAGACGTGATGGTCTATAAAGGAGATGTTAAGGCACATTGTTGGCGCGTTGCTATTTTGAGGAACTGAAATATTGCCGCGCCATTGCCGGTCCAAATGCTTACACATTGCTTAATACAGACAGGATGTACAGCAATACACAAATATCTTTACATATGTAAAAAAAATAAAGGATTAAAATGTTACATAAAAAATTATTTTCTACATAAATATAAAAACCACTACCTCCATGCCTTCTTCATCTCAGGGGGGCTTTTTTTGTTTATTCATGGGAATTTGCATTTGTATAATGGTATTATTATTAGTAGTAGTATTTATTATATACATATTTATATTTGTTTGAATAAAAACAAGTTTAGATTTGTCCACCTGTCAGGTTTTGGAGACGTATGCATTACCATATAGGGCATAAGAATAGGACATATGTTTGGATATAACTCAGTTTTTTTGACCACACTTCGTTATTATTGTTCATTTATTAGTTTGCTGAAAATTAGAACTGACTTTAGAAAGTCCACCATGTAAATAACAAATGTGCAATGGTGCAACGCAACTGACTCTTAAAGGGAATGGGAGATGAAACTCTGATTGGTTTATTCTCAAAACACACCCATAACTCATTAAGAGAATAAGCACAACCCTGTTAGACCATGCACCAGGGTGCAAACTGTATTTTTCCGTCCTTAATATAGCAAAAGTGGATTCTGACACGTCCTTATTGCTTTTGTGCCATGCGCTTTAGACTTTGTGCCTAGATCATTAAAATAGAGCCCAAAAAGTAAGAAAAGCATTTCTTTGTGGTGGAGGAATAGTATTGAACCCAGCATTTTTTACAGTGTACATTTCTTTACCCACTGTATATAGTCTTGACATTTTCTTTTTTTTTTTTAATCTTTAAATATTTTTTCCCTTTTTTTACAGGGCAAAACTCTTTAGGGGGAAAAAACTGAATGGAGATTATGATATTAAAGTTGAACAGGTAAGTTTATAAAAGTCAAAAGACAAATAAAACCAAAGTACTGGTTAAAAACCAAAACCAAAACCAATGTTTATTCATGCAGTTACACAGTTTACTGATTGATTGATTGATTGATTGATTGATTGATATTTCTTTCAGGCCGAGTTTGGTGACATCAGCATTGTGGCTCATGCAAATGGGTCATGCAACGTGGCTGTGCAGGTTTTGCAGAATGAAAACAAGGTTCTGAGGTAAACTTGCATTCCAAAATCCCCTCAGACTGTATTCACTATATACTTCCATAACTGAGTTGATGTGCAGGGACAAGTATATATAGTCTAAACACATCGTTATCAGTAATCTATCGTGTTGCTGTGTGTACAGTAATAGCCAGAAAAAAATCAGTTGACATGACAGCTGTATTATTCAGCTCGAAAAGAAATGATCTGTCACACGCATGAAAGATGTACAGTATCATTAGCCAGAGATGTAGTAAAAGGCAATTAGAATAAAAGCCCACTCATAATGATTTGAGTGCTCTGCATGTCACCAAGACTGTGCTTCTGTGTAATTACGTCAATGGCCTGGAATTTACACCAACAAATTTTATAAAAAAAAATTTATAAATAAATTATAGCAGACACACAAAATGCTAACGTTGCTTAATAAGACATCCATAGATTTGTATAGTATGTTAAAATATTATACAGTACTATATTATTTTTATTGTGTACTTGTATGTTCACAAGTGCAAGAAAAACAGATCCTCCACACCAGGGTGCAGTTTGTAATATCTCATAAAAAAGTGTGCAATGTTGGCCAGCTTACCACAGCACAAAAGTCCTAAACAGAAATGCGTTGGCCTAGTGGAGGGTGTACATTTGCATTGTTGTAACACAATACAGTTGCATTTAGCCGCTGACAAGATATTGGATTTTTTTAAAACAAGCCCAGTACATGTTGAACTGGTTCCTTTTCAGTAATACATTCATTTATGACATCTATTTGATATATGTGAAATCCAAATATGAACTTGTATGTAATTTGCATAAATTGCCATATATCAGATTTCTATATGGGTTTAAAAGTAGGAGCTCACCATGATGAAGAGGCTCCTTTTGCACGCTCCTTTGAGATTTCAGACTGATCTGGGCTGCGCTTCTCGAAACCTACTTAAGGCTACGTCATTCTTAACCCTTTAAACTGCCCCACCAAGTATTTTCCTAATGTCGCTAGTTAACACAATCAATGCATTTTTTTCAACACATGCCATAATTTCTAAAATATCAACCTCTACCAAATGGTTGATATGTCGGTTTAAGGTGAAAGTACTTGAACTAATACATATATTATGAAAAATCTGAAAATATGAATTGTAGGACCAATTTATTTAAAAGAATATTCAAAATAAAACATTTTTGAATACTAAGTGAAGTTTATTTATAAACTAATTTCGAGAGGATCACATGCTTATGATTGCTCACAGCTGGTCCCGCATTAGCTCATGACTGATTCACCAATCAGAAGATTCCTAGATCACTATAAATAACCAGAGTTTTCTCCGGTTTCCTCCCACAGTCCAAAAACACGCAACTTAAGTAAATTGAACACACCAAATCGATACCATAGCCAAGCTCTTAACAAGTGTACATCTCTTCTTAGCAATTCTATTAGCCAGAAATAAGTCAGGGGAGTTCATTAAGATCTACCTGAGCTCAAGCTCCCCTCTTGCCCTGCAAACGAGAGGGAGCCCAGGGCTCGAGGATCTCGTGAGCATGCCAAACAAGCTATATTATCAATCACCAGCTAAGTGTGACCTCTTAAAATCATCTTTATTTTTTGAAGTATGCCATAACATTTTTTAGATTCTCATTTAACATGTTTTCTTGGTTTAGTTTTTTTTACAATAAAACCTAAATCAAGTGTAGTAGTGCAACAGGATTATTTTTGTTACACTACGGGCAATTTAGTCTTTTCAATTCACCTATAGCGCATGTCTTTGGACTGTGGGGGAAACCTGAGCACCCGGAGGAAACCCATGGGAACACGGGGAGAACATGCAAACTCCACACAGAAATGTCAACTGACCCAGGCGGGACTTGAACCAGCGGTCTTCTTGCTGTGAGGTGACAGTGCTAACCACAGAGCCACCGTGTCACCCACACTCAGTCTTTAATTAGGCTATATTAAAGAATTGTCCTGCAAAGATTAAACTTTATTTAAAGGGATTTTTTATTGGAAGTTTGGTGACAGGAGTCTGGAAACGCAGCCCTGCTCTTCTGAAGAGTAACTCTATATACTCCTCTGATAGGAATAATTGGCACAGCAAGGAAGTCAGCTCAAGCCCCTGATAGTTTATCTCCTGAGTGGAGAGTAAACAGCTCTTTAATGGGTCACATTCTGCCTGATGCAGTGATTGTGCCAGAGTCCCTGTGTAAAAGACAACTTGACAAGTCAAATGATTAAATTTAAATGAAATAAGGCGGCGCAGTGGCACAGTGGGTAGCGATGTCGCCTCACAGCAAGAAGGTCGCTGGTTCAAGCCTCGACTGGGTCAGTTGGCATTTCTCTGTGGAGTTTGCATGTCCTCCCCGTGTTCGCGTGGGTTTCCTCCAGGTGCTCCGGTTTCCCCCACAGTTCAAAGACATGCAGTATAGGTGAATTGGGTAAGCTAAATTGTCATTAGTGTATGTGTGTGAATGAGAGTGTATGGGTGTTTTCCAGTGATAGGTTGCAGCTGGAAGGTCATCCGCTTCGTAAAACATGTGCTGGATAAGTTGGCGCTTCATTCCGCTGTGGTAACCCCTGATTAATAAAGGGACTAAGCCGAAAAAAAATTAAATTAAATAAGCCTCTTATTTTATAGAAATATCATCATCCAAAAATAAAAAAAGGTTTAGAAAATTGTTCTGACACTGTATTTTACAAATTCATTCATTCATTCATTTTCTTTTCGGCTTAGTCCCTTTATTAATCTGGGGTCGCCACAGCGGAATGAACCACCAACTTATCCAGCATATGTTTTACGCAGCGGATGCCCTTCCAGCTGCAACCCATCTCTGGGAAACATCCACACACACTCATTCACACACATACACTACAGACAATTTAGCTCACCCAATTCACCTATACTGCATGTCTTTGGACTTGTGGGGGAAACCCAAGCACCCGGAGGAAACCCACGCCAACACGGGGAGAACATGCAAACTCCACACGGAAATGCCAACTGACCCAGCCGAGGCTCGAACCAGCGACCTTCTTGCTGTGAGGTGATCGTGCTACCCACTGCACCACCGTGAGGCCCCATTTTACAAATTATACGAAGAATTGTAATAAAATGCATTACATAAAAATGCCTCTAATTAAATTTTTAATTCAGAACAGGAGTCAAGGTTTATATGTTTCACAAAAACAACTCCTACACAGAAAGCAATAAAAAAATAAAATAATAAATAAGTTTCTGTTTTCAATACAAACTAAATCATATCTCAGAAAAAAAAATTCACAAGACTGGAAAAATAAATCTAAAAAATAGTCTAAAAAATAAATAAAACAATAAAATAAATGAATAAATAAAAGTTTTATTCGCTTTGCAAGTGCAGCTTTCTACACATGGAAAAAAGCTAAAATAATTATATACATAGTTATATATAGGGAAATGTGACTCCCTGATCACTGTAACAGTAAAAGAAAGAAAGCCATATTCTAGATGACCAACAAAAGATGCATAATCAAATTGCAGACTGAAAACTAAAGCGTGTTTTTTTGTGTTTGTGCATTTGTACTGTATGTCTAAACAGGTCATTTAAGCCTGACTTTGTCCTGATCCGGCAACACGCATTCAGCATGACAGAGAATGAGGATTTCCGTAACTTAATCATCGGATTGCAGTACGCTGGTATTCCCAGCATCAACTCTCTGGAGTCTGTCTACAACCTCTGTGACAAACCCTGGGCAGTAAGTGTCTAACACAACACATAACATAACATATTACAAGGCTGTCTGAAACACTCGATTCTGATTGGTCAGTTGGCGGGTGTTGGGTTTCTCTGATCTTTAACACTGCTAAAGCTAGTCATAATTTGAAAAAAAAAACAATAATAAAAACTTATTGATAGTAACAGATCAATTAAAAAAGCTTTATAAATAAGTTACTTCATGCGTTGACTAATGAAATAATATTTAATTGATCAACTGCTATTAGGCCTAGACACTTCTGTTTTACAGTATTAGCATGTATATATAGTATGCTGCTGTTATTATAAAACTCGGTGAACAAGTATTTTAGAACCTCAAAAGTAATTTAACTAGGTGTCTTTGAATAAAATGATTAGGCAAAAGGAATCACATGGAATTGATTCACGCGAAAAGACTAATCATCCAACACATGCATCATTAGGTAATGGATTTCCTTTATTTCAGAACTTTTACTGTTTTACAGTTGTAATCTTGTGACTGAACAATATGTAGGTTAGTGTATGCTCCATTCAGCCATTGTGTTTCTGTCAGCTTTGCCTTTAACTAAAAGTTTAATATACTAATACAGCTAAGAACAAAGTTTTGTGTCTAATTTTGACATTTTGTGATAAGCGGGATAAAGTACATCGAGGTGGTTGTTTTTGTAGAACAACATAACATAACAACATGGTAACATTTTACTTGAAGGGGTGTTCATAAGACATTCATGTCATAATTATAAAGTTTTAATGACTTATGAACACCCCTTTAGGTAAAGTGTTACCCATAACATAACATAACATAACAAAACAAAATATAACATAACATAACATAACATGGTAACACTTTACTTGAAGGGGTGTTCATAAGACATTCATGTCATGACTATAAAGGTTTACTGACTTATGAACACCCCTTTAAGTAAAGTGTTACCATGTTATGTTATGTTATGTTATATTTTGTTTTGTTATGTTATGTTATGTTATGGGTAACACTTTACCTAAAGGGGTGTTCATAAGACATTCATGTCATAAATATAAAGGTTTAATGACTTATGAACACCCCTTTAAGTAAAGTGTTATCCATAACATAACATAACATAACATAACATAACATAACATAACATAACATAACATAACATAACAACATAACATATACGTTTGAACTATAACTGCTCCAACCTCATCTCTCCAAACAGTTTGCATGTCTGATCAATACATTCAAGAAACTTGGCCAGGAGAAATTCCCATTAATTGAACAGACGTTCTATCCCAACTATAAAGAAATGGTAAGAGAACACTGCATACAAATTATTTTTCCAATGATGTGATCAATTATTATATCCGAATGAAGTACATAATCAATCTGTTTGCGCAATACCAGGTGACCATGCCAGCATTTCCTGTTGTTGTGAAAATCGGACACGCTCACTCTGGTGTGGGGAAGGTAACGTTTAAACCAAAACCATGACTGTACAGAAGAGATGTGCACTTTATGTAGTCACGCGCAATGTAATGATATGTGTTGTTAAGGTGAAAGTGGAGAACCACACTAAGTTTCAAGACATAGCTAGTGTGGTGGCCATCACTCAGACATACAGCACATGCGAGCCTTTCATCGAACCCAAATATGATATCAGGATTCAGAAAATCGGAAATGATTACAAAGCGTACATGTGAGTAATGAAGCTAATCCGTAGCCTTTCTGAACACATCTCAGATTTAGCTAAACGTTGTTCTTGACAGATGAAGAATGCTCCTCGTTTCATAGGAGGACGTCGGTCTCAGGTAATTGGAAGTCCAACACGGGCACTGCCATGGTGGAACAGGTGGCAATGACAGACAGGTAAGGCAAAAGCACACTTAATGCAAAATAAATATGCTTCAAACATGACAAAGCATAATGGATCATATTCTGCAGGTACAAGCTTTGGGTGGACACCTGCTGCGAAATATTTGGAGGCCTTGAAATTTGCGCTGTTAAAGCTATTAATGGAAAAGATGGAAAAGATTACATTACAGAGGTATGTGCTGTACTTCAAACCAGTTGAAAGAGTTGCATGATGATGTATAAGATCTTTACTCGGTCCTAGGTTCCGGTGACCTGCAGATTTTAGCTCCAACTTGCCTCAACACAACTGCACGGATGTTTCTAGAAAGCCTAGTAAGAGCTTGATTAGCTAGTCCAGGTGTGTCTTATTGGGGTTGGAACTAAAATTTGCAGGACACTGGGCTTCCAGGATCGAGTTTGGGCCCACCTTTTGTAGAGCTTTTTATACAAATACAAGTACTAATTAGTACTAATAACGGTGCTTATGCTTTAGGTAATGGGTTCATCTATGCCATTAATGGGGGAGCATCAGGCTGAAGACCAGCAGCTAATAGCAGACATGGTCATTGCCAAAATGAATCATGTCATGGCACAAAATCCCAAAAGACCAACTGCTATTCAACCAAAACAGGTACAAACACTAGCAAACAAGTAGCAAACACTGCCAACAATAAAACGCTGAGCTAAATGACCAAATAATGCAGGCTTTTACACTCTTCTTTTAGTTAGCTAAGGCTACTTCTACACTAATTCCGATAAATTTGAAAACGCTTCATGTCCACACTATCATTTTCAATTGTTTCCGTCATCTACACTAAAACTACAGAAAAAGCTTTCGTTCGTGTACTGCGCACAGACGTAAGACGCTTTTATGAGCGTCATATCCGCCTGCCGTTTTTTTGCTTTCCGTCTCTTTGAAACATTGCAGCAAAACGTCACAACTGTGGTCTGCTTCTGCCACTAAACAGTTCCCAGTAATCATAGTGTCCTTTGAGGAGTAGCAATATAGAGCATCTAAAAACTGACATTAATCCTTAATAAAGCTTTCAAAATGGACAGCATCCAAAACATCTGCAAAACATGTCGTCCACCATGTTTGCTGAATTGCTCACATGACTGCGTCACATGCGTCATCTTTTTCGAAAGTTTTCGTTTTCACAGTCTCAACTGCAACACATAAACAGCATTTTCAAATGTATCCACTTTGCACATTGTTTTCAAAAACACACGTTTTTGTGTCCTAAAAATGCAGTCTCAGTCTGGACAGAAGGCCAAAACGGAGAGAAAAATATGTGTTTTTAAACAAAAACAGTAATGTGGACGTGGCCTAAGTCTATATCTTTTAAAAATATTTTACAAGTGCTGTTTAACAGATTTTATAAGAATTTTTAATAGTTTAATAGTTCTAATTTCCTCTGTCTTTACCATGATGACAGTACATAATATTTTACTAGATATTTTGCAAGATACTACTATTCAGCGTAAAGTGCAATTTAATGACTAGGTTCATTTGGTTATTTAGCAAGTGATTGGACAACAGTGGTTTGTTCTGTAGCCAATCCGAAAAAATAAATCTTAAAGGTGCTATATGTAGGTTTTGGACTCTTCTAAAGCATAAAAATACCATAATATGTTTGCAGATATTTAAGAAACATGCCAAATGAACATTCTTGTTTATCTGAAAAACAATGCTAAAGTAAGATATTCTGCTTTGAAAATGGGTGTTCCCTGCCAGAACACTGTCTTTGTTTTGGTTCTTTTATCCCGCCCAATGCCAGTTTAGCCAATTATATTTCAGCACCCCAGGTTGCCTTGTTGGAAAAACGCATATTTTATTCAGTCAGGAAGGCTTTCAACCGTGACCGAAATGCACAGAATATGCACTCACTCACGAAATGGTAAGGTTTATTCATTTATTCATTTTCTTTTCGGCTTAGTCCCTTTATTAATCTGGGGTCGACACAGCGGAATGAACCACCAACTTATCCAGCATATGTTTTTATGCAGCGGATGCCCTTCCAGCCGCAACCCATCACTGGGAAACACCCATACACACTCATTCACACACATACACTACGGACAATTTAGCTTACCCAATTCACCTATAGCACATGTCTTTGGACTTGTGGGGGAAACCAGAGCACCCGGAGGAAACCCACGCCAACACGAGGAGAACATGCAAACTCCACACAGAAATGCAAACTGACCCAGCCGAGGCTCGAATCAGCGACCTTCTTGCTGTAAGGCGATTGTGCTACCCACTGCGCCACCGCATCGCCCATGGTAAGGTTTATAACCTAATTATTACATATTAAACCTATTTAACATTATTAAATGTAGATGCTGAATAACTATGTGTTGGTTTTGAGTCACAGTTCTAAAGTTCAATTTCAAATTTATTTTATTTTCAAGATTATTTTCTGAAGTAAACTGCTGCTGCTGCTTTCAGTAGTATGGCAATAAATGTCATGTAAAATGGCATTCAAACTCAAATTGTTATCATTTAACACTGAATATAGCACATGAGATGTACCTGAGGTGATTATTGTCAGTTTTTTTGTTGTTCAGCTGTAAAAAATAGAAGCTGTTTCTAATATATCAATTTCAGGTGTTGGTTAGAACAAAACCTCCTTTTAATATGGAGAATGTTCCTTCTATCGCGTGCCCTTGCTTTTATTTATTAAGAACACTATTTAAATCTGCCTTTAGACTCGATCATCAGACTCGCTTCTTTTGGTCCTCAATCTGGCAACCTGCGCTTGCGTTTGTTTTGATCCAGGAATGCAATACCTAGTTCAACCACTGGGTGTCAAACTTACATACTGCACCTTTAAGTGGGCTAATAATATTGACCCAGCTCGATCTCACAAGGAAACTATTTTATTTTTAAATGCTTAAAAATAGTGTATTATAAACCAAACTAAAAGAAATGAGACTTTGTATAGAAGAAAAATAGGAAATACAATAAAAGATTTCACTTTGGGTAACAAAAAAATGCTAATTTCAGATGAGGGCTAATAATATTCCCTTCAAATATATATAACGAGTAAAAATCTGTGCTTTGAAATGAACAATTCTCATCTAGCTAATACACTTATGGCTAGAATTTAGCAACGCAAGGAACTACAATGTGTATCCTTGCTCTGTTCACACAAAATAATAAAACGACTCCAACTCTCCAGCTGCCAAAAATATGGTTTTAACATTTTGTAAAAAAGCTTGCATGCTATCGTCAATATCACATGTATTATCCGATATGTTTGTTTTTTGTTGTTTCCAGATTATGGTAGAGAACAATACTTTGGTTGAAGTAAAGAACGCTCCGCCACAGAAAGCTCCTCCCCAAGGTTGTTTGCAGTACATCCTTGACTGCAACGGTGTTGCAGTGGGACCAAAATTGGTGCAGGCAAACTAATATAGCCATGAATGCTCATAGCATTTACACTCCTGACAGGCTGCGTTCAAGCCTGAGATTACCCGAGGTGCGAGGGAACAAATAAACGTTTGGGCCTGACCTGTATTTCAGTCTGTACTGTGTAACTTTTACTGTTGTGAGCTTGTGGTGGTTGCTTTTGTTTCTATGTGAAGCGGTTGTCTCTTCAGGGTTGTTGTGTTTGGTGATACAGCAGATTGTGCCTAATGTTCAGTGCCACTTTCCCCATCTACTTTATATACAAATATTTTTTTTTGTTGTCTTATGTCTGTTTCTGTAAATGGTGTTCAAAGGGTTACAGTATAAGTGTGAATGCACATACATATTTATGAAAGATTGGAGATTATAAAACATAAATGAACACTTAAATTGCATGATCAAATATTGTGTGTCATTGTGTGTTGAATGGTGAGATGTGTATTTACTTTTGTGACATCACTGTCGAAATAATAGATCCCATTCAAGCACTTCTGTTATTGTTAACGTGTTATAAAATGGTGAGATGTATTTGCTACTATGAATGAAAGCTATATTACAGGTCATCAATAACTCTTTTTCTTGTTAACGACAATATTGCAAAATTGCTAATTAAATAAACCATGAGCAATAAAATAAAACTGAACAAACATTGACCAGTTGGAAAGAATGTTTTGCCAAATTCTTTGCATTTGGAAATATTTTGATGAATGTGTGTTGTTCTAGCAGATTTTACACACGTGAAAATGAGGCTGTAACTGATAGACCTATGGTTTTCACTGAATGCACTGTATAGATTTACTACTTTACATACAGTTGAAATCAGAATTATTAAACCCCCTTTAAATTTTTAGTTCTTTTTTAAATATTTCCCAAATGATGTTTAACAGAGCAAGGAAATTTTCACAGTATGTCTGATAATATTTTTTCTTCTGCAGAAAGTCTTATTTGTATTATTTTGGCTAGAATAATTGTCTATTGTCTACATAACAAACTATCGTTATACAATAACTTGCCTAATTACCCTATCTAACTACCCTAGCTACCTAGTTAACCTAATTAGCCTAGTTAAGCCTTTTAAATGTCACTTTAAGCTGTATAGAAGTGTCTTGAAAATCATCTAGTAAAATATTATTAACTGTTATCATGGCAAAGATAAAATAAATCAGTTACTAGAAATGAGTTATTAAAACTATTATGTTTAGAAATGTGTTACAAAAATCTTCTCTCCATTAAACAGAAATTGAGGGAAAAAAAAGAGGTGGGCTAATAAATCAGGGGGTTTAATAATTCTGACTTCAACTGTATCTTTCAAAATCACAACTTTCTTAACTGTTTTTATCAAAAGTTCTACACACAGATACTCAAACACTGCATGTCCAAAAAAGTCTAAACCAGGATTTAACTAAGGAATCAGGTAAGAGTTTAGCAACATTATGTACCCAAATAATCTTTTGTGAAAAAAAAATTATGAAAAGAACATACAACATCATTTTCACTGGTGAATTGGCCACCCGAGTCCAGACCATCGATACAATGTACCTCTGGATGGGAATAAATGCTGTGACACTGCAGACACATAGTTAAATTATGCCACAGCGAATTCATGACGTAATCAAAGCTAAAGGCGGTCCAATGAGGTATTACAGTGTATTACAGTGTACTCAATAATCAAAATTGTCATCATTTACTCACCATCCACTTCTTCCAAACATATATTCCTTTCTTCTATTGAACACAAAAGTAGAACAGTTGATGGTCAGTCGAAGTTAGTGGTGATCATTCATTCATGACTTCTGTCACCTGGATTAGAGACCAAGTGCAGCACGAGACAAGATTTGATGAATGGATGCGTGCGGTAAGGTCCTTGTGTATGTGTGGGTTGCGGGAGAATTATTCAAAGGACCCTGGAAATAGAGTGGAAAATGGAAATATCCTACACTTAATTTACTAGAAACAAATACTCTGTTATTTATCTACAGCACAAAAGCAACAAGAATAACAAATAAAATAAAAACAATTTCTTTAGGCCTACATTGTTTAGTTAATTTACTTTTTTTCTGTTTAACCACTTTAGAAATCAACATTTATTATTATTTTGCTTCATTGCAAAACTACAGACTATTTCTAACTGTTCTGACTGTATTTCTATGTTCTAAAAGCTTTTCGTTTCTCCTCGTCCATGTCCACAATTTAATTTAATTAAAATTCAAATAAAATGACATATATTTGTTTATTTTCAATTTTTTTTTGTTTATAATCAAAAAAGAAGCAAGTGAAACAAATAACAGAATAGCGGGAAAGAAGCAATGAAAATAAAACTACTTGTATGTTTACGTGCAACCTTTTGCGGGCAGGATCAGGATCGGAATAAAACTTGAATACTGTGGGTGGGAGTGGGAGAAAATAATATATATTTTTGAGAAGCAGGACTGGGGGTGCTTTTGCACTTGGTTTGATTGCCTGGTCTGGACCCAAGTTTGATTGTCCCCCCTTGCCACCTTCTCAGCTGATTTGTTTATACTGTCTTTTTTCCTTCTAAACCCCATTACATTTGCACCATCAAGCTGCTATTGTGTTACAGCTGTTTCTAGGTGACGGCCACGAAAGCAAAGGTGCCAAAATGTAAAGAAATATGTACATCACGGTCGTTCTGCATTTACTGAATCTTTTGGTTTTGTTACCAAAACCAAAATACCGAGAGCCACTTGCGTCTATCTGCTGCAAGAAGTATAAAAAAAAAACATTCAGAACGTGCAATGTCTGCAGAAGTCATTTTGGAGAAGACAAGCAGACATTATCACTGTGTTTGCACTGGGTCAGTCCCGCTTGTCGCCAAGGTAGTTGATACACAGACATACATACATACGAATAAACGTTATGAAAACCAAAGTTTGTTGAACAGTTGGCGGTTCACTTCTATTATGATTGGCATGATTGTATTCATATTAGAAGTGAAGCGTACCAAAGTTTGTGCAAACCATACCCCAGACCACTAACCAAGGCGGACTTGGGTACGGTTTGCGGGTGTGCATTGTTCAAATTAGCTAAATGTACTGTACTCTGACGTCAAACGAACCCGGGTGTGGACCAAAAGTGCTAGTGTGAAAGCACCCTGAATCTCATAGGAGTGGGACTGAAAAATCTGTCCCGTGCAGGTCTCTAATCTGGGGGGTAAAGTCAGTCTGCATCTTCGAAATTGCCCTTGAGTTTTGGTCTGATGGACTTGCAGGATGCCCAAACTCATGACCATACAAGCATTGGCTCCCTAATAAATATTGTATACATTTTTTTAAATCTTATTGACCCTTATTGACTCCCCAGTATTCGAGGGAGCTCCTTGTGTATTACAGCCCCTTACATCTACTATGCTCAATTAATTCTGGACAACTGATTATTTCTAGAATACCAAAATTGACTGTAGGTGGTAGATCCTTCTCATATCTGGCACCTAAACTCTGAAACATTTTCTTCCTAAAGCATTCACATAAAATACAAATGCATAACTTTAAAGTCCAAATACTCTGAAGGATTGTTAAGATGCATTAATCAGCGCAACTGGACCACTGGGAACACTTCCCAAAAAACACTGTCATTTAAATTGTTAGTCCGTCTGTTTCTCCTTTTCCCGAGGTTCACATAATCGTGGATCTGGCCTGCATCCAAAACAGCAGGCAGTCGTGGTCACTGATGAATCAAAAGCACAATACTGATTCCTGTCAAAAACCACAGTGACAGACAAATCTCTGCCGGTGACGATGAAACTCATTGTTTTCAAGCCTTCTGATGTCCAGACTGCAGCTTTGCCCTTTAAGTCACCCCGGTTGAGTCTGCTTTCTCCCAAGGTTTGTTCTCCAACAACTCTCCTGCCTGCCTGACTTGCTGGCATGTACCACAATCTAATATATTTTATGGCCTTTTATTCTCTTCTTATTAAGCTGCTTTGGCACAATCTACATTGTTAAAAGCGCTACAGAAATAAAGATGAATGATGTGCAGCCTGGCACACAGAGCACTGTTAGCTTTAGCAGCCAGAGCTGACGTCAGCTTACAGGTCTGTAGAGGAGCTATGGCCGATTTCTCCAGATGAAGCATTTTGAGGGGCAGAAATGCACCCTCCAACTGGAAATATCTATATTTTCCTGGGTTGCCCCAACACCGAGCCCTGTGGTGGATCACCATTCGCATACTCAGATCTTCGTGTATTTAAACTGATGCAGCTTTGCTGAGGACAGAATACAGCAAAGGTAACAACAGAGGAGATCCTCAAAGGAGAGCCACAATCTGAACAGTACAGGCTGTAATGGTATAAACCATCTTCCAACACTGCCTCAAAGTGAGAGGCAGCAAGCAATGGTGGCTGTGATTAAAAAAAAATTAAACCACTATATTCAGAAACACAGACAAAAATGCAGAGGAAGAAAACAGCTTGAATATGCAGTATAAGGAACTCTCTCTCTCTCTCCTTTGAAGTACAAAGCACTGACCAGATCAGATTTGAAATGAAAATCTGAATCTGATGCATGTTATATACCTGCCTCGCATGCAGTATCCACTCGCCAATGTCCACTGTCTTGTTTTCTTATTACTCAGAGGTGTCTGGTCTCATAAGTGGATCTCCTAGTTCAGAAATAATATCATAGTGACTGACAGAATGAGAGCAGAGTATTTAACTTACCTTTATTAAAATGGAGTCAATGACACCCTCAAAATACTTGACATCACAAAATAAGTCAAAAATTTTATAAGGCTAAATTGCATCTTACCAATAACAGTTCAATGGTAGCTCAATACTGACTAAATCAGGAAGCTCTTTTGTGTATATAGTAAATAAAGACGATCACTCTTTGAGGAAGCATGATCCCAGGCAACAATGAAGGCTTCTTTACTTCTTGTTGTCAAAGTGCATCTGCTGCTGACTTGCAAACAGAACAAATCCTTCATTTTCGAGACCATCTTCAGTTACAGCATATTCTACAACTAGTGTATCAGTCACAACCTTTATAAATGACAAAGTAGCAGCACAAAGCGATAGTATTTGGCTTTTAGAAGACGGGCAGCTTCATGGAGGTGAGTGTGCAGGAGCTGATGTCTTCACTCTGGGACGCTCTGTGCAACGAGGGTTCAGAGGCACTGCGGTTGATTTTGGGCAGTGAGTGTTGCAGCAGCTCAATGGAGGACAGAATCTGTGGACAGAGATGAGGTAAATATGCCCAATCAAAAGTGTGCTCTTTTTCCAGTTCATTTAACCAAGGATTTTACCCTTTCAAAATCCCACACTCTTCCAGACTCAGATTTTCACACTTGGATTTTACAGACACATGACGAATGGTTTTTAATCTAGCTGTAATTGTTGTTACATTTTTACAACAATTTTTTTTTTGCCAAACATTCATTCATTCATTCATTTTCATTTCGGCTTAGTCCCTATATTAATCTGGGGTCGCCACAGCGGAATGAACCGCCAACTTATCCAGCATATGTTTTACGCAGCGGATGCCCTTCCAGCTGCAACCCATCACTGGGAAACATCCACACACACACCCATTCACACACACTACGGACAATTTAGCCTACCCAATTCACCTATACGGCATGTCTTTGGACTTGTGGGGGAAACCGGAGCACCCGGAGGAAACCCACGCCAACACAGGGAGAACATGCAAACTCCACACAGAAATGCCAACTGACCCAGCCAAGGCTCGAACCAGCGACCTTCTTGCTGTGAGGCGAACGTGCTACCCACTGCGCCACCATGAGGCCCTTTTGCCAAACAGTTAGTGGCAATATTGTGGATGGGCAATTCAGCTAGCACAAAATAACACCAAACAAGGCAGAAAACTTCATTGTGCAGCATCTTAATAAAACTGCAATGCTAATACTACAAGACCGTGTCTGATACGCATTCAACTGACTGCAGACTACATGCATTTAAAAATTCATATACAGTTTAATTCAGAATTATTACCAACCCCGCCCCGCTCCCCCTATATTTGTATGTATACTATCTGCCTTTTTTCTGTTCATACTGTCCAAGAGTTATGAACAATTACTCTCATTATGACACAGAGTTTGACGTTTAATATAATTCACAAAAGAGTAATATTATGATATTATATTATTTACTGTGCGTTCACACTGTCGCCAGCGAGAGTGTCAAAGTAACCAGAAATGGTCAATTTCAATTAGAGCCAGCGGCAATCTCAAGTCAACTCTTTGGTAATGAGTTATGATGCAGTTCGGCAGTAATGGAATGTAGAAGTCCACCGCTTGAGAATATTTTAGAGAACACAGTCCTGTGAACTTTGGTTCCGACCACAGTTGTTCCTAAGCCAAATGGAGGAGAGTTTGATAGTTGTGGTAATTGGATTTCCAATTTATTACGACATGTCCCTGTTTGCTTGTTGTCTTAACTTTGACGATCTCGTCGGCAGTAGTGTAAACGCACAGTTAGAAGTAAGTAACATTATTTTAAATTTGGATTTTTTAATTAGTTTTAATTTCCATATTTTTTTATTAGCTGCAATTTCAGTTTAGTTATAGGTGTCATTAATGGTTTTATAAGGTTTAGTTTAGTTTTTATTTAGTTTTTGAATATTTAGTTTCAGTTTTAGTCATTCTAGTTTAACAGAGCTTAGCAAAGTAAAGCCTAGTGTTTGCACAGCTTACATTAACCTTGTTCAAACAGACTCTGTCATAACCACACAAACTCAATGTAAATAAATAAGGGTATTAAAGAATTAAAGAATAATAAAGTATTAAGACAGTTCATAATAAAGAATTTGGACAAATGTCTTCATATTAAAGATCATGTATGTAGTTAAACTAGCCTAATATATTTTATATATTAAACCATTCTGATTATTATTATTTTTTGCTAATTATCATTTTATTTCTCAATCATAACTTATTTTTTTAGTGACTGTTGTTAGCTTCATTTTTTTGTGATTTTTTATTTTATTTCAGTTAACAAAAATGTTTTAGACCAATAGCCTTAGTTTACAATAGTAAGAAGGACAGTTCCTGACTTCTTTCCACCTGGTATTGTACTTGCAGTATGTTATAAGCAGGGGTACACATAACTTCTTTGGTACGGTTCACAAATGAGAACCTGTAGATATTCCTTGCTCTTCATGAGAAGAAAATAGAATAGTAAAAAATAATTGAGATGCAGAAATAGTACATACTCATTAAATGAGTCTTTAGTGTTTAGATTCGCATTTGTGGCCTGGTCAGAGTTTGGTGGTTATAGGTAGGAGTGTGCATAACTGGTATGCAGGTGCACATGTGCAATTAAAATAAAAAATGTGGACCAGATATTGCACTAGAAAAGCAGTTTTGCGGACCAGTGCTTTTGGAATTTCAGTTACTGCAAACTCAGGGACTTTCCCATACTGCCTTATTGGTAAGATAATTATATATAAGAGAATACTGAACATAGCTTGTGGTGAAATTAGAAAAAGCAGCATGGGAAAAAAAACTGCACAAACTGATGGTATGTGTATGTTATCAGACTCTGCAAATAGAAAATTATCAATACTGACAAACCCCATGTCAGGTTTGGTACAGTTTTTCTCCAGTATGTTGAACCATTTGTGTTTTAGCCTTAATGTAAAGGTTATATTGCGTTTTCTGTCTGTTTGTATGTGTTTTCTGTCTATTATTTGTATGGTTTGGACCATGCATGCCCCTAAAGCTTTAAAAACTGCTACAAAGTACATTATAATAAAAAAATTATAAAAAATTAGAATAATAAATCATGAGAAGCTATTTTAGCAGACTGCCTAATCAAAATTATGAACTAAAAAATAAGCAAGGGGCATTTAATTAGATATAAAGTGCTCAGCATATATGAGTACACCCCATTTTGAAAATTCATTCATTCATTCATTTTCATTTCGGCTTAGTCCCTTTATTAATCTGGGGTCGCCACAGCGGAATGAACCGCCAACTTATCCAGCACATGTTTTACGCAGCGGATGCCCTTCCAGCTGCAACCCATCTCTGGGAAACATCCATACACACCCATTCACACTCATACACTACGGACAATTTAGCTTACCCAATTCACCTATACCGCATGTCTTTGGACTTGTGGGGGAAACCGGAGCACCCGGAGGAAACCCACGTCAACACGGGGAGAACATGCAAACTCCACACAGAAACGCCAACTGACCCAGCCGAGGCTCGAACCAGCGACCTTCTTGCTGTGAGGCGAACGTGCTACCCACTGCGCCACCGTGAGGCCCCATTTTGAAAATGAATATTTTTATCCATTTCTCAGTGAATATGGGTAATATATATTGGTGCATTTGATAAAAAACAGATTTATTAAACAGATATATTTATTAAAATAATATTTTAGTCACAGAACATCTTTAGAAATGGAAAGATAATACATTTAAATTCATGCGAAATATTGCAAAAGAAATGACAACAAAATCTATATGGCATACATACATACATATAGAGGGCTTGACATTAACCTGAATATTTATTTTTATTTTTTCTAATGAACTAAATTGCTAAATATAAAAGTAATATATAGTCAGTTGAAACAAGCAAACACACCTGGAGAAAAAGAGGCCTCTCGTCCTTGGACTTTTTGATACAGTCAGCCACTAGTCTCTTCATGGCTTTAGGACATCTCTTATAGAGTTTACTGAGGTCTGGAGACAGATATCCCCGACCTACCATGAAAATGATCTGGAAAAAAAACAGTAAATACAGAGCAAAATGAAAAAGCTAATTAAAAAAAAATCATAAATAATAATCTATATAATGTTAACATAATAGTGATAAAGGTGATCTGACAAAAACAATATGCAGGACCAATAATG
>CAIGQW010000317.1:14736182-14766815 GCA_903798125.1 Danio choprae | reverse complement strand
AAAACAAGATGATTAAACATTGATAAAGTGAGCGATTGCTCCATAATTTAAATTTCTGTAGAGAGAGGTCACGTTTTGATCTTCTATTGGTCTCACCAGGGTTCCCACTCTTTCATGAACAGCAGATTAAAGGACTTTTTAAAGCACCATTAATTTTAAATCAAGGACCTTTGTAATTATTACCAAGCATATCTAGCGCCATGAAAGTCTGTACTATACTTAACATTTCACTTACACTTAATATTTACATTAAAAAAGTTGACCATTTTGGGCCTCACGGTGGCGCAGTGGATAGCACGTTCGCCTCACAGCAAGAAGGTCGCTGGTTCGAGCCTCGGCTGGGTCAGTTGGCATTTCTGTGTGGAGTTTGCATGTTCTCCCTGTGTTGGCGTGGGTTTCCTCCGGGTGCTCTGGTTTCCCCCACAAGTCCAAAGACATGCGGTACAGGTGAATTGGGTAAGCTAAATTGTCAGTAGTGTATGAGTGTGAATGGGTGTGTATGGATGTTTCCCAGAGATGGGTTGCAGCTGGAAGGGCATCCGCTGCGTAAAACATATGCTGGATAAGTTGGCGGTTCATTCCAGATTGATAAAGGGACTAAGCCGAGATGAAAATGAATGAATGAATGAAGTTGACCATTTTAAAAAGTCATGTTCAAAGAACCAATACTGGTGATATTCAAATGCGGTGTCTGAAATATTGATCAAATGTACATTATTTGTCAGTGTAACTTGCGAAACTTGTCACAAAGGCTTGCATTTCCGGTCTGCTGCATTTGCAGGTGTATAAATGGAAGTCTATGGGGCAAAACGTGCAGTGTGACAATGGCTTCAGGTGATACAACTTTTATAGACTGTGACTTGTATTAGTGTTTTGTGACACAAAGCTATTTTGTTGATATCCAAATATGTGCCAATTAATTTGACTTATCCGAAAATATAAAACAGATATTCTCTCATTTGTAACATTTTCTCTTTTTTTCCAAGTTTTTTTTTTTTATTTCTCAAGTAAATGTAGCTGGAATCACAGCACAGATGTGGTATTATTTTGTCAGATAATGTTTTGCTTATGATATTGCTTATGAAGCCAAATATTTTTAGCAGAGCTGGTTAGTGACTTTATACAACAGTCTTAATGGGCTGATTTTCATAATTGTCTGACAACACACACAAAAACAATAAATAAATAAATAAATAAAAATTTGTGCATGACATCATCTTGCAACATTTAGCAATTTTTTCAAGCAGGCATTGACTAGTTTATATTACAGGTATTTGGCAACATTGATAGACATCAATGGTAAGCTGGAATTGATTCACTGACTTGAAAACAGCAGCATCATACAAGGATGTTCTTAGTCACAACAAAAATCTAGTTTCCTACAAGGCTACTTGATTATAACTGAGCTGAAAGAAGACAGAGCACCATAAGTCTTACGATTTTAACTTTCTCCTGATGATTTAGAGCTGATGCTGGTATGTGTGCGCTGGCCTGGTTCCAGCCAGTAGGACTCTGATTTGGAGAACTGCCAGCTGCAGACAGATGGATTAAAAAGAAAATTTACCTGCTCCATATTTATGCCCCCAATTAAACTACAGCAACAACATTCCTCGTTGGTTTCCTATGAATCTGTTTTGATGTTTTATTCTTACCTGAGCCGTGAACACGTATGGCATTCTAGATGAAAAGCAAACAGGAAAAAATGAAAATCAACCAAAAAGACGGCACACAACTGCTTTCAGTCATTCAAACCCCAGACACACTGCAAAAGAGAGGCTGCATTCGAAATCACATACTTATATAGTACCTTAAAAACAGTATGCAAGCCGAGTAGTATGTCCGAAAGTCATGAATGGGAGTGAAGCAATGCAACTGACATGTAGGTCATGTGACATGTAGGTGGATAATGTTGTTCGTCTGAATTCCATTCACACTACTCACATTCATACTATATAGAACTTAATTTTCTAACGGTCGTGAAGTCAATTCAAATGTAGTACCTACTCGAGTAGTAGGCGATTTCAGACGCAGCCAGAAGCTTTTTGATCTGCACTTTTTACACTCTTTCCAGTACCATTTCTGATGTTATGATACGCACCAATTGTACACAATTAGAAAAAAATTTATTCATTATGTTCTTCTAATGTCCTTGCCAAACAAACAATGTTAATACTGTGTCCTAACTACATACGATGCGAAAAGATTCCAGCAACAAGCAATTTGTTTGTCTGCACCAAAAGCGACATGAAATGACAGAAACATTTAAATATCAGCCACTGCACTCCCAACAAAATGGAAAAGGTTTTTAATCTAATTAATACATAATAAACCTCTTTAACATTATCAATAGGCTACTGAGTGACTGATGTTCTTGGTTTGCACTAAATCACAGTTCTGACTTTCATTTTCAAACCGTCTGCAAGTTATTTCATTTTTGAGATCTGAGGTGAACTATCTGCTGCTGCTTTCAGTAGTATGGCAATAAATGTCACGTAAAATGGTATTTAAACATTGGGGGAATTTGGCACTGAATAAAGCACATAATCGGTACCTGGGGAGATCATTGTCATAGTAGCTTATGCGATTGTTCTGCTGTGATGTCGCAAAAAATAGAAAACATCTTTAAAATAGAAATTTTGTTACGGTGAATTTTAACATGTCGCAGTGCCACATCACGTGTTAAGCGTGGTAAGAAGAGACATATTTACTCGCACAGAACAGTAACAGAAAAAAAGTTTAAAAGCTTGCTTAGACCTAATTACGCTATTTTGTATGACAGGGTTCATTTAAATCCTACTTCTCATTAGTGTTGTCAAAAGTATCAAAAAAAATTTTAAAACGTAAATTTCCTGATAACATTTGAGCACTGTTGAGTGCATTCTAAAACACAGCTGATTGGCCATTGTGTTCACATGCAAAAATTACTGTGATTGGTCGTGAAGGTCATCAGTTCACCATTTTTCACTGAGTGCAAACACATACAGGGACACTGGAGCGTTTCAAAACAGCTTTGATCAGCTGGTGTGTCTATGAGCTAACATACGAGCCATCTGCTGATGGATCAATTGATCTTCGCAGCGTTGAAACCCTCTAGTGTCCCTGTATCTGTGTTTGCACTCTGTAAACAGTGGTGAACAGCAGTGAACTGATGACCTTAACAGACAATCACAGTCATTTATATTTGAGCATGTGAACACAATGGACAAAAAGCGTTGTTTAAAACATGCTCAGCAGCGCTTATATGTTAACAGGAAATGGACGTTTTTGCTCTCACAGTGTCATTAGCTACTCTCAATGCATTCTAGTCAGTAGTGCGGAAGCTTGAAAATGGGTCAGCTAGATTTTAAGTAATGTTAGGGTATCATGAGGGGAGGGAAGGTATTATTAGTTAGGGTATTATTGGCATTGTGAGGGAAAAAAAAACATTATTTTTATATAAGTGTGCATGGGAGACTGGAGATTGTAAAAGTTCCATTCATTTATTTTCTTTTCGGAAACCAGAGCACCCGGAGAAAAACCCACACAAACACGAGAAGAACATGCAAACTCCACACAGAAATGCCAACTGACCCGGCCGAGGCTCAAACTAGCGACTTTCTTGCTGTGAGGCGCTCGTGCTACCCACTGCGCCACTGTGATGCCCCCGGTTGTAAAAGTTTGATAACTTGAATAATGTACATCGAACCTTCAATAAATATAAACAAACAAAACGTAAATAATTAAATATCATAGCTGAGCCGACAGGGAGGGGAGTAGCACTGGTCCATTTACATCTCCAGGACCTGCAAAGATAAGTTCCAATTTATAGCGTAAATTCATTTAATATTTATGGATATTTAACCTTGTTTGCAGGTTCAGGACTAAATGTTTCATTTCCTTTCAAATTTAAAGACCTGAAATTAAATTAAACATTAAATTAACTAAATAAATTATACAAATGCTACAAAAAAAACTTCGACCCAGTCTCCCCAACTACAGTAGATATAAACTTTTATATGGATATCAATCCACCGATCAATCAATCACCCTCAAAAATATATTAGAGCTGTCAACATTAAAGTGTAAACACATTCATTTATTCATTCATTCATTCATTCATTTTCTTTTCAGCAATTAATCTAAAAAGATTAACGTGTAAATATTTCTTTAACGCAATTAATCGTTTGATACGGTTTGACCCCAGCTTCTTACCATCATTGCAGCCATATCATTGTGCGATGGATAATATGATAATATACAAAGATGGATCAAGACTTGATGCATGTGTTGAATCATTATAAAGACGTTCCAGATGGAACTTTGGATTAAATTAAAGTTGTGTAAACGTATTGTAGTGATGAAATGTCCTTCCAGTGAAGCACAACAAGCTTTAAGGTACAATCTTCACAGTGCTAGATCTTCAGAAAAAGTACATCACCAGTCTGGAATTTTGGCTATATATATATTTGAAGGGGATCATCACCTTTGATCAAAGATGTCCTAGAACTATTCAACAACACCTATTCTTGTTTTAGAACGATTTTGAAAAACAAAAGAATAAAAATATTAATAAAAAGTACAATAGTATCTCGATCATATTTTAATTAACTGGTCCAGTTAATGGCTTTCATCCGCATAATACAAAATAATATGTGTGAACTATCCCTTTCAAATATGCAGATTTATCAAGCTTCAGTATAGAAGGTTTTACTGTGCACATAGGCACAGTGGGTCTCATTTATGAAGCATGTTTACATATATATTTGTGCGTAAAAGTGTAAGAAAAGCTGAATCATACGTCAAGCTGTGAAAATTTTTTTAAACAACAACTTGTGTGCACAGCTGGCTGATAAGAGGTCGGCAATCTGCAATAATATAAAAGGTGTTTATTGAGTTTGAACCGGGTTTAAGAATGACACACTTGGAATGGCTCAAGGATCTGGCAAGTGTGTGTCTGCAGACAGCATATATTTGACCAGAGTTACAAACGGCTTAAAGGAAGGGTTGTGCGGAAAGCCTGTATATGGAGATACAGAGTTCCCAGTCGTAGCCAAAGGTCAAATCCCTCGACTTTTCTATGACTTTCGGTTATTGCTAGAAGGGATACAGCTGCAGACGAAAATTAACAAAAATTATTTATATTCATTAAATTATCCATTAATTGTATTTAAATAACATCTACCCCAACACTCACAATAATGTACAAATAATAATTATTGTTGTACAGTGTCACAAAAATTATGCTATATTGATATGAGTGTCCGCAGCTGTATGCCATCTAGACTTTAACATGACTTTCTCTGACTAAAAAGCTGAATTTCTACAGCCTACAATTTTCTACAATTTGTCTCAAAGCAGCTTAACATAGATGAAGAAAAGAGAGTAAAAGCCATATTACTTCTTATTGTGGAACATTCCAGCAATTCAGGCAGGCAGGAGAGCAGTGCAGATTTGCTCTTGTACTGTAGTTCTAGCAAATTTAAACTGACTTAGATGCAGTGATGTGAATTAGATGCAGTGTTTTTATTTAGCACAGCACAGCCAGTTTAGGGCTTACTCATACCAAATGCAAGCAGCAGCTATACTTCAACAAACTGCTTTATTCGCAGGCAACTGCTGTTCTCATAGGTGTAGTAAAGCATATATCTGTAAAGCCATGACCTTATGACTGGACAGCATCTGCATTCTCTTTTAAAACAGCCATACAGAAGAAAGGAAAAATACCTACTCTTCTCTTCAGACTAAACTGTTGCTGACACCAGGAGCTTGGAGATGTGTCTAACTACTCCCAGCATGGTACAACAGAAAAAGGGAAATGGAAGAGAGAGGTGAAAGGCAAATCCAACATTTATTAAACTTTCTGCAACTGCGAGTACAGTGTGGTCGTGTGGACACTACAACCAGAGTTTTCAACTGATGACATCAGCATGCGCGCTGTTTTCTCCTTTCTGATTGGCCAACATGGCTAGGTTCACACCAAACATGGAAAAATTACACACGTTCATGACAAACGCATTGCATATTCCATGTCATTCACACCGCGGGACAATAATCTGCCTCTGTTCTTATGTTTGCATTGACTTGTTTGCAATTTACTCGCTGTGACGAGGGGGGCGTGGATAAACGGCCCGCAAGGAGGGAAAGCACATTAAGGAGGCTGGTGGCTGAAAAGTAGATCTAATCAAAAATATTAATAACACCTGTGTCTTTGCAGTAATTGGGAGGGAGAGACGCTACTTAGGAGCTGCCAGAAGGACACAAAAAAGAGAGACCTGAGAGGGAGGCTAAAGGCCCCAGTATTACCCCCTGCATTGTTATATGCACCCCCTGCATATAACAATGCAGGGGGTGCTCAACCTGCGGTCTGTGTGGGTCCTAATGCCCCAGTATAGTGAAGGGGACTGCTCAGTGAGCGCCGTCTTTCGGATGAGACGTTAAACCGAGGTCCTGACTCCTTCGAAAAGAGTAGGGGTTTAACCCCGGCATCCTGGCCAAATTTGTCCAATGGCCTCTGTCTATCATAGCCTCCTAACCATCCCCATATCATAATTGGCTTCATCACTCTGTCTCCTCTCCACCAATCAGCTGGTGTGTGGTGTGCGGTCTGGCGCAATATGGTTGCCGTCGCGTCATCCAGGTGGATGCTGCACACTGGTGGTGGATGAGGAGATTTCCCCCAATGTATAAAGCGTTTTGAGTGTCTAGAAAAGCGCTATATAAATGTAAGAAATTATTATTATTATTATTATTTTATTGTTATTATTATTATTATTTTTTTGCCTTTTTTTTTTTTTATAAAAGCGTTTATTTCTTACCTGAGTCTCCAACCTTGCCTTCTTCCATTTGAACTTTGTTACACTAGCAAAAAAACTTAATTCCATGTTTAGTGTGAACCTAGCATAAAAGTGTCATTATCTCCGACTGTTGTGCCTTTAACATGTACCAGTGTGTTTCATGTAGACGGAGATTTTTTAATAAACTAATGGAAAGCATGGAAAACTCGTGTGGACATGGCCTCAGAAGATTTCCGACTCTTTCCTGCAATGTGATTCAGCTACGACGAGCATCAAACCAAGAACCGATTGGAGCGCAGAATCTGATGATGCAATCATCAACTTCAAACCAGCACTGGGATATGTCAAAACAGCTTTGTTCTTGCTTTATTTTTGGTATGCTGTGAGCAAAATTACCACTACAATTTGTTTATGTTTACTGTGCGGTATCATTTATAAATGCGGGATAGTAAAAGTGTCAAGGATGGATGATGTCAAATTCTGGGGGAATTTTCTTGTATGTGTCTGTGTTTGTAGCATCTTGATTGTCATTCAGTCTGACATTATGAGAACTGAGATCTTACAGTGTGACATGGGAGCCATGTTCATGCAGTCTGACATTGGGGTAAAGTTGGTTTTATATTCACACATTCAGACTTTCACCTTCTTAATATAATTTTAGAAAAGTATTGCTAATTCTAAATGGGGAAATCAGCAATGACTAGCCAATGACTATCAAAATACAACATTGTTCACAGGCAATTAAATAGTGCTAATGTTGTTTTGAAGTCAATCTTGCATGTGATTTCAGACTGAATATTCAAAGTAGCGTGGTAAACAATATGGGAACCATTTTCACAAATTGTCACATTGTGCTCATAACAGTACGCCATTATAATTAATCTGTATAAGCCTATTTAAAATCTGCTTTACTATTTTATTGAACACCAAAGTCTGAATGTGTAAATATAAAACCAACCTACAATTGTTTAGGATTATTAAAAATTGCACAGTGAGAGCTGGGTTTAAGAGAAAAAAAAATATTGGAAGTACAAACTAGAGGAATGTCAAGAAAAAAATGATCTACAAGCCTAAGATAAGTGAGAGGAAGCTGATTATATACTCGCTGTGAAATTTTAAATAGTGCACATTGCTATTCTTTAGGTTAATAATAAATCAGTGCAAGTTAAATCACTAAAAAATTTGTGTTTGTTCTGATAATCTTCAAAATCTGAGTTTGGAGTGCCGGTCCTTCTCTGCTGATGTCAGTTTAACAGCTTAAGCCACCATATTCTTAATAAGGCCCCTCTTACCATTACTTTGCTATGAGAAAATCAGGTGCAAAAGAAAGCCCCGCCCCTACTCAATATTCAGTTTCAGTTGGAAGTACATCAACCAATGACAGCGCCTTTTCCCATTGAACGCTTTAAAGGCAAAACGCCTCATGATGGGCACAAACTGTTGCAAAAAACTGCTGAAATTGGAGCCTGGGCATGTGCGGAAGGACATTCTTCTTGGAGCCAGAGGCAGAGCTCAAACTTTCTCACGTCAATCAACTGCGCCCCGGAACTTCACTGACTGCACTTTATTTTTATTTTTTTTCACTGATCTTCAATGGTAAATACAATACAGATAACAACTAAAATAAAATAAAAAACACAATAATACATTATACGTTAGTATAATTACGTAAACGGTAGTGACGTAGGGGTTTCTTTATTTATTTATAATGTAAATAGTCTATACTGTGTTGTTTTAATGAAGTTATCATCATAGCTTATAACGAGCAATTTTTTTTTTCATAAAATTATATATTTAACTTAACCTTTGGTTTATTTTTAATATGTTTATCTTCAATTTAGAAACAGAAATGACATCAGCAGCTGTCACAGCCACCACTGAGGCCAAAAGCAAGTATAAATAAAGTAATAATGAAATAAATGTAATAATTACATAACGTTATAATAAAATAATTATAATTGTTATTTCTGTGTGTTTGTACTTGTTATTTTCAGTCCGTCCTGATTCAGCCACAGCTGCATAGCTGTATTAGGAAGGTTCAAAATATGAATTAATCTGTGATTCTATTGTTTTTTATCCATCACTATAGTAATGTACTTTACTTATTCAGTTGTGGTAATTCTGTTGTTGCTGTGGGAAAACAACAACTATAGTAATATTAACATGATGCAATACAGTACTAAGTTTTCTACAACTATATAGATTGTATAGCCTACTACAATACACCAGCTTACTGTTGTAAAAACTAAATATAGTTATCAAAAGTAGAGGTGAAGAAAAATATATAAATATCAACAGAATTTTTACATATCAGATCACTACTACACACACACACACACACACACACACACATATATATATATAATTTATTTTCATCCCTTCCATCATGTGATTTAAACGATGTCTTAATTACTTACAAATGGGAATTTACACTTATATGTGTATTTTATGTAGGCTAAAATTTTAATAAATAAATAAACGGATAACTAATGTCACCATATATTGAAATAAGCTAATGTTAACAGGGCATGGTACTTAATGTATTTTAACGGTAAATAAATTTGAAATAATATACACTATATACAGTTCTACCTGTTATATAATGTTCTGTTTTAAAGCAATAACATTTTTGAAACAAACAATTCAGTAGATAAACTTAACATGCCACTAACGCATTTAACATGTTAAATATCCTGCAATGGTCCTGCTATTTTAAATCAAGATCAACTAACGTTACCGTTACAGTGTCAGTGTTCGTCCACGTCATCCTTTGTTTGTCATGTGCTTTCTTTGTCCTTCTCCCGCCACTGTCATTGTTAATCTGTTCCACCTGCGTTCATCCCTTCTGTGTCATCTGTGTAATCACTCTGCCCTCTATATATACCCTTTCGTCTGTGTCCATTGTTGTCCGGTATTTTGGTCTCGTCTTTGGTTCGTGTGGGTCTCGTCCTGTCTTCCCGTGTATGTTTCCCGTAAGTGTTTAAATAAACCCGTTTTTGTAATGTTTCTCCGTCTCCCTCTCGTCTTGTTATCCTCCGCCCTCCGGGCGTTACATACAGGAGATTGCTGTATACAGTGCTTTATAATTAATCAGAGCAGGATAAGTTCAGTTTTGTCTTCCTAATTATAATTTTTTACCCATAAAAATAATTAGTAGCTTGCAGATAAAGATCCCCATCATGTCTAACGCTACGCGTTATCTTAGCTAACGTTAATAAAACATATTAGCCTACCTTTAACTTAGCCCACATTTAACCTTAACGAAAAAAACTCCATCCATCAAATCCTATAGGCCGGTTAGTACAATTTACTGCTGAACAACTCATTTTTTTCGCTGTGAAATAACACATTAATCGAAAATTATTAGTTCGCTATATCTTCAATCTGCTCCTGAAGCTACGACGGTCCACTCAGAGAAAAGCTGTCAATCACAACGGCACTCCCCGTTTTTTTGCATCAAATTACTGGTTAAAAACATACTGCTTACAAAAATGAAGATCTGAACCTATAGCAGCATTGCCTTAAATTACCAAAACCATCTTTCAGGAAATTTTATTTCAAGTGTAATTATTTTTTTTATTTGGACTCAAGTCTCGTTCATGGCAGAAGGTGGGGTTTATGGCTTGTACTGCAGCCAGCCACCAGGGGGTGATCTAACAGTCGGGACCTTCACTCAAAAGGAGACGTGAGACACACTTGACATCAACATACTGAAATAAATCTTCCGGTTCACATAGTCTTTAAGGCAGAGAGTCTCGAGACACTGGTTTGTCATTACCTCAATCTGACTACTGTCCACAGGCGCCGTGGTGCTGAGCATGGTGACGTTGGGTGTGGAAGTAGACCGCAGTCTCTGTGTCAGAGCTGCTCCAGAGGGAGGGTAAGGGCTGGTGTAATTGGAGACATGAGGGTTTGAATGTCTGTGCACAGAGCTAATGGAAACATGTGACAAATGATTACACACATCTCAGACTACTGTATGTAAAACCAGCAATATTACTGTATACTAAAAGTATACTTGTGGTATCTAGAAATTAAAATGTCAAAATTTAGGGGTGGTCGAGATGGATCATAAAAGAAAAACAGCAACTTGGTTTCAAATTTTATGAACGAAAATTCTAGCAGACCGTCACAGCTCCACTAATACTAACTACTGTTATTTGAAGAGCTTGTGACCAAAACTATATTTCAGGATATTCCTGATGGAAATGTGTTTGTCTGTTTATCCAAGAAATCATGACCATGTGTTTTGAGCGGCTGCTAAATGAGTCAAATGTAAAGACAACAAATACTAATTAACTGTCATTCCCCAGCGGGAGGGGAACTTCAATGCTATGTGGAAACTTCCACTATGGGGATTTCGTCAGAAGCCAATCATCTGAAAGAGTAATAAAACGGGCCAATGAAATGCCAATGAATTGGTGGCGTCAGCGGGCACAGCTGGCAACAATCACAATCAATTGTGTATAAAGATGCCACCTGTGCACAGCAAAGACACCTTTTCCGCTTTCAGAGCCGAACAAGCTACTGAGAGAGTCTTCAGGTTCTTCCAAACCTCCTTCAGTGAGAGAGAAAGAACGAGAAAGCTGCCAGTGTTTGAACAGGCTGTTTCTCCCGGTGCCAGAGTGTGTGACACTCAGTGGCAGACGGTTGAGCTGGGGTATTCTCCCTTGCCTGGCGTTCTCTGGTCCGGTCCTTCTAGAGCGGTGAGTGTAATAAATTTCCTAAAAGAGCAACACGGTCCTGTAGTGCGTCTTTTTAAAGACGTCGTTCCAACCGTGTGTTTCTGGATGCGGTGGTTCCCTGTCCACAGATGATGGGCACGAGTATTGTGTTGCATGTCTGGGGGTTCAGCATGTTAATGTGGTGCTCGCGGGCAGCGCATGCCATTACTGCGATGGCATGTCTGTTGCGCAGCTAAGATCGCGGCTCGTTCTTGCAAAAGGGCGAACCACCCCTGTTGTCCTCCGCAAGTAGCGGTTGGCACTCAGGCAGATCTGAGGGTTACAGTGGGACCCCCATTCCTCAGCG
Source organism: Danio choprae (assembly GCA_903798125.1). Lineage (NCBI taxonomy): Eukaryota > Metazoa > Chordata > Actinopteri > Cypriniformes > Danionidae > Danio > Danio choprae. The sequence continues at coordinate 14,755,011 of CAIGQW010000317.1, read as the reverse complement.
CGCTCCATCCAAGCTTCGAGTGAGAGAAGCGCTTTATCCTCCGGGATGATCGCCCTCTCACTCGATGACACCGAGGACCAGATGTCTATCGCTGCATCGGAGGGTGGGCTATTATTTTTCGATCACAATCCGGACCCGCTTCCTCTCTTAGGGGTGGTAAGCGAGGCTCCGGATATAGAATCGGAGATGATGGCCGTGCTAACCTGGGCTGCTTCCGATTAGGGGTGTGACGTGGAGGATAAGAAGGGGAAACCCTCTAAAGCCTCCCGTCCCCTTCTTCCAGAAGGTGCACAGTAAGTTCACGCAGCGCTGAGGGCACCTTTTTCTGCCCGGTCTGCATGCGCTCCACCCTCACCTTCCTTGATAACGGAACAGCCAGGGGGTACGGGGCGAATCCCCAGGTCGAGCGTGCTAGCGCGGTCAATCTTGCCCGCGTGGTGCCCCTTCCTGGCGTGGTTTGCCTCGGCTCCCGTCCAAAGCGTGTAGGTTATCTGCGTCCCTCGGGACCAGAGCCTACACTTCTGCAGGCCAGGCTGCTTCCGTTTTGCTTGCTATGGCTGGCGCAGGCGTTGGCCAGCAGCACGAGGAAGGTTCCGACCCAGGCTTAACTTATGCACTGCAACCGACTTTGCTCTGGAAACACCAGGTCGGCTGCGAGTGCCCTGAGAAGGACGATGACCACACTAGTGGTCCAGGAACGCCACTTCTGGCTAAAACCTGATAGATATGCGTGGCGTTCACAAAGTTCGCTTTCTTAACACACCCATATCCCAGGCTGGCCTGTTTGGCGACACCGAGGGAGAGTTCACCCAGGAATTCACCACGGTGAAAGAGCAGTCAAGTGCGATCGGCGGGCTTTTAAAACCGCTCTCCCCGTTGAACCACTTTGGCTGCTCCTCGCCGAGGGCGCTTGTCTGTGGCTCCAAAATCAGCTCCGCCGCCCTGTCCGTTCCCTGGACGACCACCCCACAGACGACCACCGCCCCCCGTCTCAGGGCGCCGCTAAGTCTGGTACGGACCACGAAGCGTCTCTGAGACGGGCCACTCGGAGAAAAGGAGGTTTGCTCTTTCCCTGGCGGAGGGCCAGAGACACCCATATAGTTAAATACGGCCGTATGGCTACCAAAAATTATAAAGAGCAATTCTCCTCTATCTGGATGTGACAGCCTGAACACTGCCAGTATGGGACGCTATGCCTTCCAGCTCGCAGGATCGGTGCTCTTCGCCACAGGCTCCGAGAGTGCCAGAGGACGGGCTCCTTTCTCTTGGACGCCCGCCTCCCGGGGTGAGCTCTCCCATCCTGTGCTGCCCCACCGCTGGTGCGTCAGTGATTGTATCGATGATGCCACTCGCGCGGGCTCTGCCAGCCTGGTTAGCGCTGCCCAGCCCGTCGCGATGGCTCGTTCGGACAATCAGACTCGGCTATGCGATTCAGTTCGCTAAACGGTCCCCCAAGTTCACGGGCGCGTATTACACCAAGGTCAGCCCTGTATCCGGCCCTGTCTTGCGCGAGGAGATTGCTGTCCTCCTGGCGAAGGACGCAATCTACCCGGTCCCTCCAGCCGAGATGAGGTATGGGCTTTTTAGTCTGTACTTCATCGTACCCTAAAAGAGCGGTGGGTTATGACCGATCCTAAATTCTGCGCATTTTTTTTTGATCCGCTGCCACTCAGCCGTTTAGAATGCTCATGCAGAAACGCATCCCCCAGTGAGATTATTCAGAGGCTCCTGGACATATGGCATCCGCAGCCGCTGTCACGCCGCTCGGGATGCTCCATATGAGACCGCTTCAGCATTGGCTTCACGATCGGGTCCCCAGAGGCACATGGCATGCGGGCACGCACCGGATGACTGTCTCCGCTGTGTCGCCGCGCCCTCAGCCTCTGGACGGACCCTGAGCTTTACAGGCCTGTGTGCCTCTAGAACACGTGTCCAGGCATATCGTTGTTTCGACGGATGCTTCCAGTACGAGCTGGGGGGTCGTGTGTTGCGAGCATGCAGCTGCGGCTCCGTAGAAGGAATTCGGTTGCATTGGCATATTAATCGCCTGAAGTTGTTGTCAGTGTACCTCGCGCTGCGCCATTTTTTCCGGTGCTAGAGGGGAAACACGTGCTGGTCAGGACGGACAGCACGGCGGCGATGGCGTATATCAACCATTCGGGGGGTATCCGCTCTCACCGCATGTCTCAGCTCGCTCGCCGTCTGCTCCTCTGGAGTCATACGCGGCGGAAATTGCTGTGTTTCTCTTACCTCTTTTTTCTGTTATGATCGGCAAACGGGAAGTGCCGTATCATTCTGAGGTTGGCCCACTGGATACTGGATGCCATCTCCCTCGCTTCGGTGCCAGGGTGAGCCACGTCCCCCGGGAGTGAGAGCGCACTCGACTAGAGTATCACCTCCTCTTGGGCGTAAGCACGCGGCACCTCTCTAACAGACATCTGTAGAGCTGCGGGCTGGGCGACACCGAATACATTCATAAGAGTTTATATCTTTGAGTGGAGCTGAATTTCTTAATGTGTGCTTTTATAAAGCCAGTGAATGAGGAAATTCGGTACGGTGTTGAAACACGCTTGCTGCGCCTTTCTCTCTAACACAGAGATTTGTGCGCTTTTTTCACTCTGTTCAGTTGAGTTCCCCATTTGGCGAACCCTACAGAGTTCCTCCGAGGCCCCCAGCATCTGACTTAGCGGAGAAGTCAGGTGCCTGGCCCATTACGTTGTTGGCATGCCCACTTGGTCAGCCCGCGTTCTGGGTATAGGTGCCTGCTATGTGCGATCCCCACTGGCGATCCCATATGCTTCATTCAGCCACGGCATAGTTCCTCCTCCTAGGCGGGCCCGTGTCTTCCCTCCCCGCTAACCATCCTTCATATGTGTACTCCCCCTTCTCAGGGTTAGTTCATATGTTTATATGCCACCAAGTCTCCCCATTGGGCAGCAGGTGGCCTCCGCAGCGTCCTCCCTATCGGGACTGCACGCTTTCCCAACGTACTGTCGTACGTTAAAATTCCTAGAACTTAACTAGGTGTATTTTTACGACTCCCAGAAAAATATAAATAAGCCTTTAAGTGCTTCACAGGTAAGTAAGGTATGTTAGGGCCAGGGGGCACGTTGGAGGGCTGCGTCTCTGGTGATGATGGTGCGCTCATGCCGAAGCCTGGCAAACCTCTCACCAGTGACGTGGTAAGGTTCAATCGCTGTGGCGTTTTCCATATATTTCCCCATAGTGGAAGTTTCCACATAGCATTGAAGTTCCCCTCCCGCTGGGGAACGAAACGGTTACTACGTATCCCTCGTTCCCCGAGGGGGGGAACGGAAATGCTATGTTCCTTCGCCACAGCGGCTGTGCCTTAGCTGATAGCTGTAGTTCGGCTCTTTAGCTAGAAAAGGTGTCTTTGCTGTGCACAGGTGGCATCTTTATACACAATTGATTGTGATTGTGGCCAGCTGTGCCCGCTGACGCCGCCAATTCATTGGCATTTCATTGGCCTGTTTTATTACTCTTTCAGATGATTGGCTTCTGACGAAATCCCCATAGTGGAAGTTTCCACATAGCATTTCCGTTCCCCCCCTCGGGGAACGAGGGTTACGTAGTAACCGTTTCGTTTTAAATCTTGGTTTTACCCATTATGTCAGCAAATAGTTTTTTTAATCATGTGAAATATAAGACAATGTAATATTATTACTTATTCTTTTATATATATTAATAGGTACAGGTCAGAAACAGTATGTTGTTTCAGTTTTACATAAATATTGGTGGTGTAACGGTACATAGAGGTCACGGTTCTGTACATATCTCGGTTTTGGGGTCATGGTTCGATACAGTTATGGTACAACAGAAACAATAACATGGCATATCCAGATAAAATAGTTTCAGCTTTTACACAGTGGCGTTCATTAATTAATGTCAGTTTCATAGCAGTGGACTAATCAGAAGAACTTGAAGGTGGGGCAACAGTTGTGAGCTTCTGTGTACTAAGTTGACATTAGAACGGCAACATGGCAGAACCATTTTTAAGTGCAGAATCTCGGGTTTTAAGAATCAAAGATGCATTCTTTGTGAGAATTACATTTTTGCACTGCAAAATTGATGAAACAATATTTCATAATTTTTTTATATTGTAATTTTACAACAGATATTTGAAACATTAGAGTATGTATGTTGATACAATCACCAAAATGGGATGTCTCATCTTGGCCTATATATACAACCTGGCTTAGCAAGGCTTTTACGAGCTTAAACAGTGTGTGTACATTTACAGAAAACAATGATACCAGTTTCTTCGTATTATCTCAAATGGCATGGGCAGTGTTTACCTGCTGGGGATCCTTGTCAGAGATTCCCTCATTCTCCGAGATGTGAGTGAAGGTAGAGATGGAGCCCCGCTTTCACCAGGGGTCGGAAACAATCTGTCAACAACATAGCAGTCATTAAGTCATGATAAATATCAAACATTCTCAAATAATCCCGCTTTGTTTTAAAATAGGGTTGGTTAGAGTAATTAAGCATGTTAAAGGGATAGTTTACCCAATAATGAAACTTCTGTCATCATTTACTCCCCCTTCATTTGTTTTAAACCCATTTGACTTTCCTTCTTCTGTTGAAAGAAAGATATTTCGAAGAAAGCTGAAAACCGGTAACCACTGATTTAGTATTTGTTTTTCCTACTATGGAAGTCAATGGTTACATGTTTACAACATTCTTTAAAATATCTTCCTTAGGGTTACACAGAAAAAAAGAAACTTATAAAGATTTGAAACCAAATGAGGTTGAGTAAATAGTGAGAATACTTTCTCTTTGAGGTAAATTATCCCTTTAAGCCTGTTAATTAACACAGTTATGTATAAAAGGCCCCAATATGCTTAAAGTTCTTTTTGTTTTTCACTTAGAGGAAAAACATTAAACATTATTGAGTCTTTCTTGAGTCAGTGGAAGCTACTTTTGACTATAAATGTAAATTCAGAAAATGCGCATGAGGTTGGTCTCCTGCCAGATCAAATCCTGTAATCAAATTATGCTTAAAGTACTCTGGAGAGGACCTCACCTAGCCAGAGTAGCAGCAGGCGGTGTACATCGTGCTGAAGTCATTCATTAACATTACTTGGCAACCAGCACTGAGAACCAGTGACCCATCTTTCCCCAGAAATAACTGACTGAATGGGGAAATAGGCTCTGTGTGAATGGCCACTATGACTTCCTCAGACAAATCTCACTTAAAAATAGACTGTATGGTAGCAATAGGCTAAAAACAACATAAGGAATATGGAAAAAAAAACGACACCGGCCCTTTTTTTTACATCTTTTCATTGCTTATTTACTCATCCAATACATCAAACACTCCTCTGAATTTATTTTCCAGTGGATCTGCCTTCAGCGGTGACATTTGTATTGCAATTAAACTAAACTGAACTTCAACAGTGACATTTATACTAAACTAAACAGAATCAATTTTAATTTAACTAGTACTACACCAATATCACAACTCACAACACAAGGACATTTCAGAACTAGGTGGCAGTGCAAAACCGATTACTTCATCTTCTTCTGGTTGAATGGCTCGTAACAGACCAAAAAAGTGATTACCTCTAGATGCCACAAGAAATTCATCACAATACATTGCTACCAAGGAGCAAGAAGCAGGTTTTAACCTCTGGGCATACTCGTCTGCAACGTCCACGAAAATGAGCGAATACTCGTGAAAGGCACACACAATTGCCCATTTGTGGACTAACTGCCACCTAGTGGTCAAGAGCATTTTCGTTGTGTTGTGAGTAATGTTTGTCTTTTGAAATGTTGCATTTTTCTCTTAATGTGGCTGCGTTGCGATCTTAATGTTGTTGCGCTGTGAGATTAATGTTTTCTTTTTGAAATGTAATTGTGTTGCACACTACTGGGCCATCGTACAATCTACATAGTGAAAGCGATAGAAATAAAGATGAATTTAATATAATTTAATTGAACTGAATGTGAACATTTTGGGGCTTTTCTCAGCAAAATGATATGAATATTGCAGTTAATGTTACCTAAGATCTAATCTATTGTTTTTTAATTGACAGTAAATCTCAAGAAAACAATTGCGGAATAGATTTTGCAAAAGTGATAACAAAATGAAGAATGAAACACTCAATTATAAAAGAGAAACTCACAGAAGTTGTCTGATGTTAGTCCAGTCTACACACATTGTGGGCACTTTTGTGCTGCAGTGCTCATGGAACTTGTAGCAGCATCTTTGGCACCGAAAACCATTTAACAGGAACTTCTGGCATATGTCGCAGAAAGCCAATTTCAGAAATGTTTTTCTAACCTGAAAATAAAATGAATTATATATTCAGGAACCCTACTGTTTTAACTAGGAAAAGAGATGGTTGAGACTACTGCTGCACGATATTGGAAAAAATTGCAATATTTTGTTTTTATGCAATATATATTGCGATATTGATGTAATTTCATAAGATGATTTAAATAACTGTTTGGTTATTCCCTATTTTAAGTATTTAAATAATTCGTTATCACTATTAATTATTACTATTAGTTCATAATTTTACATTGTGATAATTCTGTAGCGAGTGCATTTATTATAAAGTATAATAAACAAATTACAGGCATAAGTGAGTACAGTAGAACAAAGATACAAATTAAATAGTGCTTTATGGTTTTCTGGATATTCGAGCACTATTGAGGTTAAATGTAAAATATCAATTTAATGTGATCAAACAATGTAATCAAATGTAAAATAACACTGTATAGTCTTTATTGTAATAAAAAAACAATTTATCCTTGTTAAAGCTACATATTTTATCAATTCTTGTGGCCAAAAGGTATACATTCGCTTGACATTTTGGTCACATGCCTTAAAAAATTATTTGTTCACTGTAGTAGGGATAAACTTTGCTTGTGTTCTGAAATGTTTCTTGGTTAATAATAATCACATCTTAATGTTGCAGATTCTGCGACATATTCGCACATTGCGATAACAATGCTGAAACGATTTATTGTTCAGCTCTAGTTGAGCCTGATAAAATCGTAGCACTCACAAAATTGTGTGTTGTTAAGGGAACATGGTCTAAAACCTCCACTAGAAGTTCCTCCCCAATGAGTGAGGTAGAGTCTGTGCTCCAGTCCATGCGAGACTTCTTGCTGCAAACATAAAACAGACGTTAGCTCAGGAGACGAAGCAAATACTCCATGTAGAGCACTGTGTTGGATAATTATGTCCACGCTGTCAGTTCAAATTTAATTATTTGTGTCTGACTGGAATCTCATCTATATGACTGACTGTGCACACTGTATATCATAACTGTTTATCTGATTTGTGTCCCGTGTATTAATTCATATTAATTACTGGACTGCTCACAGCATTCATAACTGCCAACAGGCTGTGAAATCACACAGAATTAATTATTGGGATACTGAGACTACAGTTTGCACAGGCTCATTGAAATTGGACAATAGAAAATTGGAAAATAGCTGCCTGGTTTGATGAGTATCGATTAGGATCAGAATTTGTCATAAACAAATCTTGTCTGGTGCCTTTTATTAGTGGTTTCACTTCAGGCTGATAATGATGGTTTGGTTTAATGGTGTGAGATTTTTTCATTCTGAGCATTATTTAAATACCACAGCCTACCAGAGTTCTGTCTTTGGAAATGTCTGTACGACATATTTCATGGCCACTTGTGCATTGTCACAAAGCTTAAATCATCTCAAAATGGTTAGTTTAAAAGAACACTCCACTTTTAAAAATATATTTTGCAACTTCTCTAGAGATAAACAGTTGAGTTTAACCATTTTTGAATCCATTCAGTAGATCTCTGGATCTGGCGGGAGCACTTCGGATTAGACCATTACCATCTCACTCAAAAATGTCAAACAATGACTTTTGAAAAATGTTATATTTAAAGCTTTTGTAGATACATTGTGTACTAAGACCAGCAAAAAAATTAATAGGTTGTATTTTCTAGGCCAATATGTTTAGGAACTATACTCTTTTTACATTCTATACATTTTTAATAATCAAGGATATTTGGTTGCAGCAGAATAAAATTGTATTATGCAGATTCTAACTGATGGTGCAAGTGCTGGGAATCATTTTCAAGTGCTGCATAATTTCATTGCGCCTGCTGCAGTCATGGTACAACAGAAAAGTTCCTTGATTATTACACGAGAATAAGGGTATAGTTCCTAAAAAATAGCAACTGTTCATTTTCCATCACTCTTAGACTACAGAAGAGACAAGCCGTAAATAGCTTAGCATAGATCATTGAATCGGATAAGAATCATATTAGAATCGGATCTCACTCAAAAAATGACTAAAGAGTTTTCGATAATTTTCCTAAGTTAAAAGTGCTCAAGTCAGACCCAGAGATCGGTTGAATGGATTTAAACATAGTAAAAACTCTAGGGGAGCTGTAAAACGATCTCCAAAAAAAGTGGAGTGTACATTTAACTCAATCAAATAGAGCAACTTTAGGTTGTGATGGAAAGTTGTTGCATTGTAGATGCCTAATGGTTGGGTTTAGAGTTGAGGTTAGGTGTAGACTTTAATAAAACACAACAGGTTGGACATTGTGTCATGCACAAGTCATTAAATAAAAGAAACCTCTAGGAGTTTTGTACAGCTGACTTGGAGCTCAATTCCCACCTATACCGTTCTCAGTAAAGTGGCTAGTGAGATTATTTCTTTGTGTACATATTGATGCAGGAGATATTAAACATTATAAAAATATATCGCAGGTATGCAAATGTCTAATAAAAAAGGTGACTAACAAAGGCAAACAACTACAGCACTCGAGACACAACAACAATAGGCAATACGTAATTTTAAGAGATACCCATAATAAAGAATAAAAGAGCAAACTTTTTTGAACTGATTGAGCAATAGCACTGACATGGGATAAAGACGCTCTAGCAACATTTGTATATCTTCAAAGATGAAGTCTAGCATCAAGTAAGAGGCTGTGTACCTGAATGACCCATATTCATGTGGACACTACTGATGTGCAAGAATAGTCTGCTAAATAAGACAGACGCTGCTTGCTGGAACTGAATGTTCACTTTCCTAACATTAGGATCTGCAGGAAGGTGATGTTATTTTTAGAGCACTGATCCCGTTTTAGTTGTTCTTACATAAATCTATGCACTGCACCAATGGGAAGGTTAAAAAGATGCTGTTCTAGGAGTTGCTATTTATCTGTGTCTGTGCAAGCACTATTACAAAGAAAAATATTCACCACTCAGAATTTGTGCATTTGCCTCATGGCCGTGACTGTCACGGTACGTTGAAGAAACAGATACAAAAGGTAGGATCCAAGTGCATTTAATGTAGAAATTTGTCGTGCAGATAACATCCAAAAACAAAGTATCAAAAGAACAAACATAAACAAAACAAGAACTAAGGCCAGGTTCAGGTATACAACACAGACAACATGCCATACAAAACAAACGACTCAGCAATAACAAATGGGTGCAGGGTGTATAAATAGTCCAAACAATCAACAGTGACAGGATTCAGCTGCATGAGTGATCAGTGAAATGAACCCCGGTATATGTGTAGAGGAATGAAGGGATTTGTAGTTCATGACTGAATTGTAGTTCACCAGGGATCTCTGCAGTCCTCGATCACTGGTGAACATGACAGTGACGTTGCTTCAAAGTTTCTTTTTAAACAAGAAGAACGAATTTGTTGTAAACAATGCCAAAATAACTGGATAGTGAAATATATGTGTCCTTATAGTGTTTTTAGCAATGTGCCTCACATTTAAATCTTCCAACATTTTTTTGGACTTTGTTATTGTCTTGTAAAGCGTCCTTGAGCACTGGAAAGACGCTATATAAAATAAACATTATTATTATTAACATCTCAAAAAATGTGTTTTAGGGATTTATAACCCTTTAAAACCACATGTATAAGATAAATATTTACTCATTATAGTTGAACTCATAGTTGAAGGTTTTGTGGTTTCCCTCTCCATGCTCCTGTGGGTTTCCTCCGGGTGCTCCGGTTTCCCCCACAGTTCAAAGACTGTGAGTGTGTGCAAGAATGTGTGGGTGTTTCCCAGTGTTGGGTTGCGGCTGGAGTGGCATCTGCTGCATAAAACATGTGCTGGATAAGTTGGCAGTTCATTCCGCTGTGGCTAATTAATAAAGGGACTAAGCCGAAAAAGAAAATGAATGAATGAATGTTTTGTGGTTTCCTTTGTGTGAACTAGAGATGGCTGTCCACGCTTTTATCACTACACGATTAGATTACTGCAACACTTTACTGCGGCATTTCATTAATTTTCTTCTCGGGTTAGTCCCTTATTTATCAGGGGTCACCACAGCAGAATGAACCGCCAACTATTCCAGCATATGTTTTACACATTGGATACCCTTTCAGCTGCAACCCATTACTGGGAAACCCATACACTCGCATTTACACACGCACTCATACACTACGACCAATTTAGTTCATCCAATTCACCTAGAGCGCATGTCTTTGGACTGTGGGGGAAACCGGAGCACCCGGAGGAAACCCATGCCAACACGGGGAGAACATGCTAACTCCACACAGAAATGCCAACAGGCCCAGCCGGGACTCGAACCAGCGACCTTCTTGCTGTGAGGTGACAGTGCTAACCACTGAACGACCGTGCCGTCCCATGAAGGGAACATAAAAAAAAATAAGGATACTTCTTTTGGTGTCACCCTGACCCTATGGCTCGATTAAAAGTTAAGATCCAGTGAAATCTTAAAAAATCAAAATCTTCTTTTAGTTCCTCAGTCCAGAATAAAAGGTAGAAGGAACAGAGCTTTTTCTGTAGCTTGAAACAATCTTCTGCATGAAATTAGAGTGACACCTTCACTGTTTGTTTTAAAAACGTATTTGTTCAATCTGGCTTATTAATATCATTCTCATTTTATAGTCTTGGCAATTCCTTAGTTTCTTAATATTTATCTCTTGATCCACTTGGTTTTTATTTTCATGATTTTAAGTATTTTTTTCTGTATTTTGTTTTTATGTACAGTGCTTTGCTCAGTGTTGTGGCTGTTTTTAAATGTGCTTTAGAAATAAATGAACTTGACCTGACCTTCTCTGTCCAGGATGGAGACTGAAGACAGCGCAGCACTCCGGCTGGAGCCCTCGAACCTTGAGCGCTTTGATCAGACAGCTGTGAAGCGTCATGCCTGGCCGCACATTCACCTTCAGAGAGAGCGTGGACATCAACACACACAAGACCATACACATGTACTGGTTTTAACTGCCTTTCACTTCCCATTCCTTTAAGCATTACTACTTGCTTTTTTACAACTACAGCTTTCAGTTTGTCTAAGGATGAAGTGCTTGCTGGAAAGTCTACAAATGTTATATTTCTGCAAACAAATGATATTTAAGGTACCTCTATTATGCATTTTCTTATTATTGTAGTTTGTATATCTAAATGTACCAAAGACCAAAATGTACAAAGATTCAGCTTTACGTCCTGCACAAACCTATAAGGATTGTAACAAAATTACTTAATATCCGCCTTTACATCAGTTTTTATTGTCTGCATAATGTCTATGTTGACCACTAAATGCTGCAGTTGTAGCTAAGACTAAGATAAGGTAATTTAAAGGCTTAACTAGGTTAATTAGTTAATTAGCCAATCAGAAATATATATTTCTTAATGGAGCTAATAATATTGAACATAAAAACATTTTAAACTGCTTTTATTATAGCCAAATTAACAGAAATGAAACTTTCTCCAGAATAAAAATAGGAAATACTGTGGGAAATGTCTTTGCTCTGTTAAACAGCACTTGGGAAATATCAGAAAAATAATACAAATTTCACAGAAGGGCTAATATTTGCGCCTTCGACTGTATACTTTTGAGTTTATTTATTTTTAATTAAGTTGGTTTTCTTTTATGTTTTGAATTAGTTGGTTGTCTCTAATGTTTAGAGTATTTTATGTCTTTTCTTTTATTTGTACAAGCACTGCACAATATACCATTTAAGCATTAATATCACACTGTTCGCACCAGCAATAGTCACATCGCAGGATCTTAGGATGTGAAGTATGGGATATTTTTGACCAGGAGCTTAATGGCATAGTTTAAACACTGTGGATATAAAGTTTATAATTTGCTTTTTTCTCTCTCTCTCTTGAACATATCTAATGAGTTTAAAGCATTCAGGCACAAGTAACAATAACATTTGTATCTAATAGTGAAGGCTGCCAAGTGTCATTTTACATCAAGTCACATAAAAAAAAAATTATATTTGTGTAATATTTACTTTAATATTTTAACTTCAATATTTAACTGTGCCAATAAAACTTACCAAGAAAAGTAGCAGATAAAGCACTTTTTCTCTTATTTAAATGCCCCCCCCCAAAAAAAAAAATCTTGTTTAAATTGAATTTTAACTAGTTTATAATAATTTATGCATAATAATTTATGCTTTCCCCCAATCACCCCAAACCTTTTGAAATAATGAATTAATCACAAATAGAGATATTCAATCCATCTGGTAAAATATATTTCATATCGTAATTTATGCTGCAGAAAAAAAACTATGCAATGTGATTTTTTTTCCAATATCATGCAGCCTTAATTTGTACTATTACTGTAAAAGTTTAGCACACCAGAACCAGTAAACATACAATGTAGACCCTGGCTGAACATCAGCGTAATATAGAGATTTTTCTAATATTTTGCCAAATACGACAGACACTTTTCCCCCTTTACAGCTCAATCATGAGTTAAAAAGCCTCCTCACAACTGTCCGCTGCTGATTGGGCAGGAAGACTCGGATGGTGCGGCTGGTTTTGGAGTCGTCTGAAAAGCGGCTGTGGCATGGTGCAGGAGATTCGATCACAGGAGACACATAGGAGCTTTCAAACACTGAATCTTTGGTTAGCAGACCGTTGGTGACGCTTTTCCATGCTCCCTGAAGCTGCTCCATTACAACACCCTCTGGCACACACGTCTGGAGAAACAGCGGTCAGAAACAAAACAGTGTGATTCTTTCTCATGCAGGGCTAGACAGAATCTGCTGGGTTTTTGCCATTTCTGTACCAAATTTTGCAAAAAATTCTGCAAATTTATGTGGAATGGTTTTGAGTGTAGAAGCTAAAAACCTAACACTATGTCCTAACTACATGCGACACAATGCTGCAACACACCATAAAACGTATATTTTCCACATTAAAAGAGTTTTTGTCCTAATCTGGACAAAAATGAGATGTCCCCATCTGTAACGGTGCCATGTGAAATTTCTTTTTCAGAAACAGTTTCTATTTTTGCGCAGCTGAACAACAACATAAACTGTAATTAGTAACAAAGTAATTAGATTACTTTTTGGCAGAAAAAGTAAAGGGAAAGAATTACTTTTCATTTTCAGCTAATTTAATTACAGTTACTTATAATGTACTTGTTTAAATACTGTACATAAAATCAATTAGGAGAAGCAGAGTAAGTCATTGATCAAGTAGATTGAAAATGCTTGAGAAGTAATAAATTGAGTTAGAAATTCCGCTTTTGTTCAATCCGCTTAAATTTGTAAAAACACTTAAGTTGTCCCCAAAATAACAGGATAATTGTGTTGATTTAGTTCATTTTAAGTAAGTAGTTTGAACAAGCAGCAAAAATAATTTTTGAGTGTATGAAATATGGGCGTCACGGTGACGCAGTGGGTAGCACGATTGCCTCAGCAAGAAGGTCGCTGGTTCGAGCCTCGGCTGGGCCAGTTGGCATTTCTGTGTGGAGTTTGCATGTTCTCCCCGTGTTCGCGTGGGTTTCCTCCGGGTTCTCCAGTTTTTCCCACAAGTCCAAAGACATGCGCTATAGGTGAATTTTGGGTAAGCTAAATTGTCCGTAGTGTATGTGTGTGAATGAGTGTGTATGGATGTTTCCCATTAATGGGTTGCGGCTGGAAGGGCATCCACTGCGTAAAACATATGCTGGATAAGTTGATGGTTCATTCCGTTGTGGTGTCCCCAGATTAATAAAGGGACTAATCCGAAAAGAAAATGAATGAATGAGTTAGTGAGATTCTTTTCAAAGAGTAATTAAAAATGTAATACAATTTTAAAGATGTAATTAGTAATGAATTACTTTTTTGTAGTACCTTGCCTAACACTGAGCATAAACTACAATTACCATCACCTCAGCTGCTTCTTGTGTGCTTGAATCAGTGTTAAATGTGCTGTATGTAAGTTCCCCATCATGGGAACTTCAACGTGTGTCTGGTAACAAACTATGGGAGTACGCCAGGCGACCAATCCCTCTGAAGAGTAAGAAAACAGGCCAATGAATGCCAAATGAATTGGCGGAGCTCAACTCCACAGCTGCCTGTGATTAGTCATTAGTGGGTTATATCAGCCGGCCGCTGAGAAATGAGCATTAGAATTTTCGCTTCAGACCCTCTCACGAGACTGAAGAATCCTTCTGCTAAGCTGACTTCCACTGTGAAAGACAGTATTGCTCACCAGTGTGGGAGAAGACGCAACAGCAGCAGTCGATCTGGGCTTCCTATCCCCTGGGCGTTTCGCTGGTGCAATAAAACAGCAGGTTCACTAAAAGAGCAGAATTCCCTAAGAGAGCAACACGGTCGAGCAGCGCGTCTTTTTTAACATGTCATTCCGGCCTTGCGTTTCTGGATGCGGTGGTTTCCTCGCCCCAGGTGACAGGCACGAGCACTGTATCATATGTTTGGGGGTCCAGCATGTTAAAGCAGTGCTCGCGGACAGTTCTTGTCCTCACTGCGAGGGCTTGACTGTTGCACAACTAAGGTCGCGGCGCACTCTAGCATTAGGGTGCGTCACCCCTGCTGCTCCCCACTGCTCAGGCAGGCCTAAGGGTTACAGTGGGCGCTTCTCCGTCGCCTTTGGTCCCACGGACCCCTCGCTCCTCATCAGTGTGCTCTGTCCAAGCTTCGAGTGGGAGCGCTGGTCCATCCTCCAGGAGGGCCGCGCTCTCATTAGATGACACCGGGGACGTGATGCCCATCTCTGCATCGGAGGGCGGGTTAACATGCTCCGATGATGATCCAGATCTTCTGCCACCCTCTGGGATCTCGGATTTAAAATTGGACATGTTAGCTGTGTTATCCCGGGCTGCTTCGGCCGTAGGACAGGAGATGGCTTGTACCCCAGCTCCGCGGCCGGACCACTTAGATGGTTGGTACGTGGGGCCATGAAGAAGAGTCGATGGGGAGAGAGGTTTTGAGAGCCTGCCAGTCACACTTGATGGCTCTTTCACCGTGGTAAATTGTCAACGTCACGCATATCTGCCAGGTTTAGCCAGTGGTGGCATTCCTGGACCACTAGTGTGGTTATCGATGGCTGCTTCATCATCGAGGAAGGTGAGGGCAGAGCGCACGCAGACCGGGCAGAAAAAGGTGCCCTCAGCCCTGCGTGAACTTACTGTGCACCTCCGGGAAGAAGGGGATGGGAGGCTTAGAGGGTTTCCCCTTATCCTCCACGCAGCACCTGTCTAATCGGTCCGGAGGCGGAGCTGGGGGACAAGCCATCTCCAGCCTCACTGCCAAAGCTGCCCGGGTTAGCACGGCCATCATATCAGATTCCATATCCGAACCCCTGTGGGAGGAAGCGGGTCCTAATTGTCATCGGAAAATGACAGCCCACCCTCTGATGCAACGATGGACATCTGGTCCACGATGTCATCGAGTGAGAGGGCGACTATCAGACATGCCCAGACATGCAACACAGTGCTCGTGCCCATCATCCAATGACAGGGAACCATTGCATCCAGAAACGCACGGTCAGAGCAACACCTTTAAAAAGCCGCTCTGCATGACCGTGTTACTCTTTTAGGAGAATTTGCTTTATACTCACTGCTCTTGAAGTACCGGTCCAGCGAAACGCCCAGGGACGGGTGAAGCCCAGCTCGACCATCGCTGCTTGCGCTGTTGCTTGCACTGGAATTGGGAGAAATCAGCCTCTCAGAAGACGGCAGCTTTCTCTCACTCTCTCTCTCTCGAACGAAGTCGAGGATGACAGCAAAACATCTCTTTCAATCTGCACGTGAGGCTTCTGAAAGTGAAAAGGTGTTTTTGCGATGTACGGCTGGCATTCTTATACACAAATTGATTGTGATAGCTGCCAGCTGCGTGAGCTGACACCCCCAACTCATTGGCATTTCATTGGCCCGTTTTATTTTTCTTCAGATGATTTCTGGCAAAATCCCCATAGTGGAAGTTTTTCCACTTGGCATTGAAGTTCCCCTCCCGCTGGGGAACATGCAAACTTCACACAGAAATGCAAACTGGCCCAGCCACAACTTAAACCTTCTTGCCACCGTGCCACCTGTATGTAGTACATTTACGCATTTATTTTTTAGCGTTGAGTAATAAATAAAATAACTTTAATTTAATTAAGTTGAGTTACTAAGTTTGGCGACGCGGTGGCGCAGTGGGTAGCAGAGATGGGTTCCCCATCGCAGAGATGGGTTTCCCAGTAATGGGTTGCAGCTGGAAGGGCATCTGCTGTGTAAAACATATGCTGGATAAGTTGGCGGTTTATTCCGCTGTGGTGACCCCTGATTGATAAAGGGACGAAGCCAAAAAGAAAATGAATGAATGAATGTTAAAGGTACCGTAAAGTGCTTTGAAATGTGCATTTTTATTAAATGTTTGATGTAGTCTCAACTGAAATATCAATAAAGGGTGGGACAGACTAACCTCCCCTTTTTAAAAAAAACAGCCAATGGCATTTTGTTTTTATCACAGCTCTACCAGTGTGAGTGGTTAAGCTCAAGCGCATAAAATGATAAGCAAATAAGAAGTGTCTTAATGGGGCGGGACGTATCAGATAGTAGAGAGCATTTGATTGGTCAAGATTTGATGAAAAACTAAAGAATGAAGTGAGGTGGAAAAAATCGTTGATCCATTTAAGTGACAAACTGCAAGCTTTGAATGTTTATATCATGTTTATATCTAATTGTGCCACTGTTCTTTAGTCTCGTGAGAGGGTCTAAAGCAAAAATTCTAATCCTCGCTTCTCAGCAGCCGGCTGATATAGCCCACTAATGGCTAATCACTGGCATCTGTGGAGCTGAGCTCCACCAATTCATTTGGCATTCATTGGCCCGTTTTCTTATTCTTTAGAGTGATTGGTCGCCTGGCGTACTCCCATAGTCTGTTACCAGACACATGTCTCCGTTCCCTATTTGGAGAACGTGGGTTACAGATGTAACCAGGACGTTTTTAACTCTTCTAAAGCATAAAAATACCATAATATGTTTGCAGATATTTAAGAAACATGCCAAGTGAACATTCTTGTTTATCTGAAAAACAATGCTGAAGTCAGTTATTCAGCTTTGAAAATGTGTTTTCCGTGTCAGAACACTGTCTTTGTTTTTGTTCTTTTAACCCGCCCAATACCAGTTTAGCCAGTTATATTTCAGCAACCCGAGGTTGCCTTCATGGAAAACCACATATTTCATTCATTCATTCAGAAAATCTCTTAAAGCATGCGTCTGTGAACGAAATGCGACCTCTGGTAGACAGTAGCAGACTCCAAAATGAGACGCAGATTCAGAGTTCCACATGAGGTTATTAATTAACAATTATTAAATATTGCAAACGTAAACATTAGGTAAGCAGGTTACATTGTAACTCTGTGCCCTAACAACACGCTGCGTGATGAGATTTGCAATTTAGCTGTTTGCACCAGACGAAATAGGACAGAATTGTAAATACAGCCATTCAGAAGCACAGAATATGCACTCACTCACGAAATGAAAGGGTTTTTACTATAATACATATTAAACCTCTTTAACATTATTAAGCCATTTCTAATATATCAATTTGAGGAGTTGGTTAAAACAAAAACTCATTTTAATATGGAGAATATTCCTTCAATTGTGTAGCGTTGCTCTTATATAGAACACGATTTAAATCAGCCTTGTTGGTCCTCAAACTGGGTGTCAAACTTACATACTGCACCTTTAAATGCTACAAATGTGTGTTTGAACAGCACATACGTGACATGTATTGCTATCATACATGCCAACATTTGTCTTCGAAATTCCCACCACATATCCTACTACTACAGTATTATATATATATATATATATGGGCAAAATAAAGTCTATTTTTAATATTATATTGTTTGTTTTGTGGTGTTACAAAATACACTGTTTACGTTAATACAATTTGTATAATTTATATAAGCTCAATATTACATGCCATTACAGGGATATAGATAGAAATATAAATAACAGCATTGTGAGAAAGTTCTTGACAGTAAAATGTTTAGCATTTTATATAGCAATATTTTTTTATGTTGGACTTGTAATCGTTAGTTTTTGAAAAGTGCCTTATGTTTTATTAATATATTTTTTTATATTTCTACTGTACACTTTTAATCAAACATTTGCCCTGAAGTTCTGAATAAAGTGACAAATGTGATCACATAAATGAGTAGATTTCTGACTATATACACTTTAAAACGTCCTTTACATGTGGTCAATATTTAAAACTATTAATTTAATACATAGGACCTCACAGTGGCGCAGTGGGTAGCACGTTCGCCTCACAGCAAGAAGGTCGCTGGTCGCTGGTTCGAGCCTCGCCAGTTGGCGTTTCTGTGTGGAGTTTGCATGTTCTCCCTGTGTTGGCGTGGGTTTCCTCCGGGTGCTCCGGTTTCCCCCACAAGTCCAAAGACATGCGGTATAGGTGAATTGGGTAAGCTAAATTGTCTGTAGTGTATGAGTGTGAATGGGTGTGTATGGATGTTTCCCAGAGATGGGTTGCAGCTGGAAGGGCATCCGCTGCGTAAAACATATGCTGGATAAGTTGGCGGTTCATTCCGCTGTGGTGACCCCAGATTAATAAAGGGAC
>CAIGQW010000317.1:14708391-14721182 GCA_903798125.1 Danio choprae | reverse complement strand
TTTTTCTGATGTTTCTGTGCAGGCACAAAACCTGAAGTGTAGCTGGACTACCTGACTATGGATGACAACTTGACTGCTATTTGCTGGAGAAATTCCCTGGGAGGAGTGGGGAAAAGAAGTCTGTGTGATTTTGTATGTGCAGGGCTTCGGACTGCCCGATCGCCTGATTGACTGCTGTTCTAAAGCTCAGAATTCTGATAAGCTTTATTCACTTGATAATAAAAGATTGAAATTATTTACTGCCTCCGACTGACTTATTGAGCATGGGGAGGACTTGGGGAAAGTCCAACATAATGCAAGATGGTGTTTATATATACTGTTTTGTTTATATTTATATATTTATGTTTTTCACCACAGTACAATGAATAAAATTTACTTAGCATTTTAAAGGGATAGTTCACCCAAAAATTTTAATTCTGTCATCATTTACTCACCATTCACTTGTTTTAAACTTATACCCTTACATAAGAAGATATTTTGAAGAACGTTGGAAACCAGTAGCCACTGGGAAATGACTAAAAGTCAAGACAACAAATATTTTTTTATGTTGCTATAACTTATTTTAATAAGTTAATCAGGTTTAAACAAGGTTTAACTTAAAATGTTTAGTCAGTTTGATTGATGTAAGCTTAGATGATTCAATTGATTCAACAAAAAAAAATTAATCCAGCAAGAATTGTTTTTACCGGCATAATTTACATTTTTCCTACTATGGAAGTCAATGGTTACAGGTTTTCAACAGCTTTCTTTAAAATACCTTCTTTTGTCTTCAACTGAAGAAAGAAACTCATAAAATGTTGAGTAAATCTTGTTTTGTCTTGTTTTTTTAACTATGTCTTTAATGTAAACGGTATGTTTTACATGTTAAATAAAAGCACAAACGGATTAATACACTATAAACAAGTAAATAAAAAAGTTAAACCGTGAAGTTTTTTCATGGTACTTTAATCTTAATGTTGTGTTGCTTGTGCAGTACATCCAGTATCTGAGGGAGAATGTCCATGTTGAGTAAAGGCTTGTCCATATCATCGGTTCCTGACCCAATACTGTACCTCATTCTCATTCTGTGCTTGGGTTTGAGTGATCGAAGAGATGCTGCCTCAAATCCAGAGTGTCTCTCATCGATTCCCAGAATGAAGGTAGAATTCCTTGCTAGCTGCACACACCACAGCAGCAAACCGATGAGAATGCAAAGCAGTGAGCATAAGACAGCATTATAAACCAATCCAGAGCATTGATCAGAGGCACAGGATGGGAGATCAGCATCGGTCAGTTCCTCGATGGACTTCTGGGCAAGTTCTGGAGGACTGGCACACGCTGGCATCACAGACACTGCTTTATTCATCTTAAGCCATTGGCTTAAGTAGAGGATACGGCAGTCACAGTGGAAAGGGTTCCCGGATAAATTCACCAGCCTGGGGTTGTGGAGCATGTCCAGTTGTCCTGGAGTAATGCTGGTCAGCAGGTTATTCTGCAGCAGCAGCTCTGTGACGTGGGCAGGAAGGTGAGGGATGTTCCTCAGGCCCTGCCAGCTGCAGTTCACATGCACACCTTTAGAGGACAGAGTCACGCAGCTGCAGGATTCACAGCCGACACTTGCAAAGATGGAGCACAAGAGAAGAGAAAAGAGCATCCTGTTGGAGAGGAAAACATGTTGATTTTAGCACAGGACTCCGGAAGCAGTGAATTATATGTACAGGTGTAAATCTTTATTAATATTGGTACAGTTTTAACATTATAGCACATAATTTTGCAATAAAGTCTGCATCATTTACACTTCGATTTTGTGAAATTATTCATTCATTCATTTTCCTTTGGCTTAGTCCCTGATTTCTCAGGGGTCACCACAGCAGCATGAACTGCCCCTGTGAAATTGAAATAAAGTTTTTTTTAGATGTTAGTTTTAGTCTGTTAGTTTTAAGGATATCTATTACAGTGTTTCCCAACCCTGTTCCTGAAGGCACACAAGCAGTACACATTTCCAATTTCTTCCTAATCAAACACACCTTAATCAACTCAGCAAAACATTAGAAGAGACTCCAAATCCTGAAATGAATGGGTCAGATAAGAGAGACATCCAAAATATGTACTGTTGGTGTGCCTCTGGGAACAGGGTTGGAAAACACTGATCTATTAGCTAGTGTGCACTAAAACTGACAAAATTCATGTTTTTATATGAATAACTTATTAGTTTTTACAAATTTAAGTTTTAAAAAATTAAGTTTTCCTTAAAAACCTCAAGAATTGTTGTTTCTGTTCATTTTAAATTAGTTTGAACAAACAGCAACCATAATTTTTTGAAATGTGTAAAAATTGAGAAATTAGTTAAAGACAATATAAGGTAAACATGGGCGATGCAGTGGCGCAGTGGGTAGCACAATCGCCTCACAGCAAGAAGGTTGCTGGTAGGTGGCCCGGCTGGGTCAGTTGGCATTTCTGTGTGGAGTTTGCATGTTCTCTGGGTTTCCTCTGCTCCGGTTTCCCCCACAAGTCCAAAGACATGCGGTACAGGTCAATTTAAGCTAAATTGTCCATAGTGTATGTGTGTGGATGCATGTTTCCCAGTGAAGGGTTGTGGCTGGAAGGGCATACGCTGCGTAAAACATATGCTGGATAAGTTGGCGGTTCATTCCGCTGTGGTGACCCCAGATTAATAAAGGGACCAAGCTGAAAAGAAAATGAATGAATGAATAAGGTACACATTTAGATAAGCAGAGTAATTGTATGTCAAATATTTTGTTGTTATTCACATATGAATAATTGAATAATTACATGTTTTACCTAAAGAAGGTTGTATTTGTGCGACATTACCCATGCTATTGAAATGTTTTAGAAATTTGTCAGTATGATTCAAAATGTTTTGTTTTGGGTGGCGCGGTGGCGCAGTGGGTAGCGCTGTCACCTCACAGCAAGAAGGTCGCTGGTTCGAGCCTTGGCTGGGTCAGTTGTCATTTCTGTGTGGAATTTGTATGTTCTCCCCCTGTTGGCGTGGGTTTCCTCCGGGTGCTCCGGTTTCCCCCACAAGTCCAAAGAAATGCGCTATAGGTGAATTAGGTAAGATAAATTGTGTGTGAATGAGTGTTTATGGGTGTTTCCCAGTGATGGGTTGCAGCTG
Source organism: Danio choprae (assembly GCA_903798125.1). Taxonomy (NCBI): domain Eukaryota; kingdom Metazoa; phylum Chordata; class Actinopteri; order Cypriniformes; family Danionidae; genus Danio; species Danio choprae. The sequence continues at coordinate 14,718,067 of CAIGQW010000317.1, read as the reverse complement.
GAAGAGCATCCGCTGCGTAAAACATATGCTGGATAAGTTGGTGGTTCATTCCGCTGCGGCGACCCCTTTTTTAATAAAGGAACCTTTTTAGGAAAGATTTTCATGCACGTAAAAATGATTTCTTTGTGGAACCATTGATGTCAATAAAGAACCTTTACACTGTCATGTTTAATATATATGTATCCCAGTATTCTCTGATTTAAACTACGCTCAAAAAAATGCCTTTTGCAGCTCGTTCAAACTGCTTATTTTAAATGAGTTGAAAAAACACAATTCTTAAGTGTTTTTTAGGACAACTTAATTGTGTCATGGTCTATCCACTTAAACTTGTAAAAATTATTAAGCTAACTTAATCAATTTGTGTTGCAATACAACATGAAGGAATTGTGTGGAACCCAGCATTTTTTACAATGTATAGGTGCACTTCCAGAAAATAACAAACAGAAAAGAAAAATGGATATCACTGTACTGATATTCAAAAGGACAACATACAATGCATTATTGTGCTCTATTCATCTGTTTTTATCTTCAAATCAATTTCACTTACACAAACCTTTTCAGCCAGGTTTCCACACAGCGTGGTAAGTATTAATTGTCGTCTTCTTTTCACTTTCAATCCCCTTCAGCACTGTTTCCTGGCGTATTTCTAAACCTGGATCACAAAACATTGATCTAAATGGCACAATGAAAAACAGTTTGAAATATCCATCAGTGTTCCAGTTAAACAAGCTGCCAAGTTACCTTAATTTGAAAAATGTTCTTTCATATGTCTGGCAATATATGCAGCGTACACAAACAGACTGATTAAAAATATATATTTATTAGCTGTATAGAAACAGTGCCAGACAATTAATCACATTTAGATTTTTACTGAATGGATGTAAGACCTACCTTTCAGTCAGCAACTGGGAATATGAAATATTTATCCTGGATCTTGCAAATTCAGTAATAAGTATTACTGGCACTGTCAACTGAAAACGTTTTTGTATGTCTGATAGTTTGTTTGGACCAATCAAGCTTAAGACGCACTGTGGGTCATGTGATCATCACGGGCTGACCTGATAAGACTATCTGTCAAGAGCACATTATAAAACGTCCTGCGTGCTTAAAGACCTGTACACTTACATCTATAGAGATGAGTTACACTGTAAAAAACGCTGGGTTCCACACAGTCGATTTGTATTGGGACAACATGAAGGAATCAAGTTCATTTATTTATTTTTACAAATTTAATTGGACTGAACACAAAACAATTAAGTTGGCGCAAAAAAAGCTAGTTTTTTGCTCGTTTTAAACAAGTAGTTTGAACAAACAGCAAACATCATTTTTTTGAGTTTACTCAACAGAGTTGAAGTCAACAGAATGTCTAAATGTCTGTTTCACATACAGTTTTATGTAAAAGTTTGTGCATCCCATATAATTTTCACAATTGCAAGCCATAGCCTACTGGCCTTTCAAATCAGCAATTTCATTTGGATATATTTTAAACCGTAGGGAAAAAAGCAAGACTTCAGTTCTGACATAACATTTATTAATCAACAGATGCAATGCAATTTAAGTCATAACAAAAACCGACAGGTGCAAAAATTTGCACCCCAACAGAATAATGACATCAATCTTTTGTACAGGCACATTTTGCTGAAATAACAGCCTGTAGATTCTTCTTATAGCCAAGGATAAGTCCCTGAATTCTTGCTGAAGGCATTTTGGACCATTCTTCCTTGCAAAATTTCTCCAGTTCAGTCAGGTTTGATAGGTGCCAAGTGTAAATGGTTCTTTTCAAATCAATCCATAGATATTCGATGATGTTCAAGTCTGGGGACTGGGATGGCCATTCTAGAACATTGTATGGTGTCTGAGCATGAATTCCTTGGTAGATCTGGAACTGTGCTTTGGGTCATTGTCCTGCTGAAACATCCAACCCTGGAGTAACTTCTGCCTCTTGACTGATTCTTAAACATTGTTCTTAAGAATCTGCTGATACTGGGTGGAATCCATGCGACCTTCAACTCTGACAAGGTTTGCAGTACCTGTGTTTGCCACACATCCCCACAGCATGATGGACCCTCCACCATATTTTACAATAGGGAGCAGGTTTTTCTCCTGGAATGCTGTGTTCTTTTTCCGCCATGCAAAGCGCCTCTGGTTGTGGCCTTTGTCCACAGTTTATTTTTTCAAAATGATTCAGGCTTGTCCAGATGAGCCTTTGCATACCTCAAACAACTCTTCTTATTGGCAGAATGCAGAAAAGTCTTTTTCCCCATCACCTTCCATTGAGCTGTTCTTTGTGAAGAATGCGCTGGACTGTGGAACGATGTACAATGACATTATCAGCAGCAAGATGTTCCTGGAGCTCTTTAGTGGTGGTCTGTGGTTTGTCTGTGACCATTCTAATCATTCTTCGCCTTTGACTTTCAGATATTTTTCTTGGTCTAGCACATCTTTCCTTCACTTTCCTTCTATTTTCCTTCTATATTTCTGACTGTGGAGATAAAGACGTTAAACCTTTGTGATACCTTTTTGTATCCCTCTTCTAATGTTGGTGAATTATCCTAGTTTTTGGTCATTAGGAAATTAATTTGGGGTTCCCATGATGCTACTTTCAGGTTGACAATAAGGAGAAGCACAACTAGCGATCAGCTATCTTTAATATTCTTTTTCATGATTGGTTGCACCTGTGTTAGGATTGTTAAGGTTCACTGAGTCAGTCAAATCAATTTTGTGTTGTAATCAATCACCATTAAGTGACTACAGGTTTTAAAATCCACACAAAAGAGAGGGCGCCCAAACTTTTGCACAGCCTATTTTTCAGTTTCAGTTTAATTTTACACATCTCAATACTGCTACACTACGGAGTTCTGTCTAAAAACATAACATTATCTAGCTTTCTCTAGAAACCGAATTCTATTATAAAGAAAGAGCACATTACTATGCAGCCACAGAGGGGTGCCCAAACTTTTGCATAAAACTGTAACAACAAGCAAAACCTGGCCATTCATGTCTGTAAATGTTAGTTTAACATTAAATTTATATTTACATTCACATAATTCCCAACACTTTGACAAAAGCTCACAGATTTAAACGTTTAAATACACTCAAAAAATGATTGCTTGTTCAAACTACTTATTTAAAATGAGTTGAAACAACACAGGGCCTCACGGTGGCGCAGTGGGTAGCACGTTTGCCTCACAGCAAGAAGGTCGCTGATTCGAGCCTCGGCTGGGTCAGTAGGCGTTTCTGTGTGGAGTTTGCATGTTCTCCCTGTGTTGGCGTGGGTTTCCTCCCGGTGCTCCGGTTTCCCCCACAAGGAATTGGGTAAGCTAAATTGTCTGTAGTGTATGTGTGTGAATAAGAGTGTGTGGATGTTTCCCAGTGATGGGTTGCAGCTGAAAGGGCATCCGCTGCGTAAAACATATGCTGGATAAGTTGGCGGTTCATTCCGCTGTGGTGACCCCAGATTAATAAAGGGACTAAGCCGAAATGAAAATGAATGAATGAATGAATGAAACAACACAATTTGTAGGTTTTGTTTTGGGACAACTTAAATGTTTTATGTTCAATTCCTATAAATTTGTAAAAACTATTAAGTCAACTTAAAAGCGTTGTGTTGGGACAACATGAAGGAATTGTGTGGAACCCAGTATGATCCCAAGCGTGAAAATACAAAAACAAAATCACAACTGCACATTGTCATATATTCATTTTATTTTATGTTCTGAATGCCGTCACAGTTTGTTTTACATTGACTGTACACTGACGTAGATAACCATTACATAAAATAAAATTTCAAATTACAAGCATTCTCTGCTCTACAACAACAACAACCGAAATAAAACTATGATCTTTTCTATTTCCCATTTCTCAAAGTGTGGACAGTGAAATAGCAGCCTGTGAGGAGACAAACATACAGACAGAAAAAAATGGCAACAGTCTGTTTTCAGTAGATACACACAGTAAAACAGACGGGAACACACCTCTCATTTAAAGACAGATGTCATAATATGCAGTCTGTACACACTATATACACAATGACTTCCTAACTTGGTCCCCTAATATTTATTACTCCTCGAAAATGCGTGTTTACCATCTTTACATGGGCTAATAATGGGACATGGTAGCTTTATGCCGGATGATTTGAATGATCTGCTTTCATTGCTGCAGCGACACAAACACAACAGGTCAGAAATGCTGTGTAAAGATATACAAACAAAAAAGGCTGAAAAAACACAATATACAAAGAAACACAGGTCAAATAAAAGCCGTTTATCAGCTTACGGTGGTCAAAACAAATGCATTTGATCCTTTAGTGCAGTGTTAGGGGTATATATTCTGTCAGAATATCTTCTTAAATTGTTAACATTTCAGGCAGAAACAGAAATCTTTGGAAAGTGTTACTTTGTATGTAATATAAATAACTTTTTTTAAACATATAAAGTCAACATGAAACGATATTCACAGATCCGTTTGACCTCCATAAACAAAATGATTATGAAGTCCATTTATTTTCTTTAAACTAATGTGCTCAATAGAACTAATCTAGAAGGTAGATATGGTTAGTTTTGGTTTCACGTTGACTTTACTACACCAGAATAAATATTGCACTCTATATATTGTGATATGTTAAGCAGAAAACCTAAAGCTTTGGTTTGGGGTCATAAAAATAAGGATGACAAATAAGATTCTTCTAATTTTCAGCTAATAAACGAGATCAGAATGCATCTTTACAACAATCATTGTTTTCATCTGCCTCATTTCTAGACATACATTCCTCTAAACATACAGATGCTTGCATAATATAGCAGTAAAATTCACCTGAAACAATCTCCTGGCTTTTTTAAGAATTAAAAAAAAGAAGAAGAAGAAGAGTATATCTTACATGATTGCACTTCGTTTCCATTGTAACACTGGTTTATTGTTAATAATAAATAAACACCCAAGAACAACATCAATAACAAATCACAGTCAAAGCCTAGCCTAGCCGATCACTATGACATTCCATTCAATGTAAAAACACTTGGATGAGAATCTCTACACCACTATATGAAGTAATAGTAAAGATGCTTTAGCCATGACCACGTCATCATGACAAACATATTGCACTTATAAAGAAACCATAACAATCCTTAGTAGATAAAAAAATAATGCAGTTGTTCCTGGCCCTCGGAAATCCTGTGCATATCTCCAAAGGAAAATCAAGATATGAAATTAAAAATGCTATTTAAAAAACCCCGACTCTGGTTAAAAAGCATGCAGATCTGTACTGTGTGTATTGTTCATGTGACTGTAGTGGAGCAGCTCTAAGTGCCACATGATACTGCATTTGTGCTTCGAAATGACCTGATCTCAGATCCCAAAGGAAGGTTTCCAGTAGCATACTTCTTTAAATATGACCTTGGGGCTGCGTCCGAAATCGCATACTTCCATACTATATAGTTCATTATAAACAGTATGCAAGCCAAGTAGTATGTCTGAATTCATAGTATTAAAAAAACATGATGCAAGAAGAACCCAGATGATCTACTATTTATTTGAGATTCTGAAGTGTGCGGCTGTGTCCGAAATCACATACTTCCATACTATATAGTACATTAAGAACAGTATGCGAGCCAAGTCGTATGTCTGAATTGATAGTATTCGAAAAACTGTATGTAAGAAGAACCCAGATGATCTACTATTTCCGGCAAGATTCTGAAGTGTGTGGCTGTGTCCGAAATCACATACTTCCATACTATATAGTATGTTAAAAACAGTATGCGATCCGAGTAGTTTTCAAAAAACAGTGTGAGAGAAGTAGCTGGATGACCTACTATTTAGTAGATCATCCAGCTACTTCTCTCATACTGTTTTTTGAAAACTACTCGGATGTGTTGAAAATCGCATACTTCCATATTATATAGTACATTAAAAACAGTATGCGAACTGAGTAGTGTGTCTGAATTCATAGTATTTGAAAAACAGTATGCAAGAAGAACCCTGGATGACCTACTATTTCCTAAAACTGTGTCCTAAATTGCATACTTCCATACTATAATGGTACGTTAAAAACTGTATGCAGTATTCTGAAGTGTGCATCTGATGGACGCTACGCTATCCCAAGATGCAGCACAAGAGAATCATGAATGCAAGTGAAGCAACATTACTGACGATGTAGTATGTTCGAATTCCATTTATACTACTCACATTCATACTATATAGAACATACTTTTCTAACCGTCGTGAAGTAAATTCAAATTCAAACGTAGTATCTACTCGAGTAGGATTTTAGACGCAGCCCTTGACCCGAGATATTATCTTTTTTTTTTTAAAGAAAAACGTCTGAATAAATTTTTACAGTGTTCTAAAACATCGCTTTTTTGATTACAATGATTTGAGTTACACTACTGTACAACTATACTACACACGAAACATAGAGCTGATGGATGCAACGGTCATTGGCACGTTCATTTATGATCAAGACAACATATAAATCTGTCATCTACAACAAACACAGCGTTAGAACATCTACTCTGTCATCCTGCCAAGCTGAATGGATGTCACTCTCAGAAACACAAGCGACCTGATAAAACCTCTTTAAGAAGGTCAAGTAACATTTTAAGGAACAAAAAGGAACCATATATTGCATAAAGACAACCAAAGTGGTTTTCACAGACTGTTAAATGAATGCACCTATATATAAGAATACGCACTGTAGAATAGAGCACACTGCTCGAATTTTCTAATAAATAAATAAACAAATAAATAAATAAGAATTAGAAGAATTATTAGCATTTAAAATTACTGCAGCATGAAAAATATAGGTATGCAGTTCAATTGAAATGATAAAATCACCCATTGATAGATGTTAAAGGCATAGATCACCCAAAACTGAAATCCTTTACTTACCTGAGTTTCTTCTTTTGTTGAACACAAAAGAAAATATTTTAGACAAAGATGGAAATCTGTAACCATTGACTTGCACAGTATTTGCTTTTCTTACTAGGAAAGTCAATGGTTACAGCTTTCTTCAAAATATCTTCTTTTGTGTTGAACAGAATGAAGAACTCATAAAAGTTTGGAACCACTTCAGAATGAGCAATTAGTGAGAAACTTTTCATTTTTGGGTGAACTGTCCCTTTAAATTATGTTAAAGGGGTCATGACATGAGAAAATATATTTGCCTTGATTTTTAATGTATGAGAGGTGCATCTCATTTAACCAAAGAACACACTTAATAGATCGTTAAAAATTACTAATTTGCTAACAAATTACCATGTGATGTCACAGGGATACAGGCATGTGTATATACAGTGCCTGCCGAGCATAGGCTCCGCCCACTGGCATTCGGTTTCCTCATAGCTGTACTGGATCTAACAACAGTAAATGTCATTTTGCTTTGTTTGTGAATTATGCTTTTATAGCGATAATGATGTCAAAGCACTTGACATCAGCCATTTTCAGCTGAATAGAAAATTAATGAATGAATGGTATAAACATCCAAAGCCTGTAGTTTGTCACTTCCGCCTAAATGGATCAACGGATTCAGTTTCTCATCAGATCTTGACCAATCAAATGCTCTCTAGTATCAGACATGCCCCGCCCCCTTCAAGAAGCTTCTCATTTGCTTTTCATTTGATGCGCTTGAGCTGAAGCACTGTTACTGGCAGAGCTGTGATAAAAACTAAATGCTATTGGCTGTTTTTTTTAAAGGGGAGGGGCTACTCTATGACCCTCAGTCTGTTCATTTTGTCAGTTCATATTATGTCAAACATCGAATAAAAATTTCAAAGCACTTTACGGGACCTTTAAAGAACCCATCCCTTAAAAACAGACCTTTCCACAAACAAAGAGGGTCAGAATAAGGGTTGAAAGTAAATGTCTTTCTGCATATTTATATCTATAATGGCCTCTTTAAAAATTGGGATAGTAAAATACTAATAATACTAATATGAATGAATTATAAATATAAATCTTAATGATCCTTGATTTTCTTTATGCAAAATATAATGGATTTACTGTAATCTTGTGACATTCACCCATAGGCAGAATGCTGAAAGTACGAGAGACATCAAACACAGATGCTGTTTTTTGCACATGCATCGCTCCTGCTCTTCCCGGGATTGGCTGGTTTTTGCTCATGGTGTGCTCGTTTAAAGTTCAGCTCACACTAGCGTGCTGATGGCGCAGTGTTTGTGTTTGTTGATGGTGTGCTGTTCACTGTGCCGTCTGAACTGGGCCACATGGTTCCTACACAGTGCGTGCGAAAGCTGCTTGAAGAGAAACAGGCCGTGTTGGCTGCGTGAGGGTGCGCAGGGGCTCTGGAGGACGTGACATCGCTGTGAGGGCTGTGCAGTGTGGTGCAGGTTGAATGGATGTGGAGTGTGGGATATGAGGGTGGGATAGGGAGGGCAGCCCAAGACAAACGGATTGGCCGATGTGCTGCCAAAAAGTGGCCCAAGGAGAGAAAAAGAGTCTGGAACGTTGCTGCGTCTGTCAGGAAGCAAACGCTGCCGGAAGGAAGTTTCTCTGTGCTGGAGAGGAGAACCGCTAGAGATGGAGTCCTGCGTGGAGAGAGAGAGACATGGACCAAACATCAGCAACAGTTAAAGCCATTTATTATTCAACAGTGACATTTAGACTAAACTCAATTGAATCAGTTTCAGTTTCATTACAAAATGCAGCAGCCAGAGTTTTAATGAAATTGAAGAAACGAGAACATATATAATATAATATAACATAATAGAATTACACTGGTTACCAGTGCATTAAAGCAGTCTTATATTAGTTTATAAGGCACTACATAACCTGACAACCTCTTACATTTCTGACCGTTTGCCAAGATATACTCCAAGCCGATTGTCACGCTGCAGTTTCTGACTGTTTTGAACTGTTTGGCGCCATCTTGTGAATGAATAATACGGTAGTCTATGCTTTATTCAGCAAGTTGGTTTCTTTCAGCTTTGCTTTTTTACTGTTTGTCTCCATCTTGTGACTGAATAATGCACAGGTTAGTGTATACTCCATCAGCTGTTTTCCTTTCTGTCAGCTTTGTTTCACTAAAGAACTAATAAACTATTATGGCTCAGAACAATGTTTTCTGTCTAATGTTTATGTTTTGTGGCTAATAGCCATGTAATATGCGGGATAATGTTCATCCAGGAAGTTGTTTTTGCAGAATAAAGCCCTTTTGTCTTATACAACATAAGCCTGTTGGGCTTTATTCTGTGATAACAACCTCTTGATGTACTTTATCTCTTACTTATTCATTGAATACATGTTAAGCAGTAATTCTACATTAATAGACATTGGTAAGCAGTTTATTTAAACATCTTCAAATTCTCTATGTAATGTAAGTATTGCGTTATTTACAAACCAATTATGAACATTTCTCTTATTTTTCAGGCATAATATTTACATATATTCCTACTGTTTTGTGAGCTCATCTAAAGAGAGGATTGTTTATGCTTTTTAAATCCCTTATAATTAAAGCTTCAGTTACATTCTAAACAGAAATATATTAAGTGGGTCCTATTATGTCCTTTTTACAATACATAATAGCCTATACATCCCAAGTGTCCGAAGAACATCTCTGTGAAGTTTCAGCTCAAATGTCTAACACACACAGTGTTATGTGAAAAGCACACACTAAAAAATGTGTGTGTGTGTGTGTGTGTGTGTGTGTGTGTGTGTGTGTGTGTGT
>CAIGQW010000317.1:14685920-14708381 GCA_903798125.1 Danio choprae | reverse complement strand
TGTGTGTGTGTGTGTGTGTGTGTGTGTGTGTGTGTGTGTGTGTGTGTAAAAGCTGGGGATGACATCTCATTTGTATCAGTATATTAGATCCATGATACAGTGTTTCTTATACAAAACAAAAATCTTCACGACCAGGAGCTGCTATACTTCAGCATGCCTTGGAATTATTTGTGATGCAAAAGAAAACTCAGGACTACAATCAAGGCATTTCGGAAGAGTTGTTATACTTTGTGCTTCGTAACTTTTGCGAATAATTTTCCTGCTCAAACCATGGGCGTAAATCCCAGGGGGGATGGAGGGGACATGTCCCCCCCCCCAAAAAATATATATTTACGTATACCTAAAATAATTGTGTAAGTAAAAAAACAAACAAACAAAAAAACCCCGCAAAAAAAGGCATTTAGAAACAGTTGAGTTCCCCCTTCCTCATAGTGGTCTGGCCCACCTGCTTTCCCAGTTCATCTCACCTACTCTACACACACGAGTCATGTGTGCGGCTGCGGCTCAGTGAACTCCAGTAAGTAGGGTATTTTATTGACTGTAAATAAAGCGATTCTCGTCAATGTAGTTGATGCAGACTCATTCATAAATTAGTTGTGGCAAAAATTCTGATTACCATTTTCCATGAATCTGCTATATTAGTGATTAAAATATTGCTTATCTAGTTAGCGTTAGCTTGTTTACAATAGCTTGTTGCATAGTGCACTGCAATTAACATGCCCATGCATTGTCTTATTTGTGACGACTTGAGATAATGTTAACTGAACATTAACGGCCACAATTAGCATATTGTTTAGCTGTGCATTTACTAAATGAGCACTGTGCTACTGTAATGGGATTGGACGATGACAACGAAAGTGCGGATCCAAATGTAGGTTTATTCAAAAGAGTTGTCATACAAACAATAGTAAGAGCAGGAGCAAATGGGTACATGCAGGGAATTCCAGAGCGCAGTCATAAACAGGCAGATGGTCAAAAGGCAGGCAGCAGACAGGAATAAACAATAAAACAAAGCAAGGGTCTAACACAGCAAGGCAAGGAAAACATGTCGTAATGTCACAGATATCAAGACTCAGCCCTGATGTGTGTGCGGTGTATTTAAAGTCCACGTAATCAGTTCATGAGCAGCTCCCAGCCGTGTGTGTGTGTGTGTGTGTGTGTGTGTGTGTGTGTGTGTGTGTGTGTGTGTGTGTGTGTGTGTGCGTGTGTGTGTGTGTGTGTGTGTGTGTGTGTGTAATCAACAGAATCCGGAATAGGTGCATGCGAGTGTAGTTCTCCAGCGATATGCATGTATACCAGCGATCTGCAATGATTATATCGCTGGTGATTGTGACAGCTATGTCCGAACTGACCCCATTGTATTTTTTTGTATAATCAATTTCTATTCTGGACATATATAAGTACATTTATATATGTATAATTTGACTGTATTATTTGTGTCCCCTTCAAAAAATTGCTCATGAGAAAATTTTATATTTATTGTCCCCCCTACTGTTAAATGAAATTTACACCGATGGCTCAAACAGCAACATTGCGCATTTATGTAAGTTGCAAAAGTAAAAAGCACAATAGGACCCCTTTAAATAACAATTTACAGTGATCTTAACATCTGAAACCAGAACAGAATCATTACATTTAACTGACATTGTCCTCATTGCAAGCTGTTGCCGCAGGTTTATGGTGATGTCATGAACACCTGAACATGAACGGTTGGTAAATAGTTGAATATTTTTATAGACTCATTTTGACAGGACACGGGTAAAACATTTTTTTTTTTTAAATCAGACTGTTGATCAAAGTGTTGGTAATTATTTTCTTTAAATGTGTTTGAACTTTATTGCAATTTTTATCACTTGATTTGTGGGGGGAAACATTAAAAAAACAAAATCTTCTTAACCTTAACATCTCTATAAAACACCATTGAGAGGTAAAAACACAGCCCAGTGTCTTTACATTTGCTGACTGAAAGCACCCTCCAAATAATTTAAATTATTCAAATCATTATCCTTAAAAATCTAATTCAAATCTGGCTCTTTTTAGCAGGGTTGAAGTGAACTGAACTTTCAATTGAACTAGAACTACACCAGCAGTCTACACTACTCTCTTGTCTGTCTAAATTTCTTGAATGTTTACTCTCTTTTCTTTATCCATGTTGAGCTTCTTTGACACAATCTATATCGTAAAAACACTAAATAAATAAAGATGAATTGAAGTGAATTCTCTGTTTTATATTGTTATCTCATTCTAGGAATTTCATAATATCTCATTGTTTAAAAACAACTTTTAAGTAGTTCCATAACAATGAGGCTACAAAGAGAATTTAAACAATGAAGAGGTAGAAACAAAATAAAATAGCAATTTATAGGTTACGAACCAAAAAGATGAGCTATAGCAGTGGTCCTCAAACACCGGGCCGGTCCGTGGATCAATTGGTACCGGGCAGCGCAAGAAATCATTAATTATTTCTGTTTTATTTATTATCTGAATCTGAACAATCTTTTATTTTGGAAAATCTTTTATTTTGAAAAATGACCGCATTCTCTTGCTTACATCTCAGTCACTTGAGCACCCAAATTTAACCGACCAGCAGCAAAATTAGTAAGAAACAGACGTCTTTGGAAAGTTTCTTTGCTAAGGGGAAAAGGCCCAGTGCGGAACCCAGTGATCCATATTTTAGGACCCATATTTTTCTAGATATGACCCAATGTTCAGCAATCCAAACAGCATCATCTGCTGGTTAGACCTGCTGAGACACCAGGCAAAAATGATAAAAAGAGGGCCTGTAAACCTTTAAAAATGAGTTGCTGCTTTAAAAGTTTTTAAGTTGAATCAAATTAAACTTTACAACTAATTTCAAATTGCATTACTGTACATTAAACTGACTTTGTTGCATCATAAACATCGTTGGGTCTCTTAAAACTCAAAAAAGCCGAAAACTGAAACATAACTAACTTTAGTTACACAAAAATGATTTCTTTGCTAATATGAGATTTAGCCTGACGTTTTAAGTCAGTTTAATGTAATGTAAGTTAAAAATAACTTTTTTACAGTGTATATTTTAAGTTTATCAGCCGTCAAACAGGCACAAGTGAAAGCTCCTTCAACTAAAGAAACAAATTTGCAAGGACATCAACAAGCCATGTTTTAAACATACATGCTTAAAGTCTATGTGGAATAAGTTATTTTGCTGGCCCACATTGTTATTCTTTACATTCTTTAATCTCAACACAAGCTCATTGGATATACATGCCCAGGGCTACATTTTTGTGCAAAAACCTGCTTCTGCCTGCAGTTTCTAGGTAAAGTAGACGCTATAGGGTGGTATGACATCAACAAGTTTTGTTCTTTTTTGCCATTTTGTCGTTTACAGGGACGTATTATTGTAACAAAGGGTTGGTGACAGAGGTGAGGATCCAAATGCAGATTTATTTAAGAGTAGTCAGGCAGGCAGGGTAACATAAGGGAAATCCGGTAGTCAGAGGCGAAGATGTCGAGGCAGGTGACAAAACAACATAAACAGAAAACATACAAGGGCAAGATCAAAAACACTGCAAGACAACACAAGAAAATGCTTAGTAATGCTCACTCGGAAAACAAGACTCAGCATGAGTGTGTGTGTGACGTCTAAATAGTCCAAGTAATCAGTCATGATGAGCTACAGCTGTGTGTGTAATCAAGAGGTGATTTGGAACTGGTATGTGTCTGCGGTGCAGGATGGGATATGTAGTTCATTAGAATGGCAGGGAGTGTTCTCCACCAATCCGCAAGGGTTACATTACTTGTGATCATAACAATTATCAATAAATAAACCTTTTTTTGTGTGTTTTTTCACACAACACCAAATAAATACTACAAAAACAACTTAAACACGTCTGTGATCCGTAATCAAATGTGTTCGCCTCTCCCGATATCTTGCCCAGAGGTCAGTTTGCTTGGTAGCTTGCCTCGTATGCTGTTGTAATTGAGACAGAAATCAGGTAAAAAGCAATGTAAAACTTTTCTCTTCTTGTTTACTTCTGAAAACACTATTGGCTGGGTTTAGGGAGGCTGTGGGTCAGTCGATCGCAAGGTGATATATTATGCAGGTCAAGTGCATACGAGAAGGATGTGTAAATAGTACAGAGAAGTACAGAGAAAACGTGGCCCAGTAACGTATTTTGAGATTTGCAAAAAAGGTGCAAATCCTGAGACAGCAGCCTCTGGCGTATTTGCCAACTCAGGCTGTTAAGAAACGTTGCCTGAGCAATGTATTTTGTAGTTCGCAAAAAAATATCCCTGGGCACGAATTCCCAAGGAGCCTGAGTTGTTTAATCCATGCCAATTTAATCCACCCCAATAAACTGTTTGTTTTGGTAATCTTCAATCAAATTCTGAGCATCTACTTCTGCGTTTGGAGTGCTGGTCCTTCTGAGATGATGTCAGTTTGACGCTTCAGTCACAATATTCTTAACCAGTCCCCTCTTACTGTTAGTTTGCTATGAGGAAATGAGGTGCAAAAAGAAAGCGCTACTCAATTTTCAGTTTCAGTTGGAAGTACATCCACATACTTAAATAATAGTCTCAGGAACTTCCTGGTCACGCAGACTTTAAAAATGGGTGTCAGGTCTTTCTGACCACCTTCACAAGCCCTAGTTTCAGTATGCAGCAGTTCATGCATGTATGTGAGCAGGCAGGAAGGTTAGCCGTCAGTACATTCATAAGAGTAAAAGAAAGAACTGTTTCACTCATGAAGGTGCAAATAAATGTTATGCAAAATGCATGTTATCAGCTTAAACAATCACCACCCACTGCCTACTTACTTCCATACTGCTGTCTAGAGATCCTGCACTGGTGCGGCACCCATGCTTGCCTGACCGAGACATGCAGTAGCATAGATTAGAGATGTACATAACACCTGTAATATCTGCCCACTATAAGGGCCAGAAAACGTATATGAGCACAAAGGAAGCCAAGACTTTCTGAACTCTTTGCCATACCTGTCAACATTGTTATGTAAAAATATGGGAAATTATTTATGTTTAAAATAAAACACACCAGGATGGACATGTTTACATATTATTAAGTGTATCTGTCCATTTAAAAACAAACCCAGATCCAAAAGTGTCCACATTGCTCTATAAATCACATGTACGGATGCTGATCTAGGAATAGTGTTTTTATCACTACGCAGCGTATCCGTCAGTCAGCACTGTTACATGAATTGATTGATTCAGATGTTGCAGAACAGCTTTTGCAATTATAAAACATTCGAGATCGGCTCTTTGATGCTAATTTCAGTTTTCATAGAAAGATTAAAATTACGGGGAAATACTTAAAGCGGGATAGAATGGTAAAATACGGGAGAATCCCGGCAAAAATGGAAGAGTTGACAGATATGCTCTCTGCACTATAAAAATGATTTATTGACTTTACTTAAAATAATTAAGTAAACCTGTTGCTTTTTAAACGATTAGTGGAGTTTACTTAAAGTGATAAACCCATTGCCTTAAAATTTGAAAGTGCATGATTATAAAAATGAAGTTAAATCAACTTAACAGTTACAAGTTACAATGGGTTTACTCACTTTTTTTAAGTAAAGTAAATAATCCCTTTTTATAGTGTGTCTCATTACCAGCAATAACTGGCTGTCAGTCTGCGCAATATGTTCCATCTCTATACAGTTGAACTGTTACAATTATTAGCCCTTCTGTGAAATTTTAATTCTTTTTTTAATATTTCCCAAGTGATGTTTAACAGAGCATGGATATTTTTCACATATTTCACATATTTTCACATATTTTATTCTGGAGAAGGACTTATTTCTTATAGTTTTGCTGGAATTAAAAAAAAGTTAAACTGCTAGAATCAATATTAATAGCCACTTTAATAAATATTTATATTGGCTACAGAACAAACCACATGTAGCCCCATGTAACAAATTGTCATTTTTTTAAATAAAAAATTTATCCATACTTGCTGAATAAAAGTATTAATTTCTAGATAACACTTTACTTGAAGGGGTATTCATATAAGACCTTTATAAACATGACAGGACATGTCATAAATGTGAATGAGATTTTATGCATGCTTATGACAACTGTTTAAGTGCCATTTGCTCAGTTATATCATTTAAAATGCACTTGACATAAACAAATACATCAAATGCTTTTTTTGTCTTTGTCATGAAAACTTGACATTTCCAAGACTACATAACGTGTCATAAATCTGTCATAAGTATGATTGTCAGGAGGCATTATAATTGAAACGGCCCAAACCCTTTGGCAAAAATACTGCAATCAAACCTTTTTTAAAATCCTGAATCAATATCGAAGTTAGTTTTGCACGCCGGAGGAAGGATGACACCATGGCTGAAGTATTTCTTTTAGACAGATAATGTTATGCTTTAAAACTATTTTAGTCACGTAGAGCTTCTGTAGATTGTGTTGTTTTACAAATGGGCTATATGCACGGAGATGTGGTTCAACCACTGAAATCTTCCGGCGGACAATTTTAAATTTCATAAGGTAGCTTTTACAGCATCGATGATGTAATTTAATCAAAGTAGTCAGTTAAATAGACCTAAGAATTTAAACACAAGTGCTGTGAGAAGCAGCAGGTGTAATGTAAAAAGAGGACAGGATATTTCTGTTTTTAGCCCTCCTTTTTTTCAGATTTTTATTTAGTTTAATAATAAAACATGAGTAAATAGCACAGTGCCGCAGTGGGTAGCACAATTGCCTTACAGCAAGAAGGTCGCTGGTTCGAGCCCCGGCTGGGTCAGTTGGCATTTCTGTGTGGAGTTTGTATGTTCTCCCCATGTTCGCGTGGGTTTCCACCGGCTGCTCTGGTTTCCCCCAAAATTCCAAAGACATGCGGTATAGGTGAATTGGATAAGCAAAATTTTCCGTAGTCTTTGTGTGGAATGAGTGTGTATGGGTATTTCCCAGTAATGGGTTGCAGCTGGAAGGGCATCCGCTGCATTAAACATATGCTGGATAAGTTGGTGGTTCATTCCGCTGTGGCGACCCCAGATTAATAAACGGACTAAGCCAAAAAGAAAATGAATTAATTAATAAATAGCACTATTCCGCCTAGCCTGCTTTACTGAGGTGAAGTTAGTTTTATATTCACATTGGTTCATTTTTGAACAATGACAACCTGTGACACGCTCCCTACATTGTTTACCATGCTACTTTGAATCTTCTGTCTGAAACAGCATGCAAGTATGACTTTGTTGCAAAGTTTCAGATTTGGGGAAATTGGCAGTAATAAGTGTAATTTCTGCACCCCGCCGGCCAAGCACTAAGCATAGTCACTTTAGGACAAAGCGTGTATCTCCATGGAGATGTCAACAGAGTGAGACCAGCGATCCTTGCATGCATGATATATTGCACATTATGACAAATTTAGCTTGCTACACAAATGAAAAGGAGCTAGATATAATACGTTTGGAATTGTAGTATTATAATGTACTATAAAGTTTTCGAACTGGTGAATGACATGATCTAGTGTTATAGGGTTGTCTATGGTCATCTATTCGGTGTGTGTTTATGATTTCCATGCATTTTCAATGCTATTATGCTAACATTAGCATTTTAGCAGATCACCTACTGCACCTTCAAGCTATTGTAGGAAGATTACTAGTTAATGTAACTTCAGTACACTACTAAATAGCAATGATTTTGCAGTGTATTCAGCAACTGTGCACCACCATACAAATAGGACCTCTCAAAAGCTCTGACACAACTTGAAAACGTTTACAGGGTATATACAGGAATCAGAGAGTTAAATTCCTTACCTTTTATGACCTTGTTTAAGGCTCTTTTTAAACATTTTAACACCTCATCGCCACTTTAGGTTTCAACCGATAACATTGGCAACATTTCAACTTACAGTATATTTACTAAATACTGATTGTAAGGATATAATTCAGAAGGGGAAAGAAGAACAAGAGAATTTATTCCTCTGACAACCTCTATCTCTGAACTTTAAGTGAATTAATGAAACTTTAGACTCCCATTTAATACAACTCGGCACATTCATCTATAAAGACACAGTTGCACTGATCTTGGTTTTTCATGGTCGACTGTTTCATTTAAATGTTTTTACTAGCAAAATGGCAGATTCCATATTTTAGAATTTAAAAAACAGAAAAAAAACAACTTTCTAGTATCTGCTCTATCACATACTTTCATTATGATCCACACAAAGATTCAACATACATTAGATAGTGATTTAAAATAGGTTGAATAATTAAAAACTATGATGTATAAACATAAACCTGTTTTTGTGAAATTATGCTACATGAAACATACCTTCACCTAAATGACATGTGTCAAACTCAGTTGCTGGAGGGCCGCAGCTCTGCACAGTTTAGTTCCAACCCTTAAACACACCTGAACAAATTAATTGAGTCCTTCAGGCTTGTTTGAAACCTGCAGGTAAGTGTGTTGAAGCAGGGTTGGAACTAAACTGTGCAAGGCAGTGGCCCTCCAGCAACTGGATTTGACACCCCTGATCACATTATTCATATGACGCTGAATAAAAATGCTGGTCCTGCAGGAGGCGCCTATAGAACAGCAGGAATAACAGCGTTGCCTTGGTTACTGCAGTAAACAAAACAGCGTGACGTCAAATCTAGCAGGATTTTATAAACAACAGCACCCCAATATTTCCAGATTCTTTAGCATACAACTATCACATAATCCAAAATGATACAAAATTGATAATACAAATGATAGAAATACCTTGTAAAATAGCATTTAAAGGTCCCATTAAATTAAAATAAAGTTTTTTAGACATAAGTATCAGTATTACTAGTTTTTAAAATATCTATAAGCTAGTGCGCTCCAAAACAGTGACAAAGTTCGCGTTTAGAAGATATAAAACTGATATATACATGAAAAACCTCCAGTTTGTCACTTCCGCCTAAATGGATCAATGGTTTTAGTCACGTCACCTCATACTTCAGTTTCTCATCAAATCTTGACCAATCAAACACTCTCTAATATCTGACATGCCCCGCCCACTTCAAGACGCTTTTCATTAGATGCACCTGAGCTCAACCACTCTCACTGGCAGAGCGGTGATATTTTTTTAAAGGGGAGGAGCTACACTATGTCCCACCCTTTTTTAATTTTTCAGTTGAGATGATGTCAAACACTGAATAAAAATGCACATTTCAAAGCACTTCACGGGACCTTTAAGATTTTTAATACTCTTTAAGAGCCTTAAATTCATCTAAATTTATCAAATTTTTTTACATTTTAATACCCAGAGAACACCTTGTTTTAAAGAAAAACAAACAAACAAACAAACAAACAAACAAACAAACAAACAAACAAACAAACAAACAAACAAACAAACTGTGAATTCCTCTTAACCTATTCACAGCACAGCCAAACATCTAATGTACATTCCAACATTTTGTTTTTTCTTTGTTCTATGAATACAAACTGCATACAAACCCACATAACCTCACAATCTTCAAGAATATCATTCTACATAGGGTATCAAACAAACAACAGTTCACTTTCTGGTAAATCTAGAGATCAGACGGACTGAACCCACCTGCTTCAGAAAGGTCCCGTAATGAGCTGCTGAGTGCACTGCGCTTCAGTCCTTCCCCCATGGCGTAAGTGTCATCCAGACTCGTGCGGCCCATGCTGCCGTTCCCTGTCTCTTTCTTCAGGCCAGACATGCTCTGGGACATACTGGGCCGGACCACTCCTTTCTGTTTCTCCAGCTCAGCTACAAGCATGCAAAGATAAATATACAGTCAGCAAACATTCCCTAAACAGGTACTACTCCCTCATTAAAGTACAAATGAAATCAAAACTAAGCATATTAATTTTGTTAGCTAACATTGCTAGTTTTGTGGTGAACAATTCACCTGTGCATGTCATTAAGAAAAAAAGACGTAATCAAAATTAAAATCTGAAAATGCACTTCCTGTTTGTTTTCAGTTCAATTCTCAAATTACTTCTGTCTGAGGTATTGGGCATGGCTAACATACTTAACCACACCCCATCTAACTGTCAGTTTTGACAACAAACAAAAATGGGGAGGAGGAGGAGGTGTCTGTTACTGTGTGTTCACACCGAAGGCAGCGAGAGCGTCAAAATTCACTACATTGATCTCGTATTTAAAGGGGCCGTTGCAGCATATCAGCAAATTACCTACATTTCCGCATAAAAAATGTGTTTTCTAGCATGAAAATGTTGCGCGGCTTTTATTGAATTCATTTAACTATGGAAGATTAGGTTGTTGCGTGTTGTGTGGCTTTGCTCCACTTATACAATATGTCCATATGTCTGAAATATTCTGAAGCAGCAATACTGTTTTATACTGTCGTTATAGTTAGCATGAGGTTCACGCTTTTAAAAAACACATATATCACATTAATGCACATCAGTAACTTGCCAGTAACTTCTTTTATATACAGCTTTTTAAAAAAACATTGTAAATAATTGGAAATCCGGTGACTGCAATATTAAAACCCTTGGGAACTACTGTGGTTGGAACCAAAGTTCACAGGACTGTGTTCTCTGGAACCCTCTCAAGCGGTGGACTTCTACATTCCAATTGGTTGCCACCGAACCGCGTCATAGCTCATTACCATGAAGTTGACTTGATTTCAACTCTCCTTGCCGCCCACACCAGCGAAAACGCACCATGCCCCTCCTTGCCGCTGGCTCCCATTGAAAATTCGATGTGAACGCACAGTTAGGTTGTAATAACTCTCCCGAAACACTTTTCCCCAACTTTCTGTATGAAATGCCTACTTTACTACAGTCGTGGCCAAAATTTTGGGAATTACACAAATATTAGTTTTCACAAAGTTTGCTGCTAAACTGCTTTTAGATCTTTGTTTCAGTTGTTTCTGTGATGTACTGAAATATAATTACAAGCACTTCATACGTTTCAAAGGCTTTTATCCACAATTACATGCCATTTATGAAAGAGTCAGTCTTTGCAGTGTTGGCCCTTCTTTTTCAGGACCTCTGCAATTCGACTGGGCATGCTTTCAATCAACTTCTGGGCCAAATCCTGACTGATAGCAACCCATTCTTTTATAATCACTTCTTGGAGCAGAATTAATGGGTTTTTGTTTGTCCACCCGCCTATTGAGGATTGACCAACCTCAATGGGATTACGGTCTGGGGGAGTTTCCAGGCCATGGACCCAAAATTTCAATGTTCTGGTCCCCGAGCCACTTAGATATCACTTTTGCCTTATGGCAGGTGCTCCATCGTGCTGGAAAATGCATTGTTCTTCACCAAACTGTTGTTGAATTGTTAAAAGAAGTTGCTGTTGGAGGGTGGTTTGGTACCATTCTTTATTCATGGATGTGTTTTTGGGCAAAATTGTGAGTGAGCCCACTCCCTTGGATGAGAAGCAACCCCACACATGAATGGTCTCAGGATGCTTTATTGTTGGCATGACACAGGACTGATGGTAGCGCTCACCTTTTCTTCTCCGGACAAGCCTTTGATGCCCCAAACAATCAGAAAGGGGCTTCATCTGAGAATATGACTTTGCCCTAGTCCTCAGCAGTCCATTTACCATACTTTTTGCAGAAGATCAATCTGTCCCTGATGTTTTTTTTTTTTTAGAGAAAAGGCTTCTTTGCTGCCCTTCTTGACACCAGGCCATCTTCCAAAAGTCTTCGCTTCACTGCGTGCAGATGTGCTCACACCTGCCTGCTGCCATTCCTGAGCAAGTTCTGCACTGGTGGCACTCCGATCCTGCAGCTGAATCCTCTTTAGGTGATGATCCTGGCGCTTTCTGGACTTTCTTGGATGCCCTGAAGCCTTCTTAATAAGAATTAAACCTCTTTCCTTGAAGTTCTTGATGATCCTATAAATTGTTGATTTAGGTGCAATCTTAGTAGCCACAATATCCCTGTCTGTGAAGCCATTTTTATGCAATGCAATGATGGCTGCATGTGTTTCTTTGCAGGTCACCATGGTTAACAATGGAAGAACAATGATTTCAAGCATCACCCTCCTTTTAACATGTCAAGTCTGCCATTCTAACCCAATCAGCCTGACATAATGATCTCCAGCCTTGTGCTGGTCAACATTCTCACCTGAGTTAACAAGACGATTACTGAAATGATCTCAGCAGCTCCTTTAATGACTTATGATGGATTAAGTTAATTTTCATGGCAAAGAAGGACTATGCAATTCATCTGATCACTCTTCATAACATTCTGGAGTATATGCACATTGCTATTATAAAAACTTAAGCAGCAACTTTTCCAATTTCTAATATTTATGTAATTCTCAAAACCTTTGGCCACGACTGTACATCCAATCAGCTCACAGTAGAAAAAACAAGCCATGCCCTTTGCAACCTTTTTTAACTGAAAACAAACAGGAAGTGCTTTTTCAGATTTTAATTAAAGATTACAAGAGCCTTTTTTCTTAATCACATAAACAGACAAATTGCTCAACAATATGGTTAGTTTTGGTTTCATGTGGACTTTAACGTTATACATGATCTTCAGGCTAGTGCTGTTAGAGTTTAGATGACAGTAAGATGACCTAATACGTTAAAGCGTAAAGGGGTAGTTCACCCAAACATTTTTAATTCTGTCATCCTTACTCAAACTTGTTTCAAACTTTTATAAGTTTCTTTCTTTTGTCGAACACAAAAAAAGATATACTGAAGAAAGCTGGAAACCATTGACTTCCATAGTATCTGTTTTTCCTACTATGAAAGTCAATATTTTTGCTTTCTTCAAAATATCTTCTTTTGTTTGCAACAGAAAAAGGAAAACCTGAAGAATATTAAGAGTATATGAGCTGAAAACTTAAAAACAATCAATATATATATATTTCTTGACTTTTATACAATGCAAATCCAATTAAAACCATGATTTTATGCTAAAGCATATTTAGCATAAAATCAAATGACTCTGCTATGTACACCTCACAGTGGCGCAGTGGGTAGCACGTTCGCCTCACAGCAAGAAGGTCGCTGGTTCGAGCCTCGGCTGGGCCAGTTGGCGTTTCTGTGTGGAGTTTGCATGTTCTCCCTGTGTTGGCGTGGGTTTCCTCCGGGTGCTCCGGTTTCCCCCACAAGTCCAAAGACATGCGGTATAGGTGAATTGGGTAGACTAAATTGTCCGTAGTGTATGAGTGTGAATGGGTGTGTATGGATGTTTCCCAGAGATGGGTTGCAGCTGGAAGGGCATCCGCTGCGTAAAACATATGCTGGATAAGTTGGCGGTTCATTCCGCTGTGGCGACCCCAGATTAATAAAGAGAATAAGCCGATATGAAAATGAATGAATGAATATTTCAACTGTATATTCAACTGCAAATGAAAAACATTATAAATGTTGACAATCATATATTAATATGCTCATGTTTATTCAATCCCAACTGTCATGATGTGTCAGCGTACACTGTAAAAAATATCTGTTAATTAACTGGTTCCGTATTTTGTTTTGTCTGTTTACAGTTGTGAATTGCATTATGGGATGTTGATCTCTGCTCTGTTGAAAATTCAACTCTACAGTTGAACAAAGTGACTTTTATTGACATTTTAGTTGTTTGAAATAATGTGTCAGAAATAACACATAAACAAATAAGTAAAATAAGAGACAATGTACAGGCAGTTTATTACAAGGTTTTGTATCATAATATACAGCACCAACCCAGACAATATATCCCTTTAAACTATTTAAAAATGTTCATAAACGTCACTTTTTTCGAACTTTTCAAGGTTAAAAGTTGTTGGAAGAAAGATCAAGATCCTATAATGCAATTCAAAAGCATAAATAAAAGGGGGAAAACAAAAATATCAATCACAAAATACGGAAAACTGCTCATTTACGGATATTTTTTACATGAGTCTTTAGTATGCAAAAGCATTTCTTTTCTAATAAAATCTGGTTTGATAATGGCTAATGATGATGGATGAGGAAGAATAAAGGTTTGTTTACACTCTATCCGGTACTTCTCCATTTCCTGGACCTCAGCGATGGATTCTCGCAGGTCGCTGGTGAATTTCTTGCGGTCCTGAATGTTGGGAGCATTGAAATTGATCAGGACTTTGAAGTCTGCACCTGGAATGGCTGACGTCAGCCGGATGCCGTTTGGATAGACTGAGAAAAATAAGAAAACAGCATTTTACACCATTAAAAAGGGTAAATAAAACACCAAGCATCATGCAATGTCTATTCCTCGTATAGAAGCTTTGACCCAATCTACATTGCATAAAGTGCAACAGAATTAAGGGGACTTGACTTGATTTCCTCTTGATTTGCTTCTCTTTTATATGAAGAATGATGTTTAAAACTAGGTCAAGTGACATAAAAGCACTGATGAGATTGTAAAGTTTTGTGTGTGATTCTCCAGGCAGTGAGCAAATTAAAAAACACACACTTATTCAAATCATTAAGACCAACACAAACCGCCAAGTGCAATGCAAATTGAAATCTTATAAGACATATGTTCTTTGGCACTAAATAAAAATATCAGTAAACCTACTCAAGCAAATCTTAGTATCACATTGCATAATTCAGTTCAATACTGTGCATAAGGAATCAAATAATGCTTAAAGGGGTGTTCATAAGACTGTCATGAAATCTTTATAATCTTGACATGACACGTGTCGACACATTTAATGCATTCCTATTACAACTGTTATTAAGTGTCATTTTAAATGCAAAGATGACATTGTTTGTTATGACAACTTAACAAAAACTAATACATCAGAACCAGTCTTCATATTTGTCATGACAACTTGACATTACCAAGACAATAAAACTAGTTAATCTGTTGTAAAAATGATTGTCATGATTGTTATAACTGTGTCATGAATATTTTTCTGATCACTTTTTCAGTGGAACAAACTGTATTTGTCATTAAAATGTCTCATTAAAAGTCTCATTATTCTGTCAAATCATTTTTAATAGCGTCATTAATATTTTAATGGCATTTTAATAACAAATTCAGCTTGCATCACTGTGGTTGAGGTTAAGAAAAATATTAATGACACAAAAATTCATGACACGTTTATAATGGCTTCATTACAATCATGTTTATGACAGATTTATGACAAGCTTTGTTTGTGACAGGATGTGATGTACTTGTTTATGTCAAGATGTCATAAACAATGTTGGGGAAAGTTACTTTTGAAAGTAAAGCATTACAATATTGAGTTACTCCCCCAAAAAACTAGTTGTGTTACTTTTTTATGGAAAGTAATGCGTTACATTACTTTTCAGTTATTTTGTGTTGTATTTTCATGCCTGCCTGAGGCTTGATCTTTTTCAGAACATGCAGGGTATCTTTTTTTTTTTTTAATGCTCTGCATTTAACCACACACTGTATAACCTACTGTATAACTTACTTTCTGAGAACTTCCTGACACTATATATGTCGTAAATAAAGATAAATGAAAGTTGAAAGCAATGTGTTTGCTACGTTTGTATTTTTTTAGTTCAGTAAAATCACTGTCCATTGAGCTGCAACCCATCACTGGGAAACATCCATACACACTCATTCACACACATGCACTACAATTTAGCTTACCCAATTCACCTATACCACATGTCTTTGGACTTGTGGGGGAAACCGGAGCACCTGGAGGAAACCCACACCAACACGGGGAGAACATGCAAACTCCACACAGAAATGCTAACTGACACAGCCGAGGCTCAAACCAGCGACCTTCTTGCTGTGAGGCGATCGTACTACCCACTGCACCACCGTGAGGCCCCCGAATTATTTTTTAAAAGCTAATTAATTAATCTAAAAAGTAACTACAATATTATTACTTATTTTTTAAACTTAATGCTTTACTTTACTCGTTGCTTAGAAAAGTAGTATTATTATGTAACTCGTGTTACATGTAATGCGTTACCCCCAATCCTGGTCATAACAAACAATGTCATCTTTCATTAATTCATTCATTTTCTTTTTCGGCTTAGTCCCTTTAATAATCTGGGGTCGCCACAGCAGAATGAACCGCCAACTTATCCAGCATATGTTTTACGCAGCAGATGCCCTTCCAGTTGAAACACATCACTGGGAAACATCCATACACACTCATTCACACACATACACTACAGACAATTTCTTTCATTAATTCATTTTCATTTCGGCTTAGTCCCTTTATTAATCTGGGGTCGCCACAGCGGAATGAACCGCCAAGTTATCCAGCATATGTTTTACACAGCGGATGCCCTTCCAGCTGCAACCCATCTCTGGGAAACATCCATACACACCCATTCACTAGGGACAATTTAGTCTACCCAATTCACCTGTACCGCAAGTCTTTGGACTTGTGGGGGAAACCGGAGCACCCGGAGGAAACCCACGCCAACACAGGGAGAACATGCAAACTCCACACAGAAATGCCAACTGACCCAGCCGAGGTTCGAACCAGCGACCTTCTTGCTGTGAGGCGATCGTGCTACCCACTGCGCCACTGTGAGTCCAAAGACATGCGCTATAGGTGAATTCGGTAAGCTAAATTGTCCGTAGTGTATGTGTGTGAATGAGTGTGTATGGATGTTTCCCAGTGATGGGTTGCAGCTGGAAGGGCATCCGCTGCGTAAAACATATGCTGGATAAGTTGGCGGTTCATTCCGCTGTGGTGACCCCAGATTAATAAAGGGACTAAGCCGAAAAGAAAATGAATGAATGAATGATCCAATTGGCAATTCCTCCATTCACTCCTGAGACTAAAAGACGCTCGAAAAGTAAACGAATCATTGTATTAAATTGCAGATGTATAATGGATAAAAAGAACACCTTTGCATTTTGAAGATGACTAGCAATAGTGTCCACCATAGTAAGCGTAGCATCCTCTGTTCCTCTTTGTGGCTTATATGCAAACTGTAGTTCATCTAAGTGCTCTGAAATACATGGTTTATGGTGATAGCTAATAATTCTTTCCATACATTTTGCAAGGAATGATGTCAATGCTATAGGGGGAAAATCTTCCAAACTTTTAGCTCGCTGTTTTTTAGGCAAGGACTGTATGAATAATAGTTCCCATGCAAAAATGTTATGTCAAGAAATTTTAAATGTCATTACTGAACAAATGACACTTAATGGCAGTTGTCATAAGCATGCATACAATCTCATTTACATTCATGACATGTCATGTCATGATTATGTAGGTTTAATGACATGTCTTATGAACACCCCTTCAAGTAAAATGTTAGCCGTTTTGTTAAGACCACAAGGGTTTGCACTAGTATAAGCCATTTGTAATCTGGTCCAATATCCATAAAGAAAATGAATAAAATGTCATTTTGATTCAGAAAACATAAAAAAACTAAAATGTCATTAAATAATAATATTAAAATACATAAATGTATCACTAACAGAATCAATGCTGCTACTTTAAGGGGATAATTCACCCCAAAATTTAAAATGACTCACTATTTACTCACCCTCAAGTGGTTTCTTTATTTTGTTTTGCCACAAAAGAAGATATTTTGAAGAAAGCTAAAAACTATATTCATTCACTTCCATAGTAAGAAAAACAAATACTATGGAAGTAAGTGGTTACAGGTTTTCAGCTTTCTTCCAAATATCTTCTTTTGTAAAAGAAAGGTTTGGAACAAGTGAATAATGTAAGTGAATTTTCAGTTTTGGGTGAACTGTCCCTTTAATTATGTCTGGTTTATTATTTTAAGAATTTATTTATTTGTTAGTTATTAGTAAATGTCACATTTCTTACATTGGTTCTCAAAGAGCATCACTTGCATCCCATAAAGAGAGAAAGATTGCCGGAAACTATAGGTCACTGAGTTTTTCTTCTTTTGGAAGATCTTGGTAACCTGTAACAAACATTCAGCAATCACAGCGGTCATTTGTAGATATTAATACAAGTACTACACTCTATCTATTTAATGCTCATTATTATATTGGAAAGTCATGTGAAATGTATCTTTGCCATCTCTCACCACTAGAAGATCATTAAACAGGAAGATTTCCCGCTGGTGCTGCCCGAGTTTTTGCAGCCTGTTCGGATCTGGGACCTCAAACAGTCTGCAGTAGCACACAAGCCTGCGGTGAGCCTGAGACAGCACCTGTAACACACATAAACATGTTTGTTTCTCTGGGGGCTTTTTACTAGCGTCTGTTTCCTGGACTATACACTAAACTGACATTTTTTATGCCCTTATCATGCAACCCTCATTAAACTGTGTTTTCATATGTATGCTTATTATTTTTAGGATAATCGTTGGCTACTCTCCATAGTTCAGATTAAGTTTTATTATTCTTGTGGCCACACACACACACTTTTGCAGCTCTCTTTATGAAGACATTCCATTGTCGTAGTGATATTTACACTGTACAGGCTGTATATTCTGTGCCCCAACTCTAAACCCAACCCTCACAGAAAACAATCAGCATTTTTACATTTTCAAAATAGCATACTTCCCTACTATATAGTATGTGAAAAACAGTATGCAAGTCGAGTGGTATGTCTGAATTGATAGTATTTGAAAAACAGTAGGTGAGAATAACTATTTCCAGCAAGATTCTGAAGTGTGCGGTTGCGTCAGAAATCGCATACTTACATAGTACATTAAAAACAGTATGTGAGTGTTTCTGTCGAGATTTTGAAGTGTGCAATCAATGGACCCTAAGCTATCCCATAATGCAACGCAAGATAATTCATGAATGGGAGTGAAGCGATGCAACTGACATTAAAGTCATGTGATAATGACAAATGGCGGATATAGTATGTCCCAATTCCATTAATACTATACACATTCATACTATATAGAACATAGTCTTCTAATGGTTGTGAAGTAAATTCAAATTCAAATGTAGTTGCTACTTGAATATGATTTCGGACGCAGGTATTCTGTGTGATTTATGAGCCATTTTCCTCATGGGGACCAAAAAATGTCCCCACAACGTCAAAATTGACTGGTATTGCTATACTTACAAGCTACACACAAACAGATTATTTAAAATGATGTGAAAAGTTTGGTTTATCTATATATCTATAGACTTTATATTTTAGCTATATATATATATATATATATATATATATATATATATATATATGGACAGCACGATGGCGCAGTGGGTAGCACAATCGCCTCACAGCAACAAGGTTGCTGGTTCGAGCCTCGGCTGGGTCAGTTGACATTTCTGTGTGGAGTTTGCATGTTTTCCCCGTGTTGGCGTGGGTTTCCTTCGGGTGCTCCGGTTTCCCCCACAAGTCCAAAGACATGCGGTACAGGTGAATTGGGTAAGCTAAAATTGTCCGTAGTGTATGTGTGTGAATGGGTGTGTATGGATGTTTCCCAGTGATGGATTGCAGCTGGAAGGGCATCCGCTGCGTAAAACATATGCTGCATAAGTTGGCGGTTCATTCCGCATACCCCAGATTAATAAAGGGACTAAGCCGAAAAGAAAATGAATTAATATATATATATATATATTTATTTATTTATAAAGTTTTTAAGAAATGTGACCATAATAAAACTGTACACACTTTTCTGTATGTGGTCAGAGTGGTCAGATGAAAATGTTTTGCTGGTATTGAAAATTTCAGCACAGGCTCATTGGCAATATGTGTCCAGGGCTACATTTTTGAGAACCGCAAAATATGTGCCGGGGCTACATATGGCTGCACTTTCTGTGTAAAACGAATGCTAGGGGGTGGTAGGACGGTGCCGACAACTTGTTTTCACTCTAACGCTGACCACTTACAGTGCTCAGCATATATGAGTACACCCCATTTTGAAAATGAATATTTTTATCCAAATCTCAGTGAATATGGGTAATATATATTGGTGCATTTGAACAGATTTATTAAAATAATATTTTAGTCACAGAACCTCTTTAGAAATGGAAAGATAATACATTTAATATCATGCAAAATATTGCAAAGAAAATGTACAAACTACAACATTTCAACAAAATTGTATATATCTTTTGTTTCTCTTGATTTTTGCTATTTTTTCCCTAACATAAATTTGGGCTACTAGTTTTTGAACCATTATTGTAAGTTATTTTGTTAGATTAGCTTCAGATTTGGTTTCAGTACAGACTAAACTAATCTATATGCACAAATATAATATTGTAAAACATCCTATAGAAAATATTAATTTAAATGAAAGATTTGTGGGGGGTGTACTCATATATGCTGAGCACTGTACCTCCATATGGAACACTTTTCCAGCATGACCAGTTTGCTCGGTAGTTTGCCACGTATGACGGACTTGGGACATGGAGTGCACCAGGGTTCGAGTCCGTCAAAGTACAGTTCCAAAAACCAGTTAAAACAAACCCCACCAAAAAAGCAGTGTGAAATCATGGTAAAAGCACGTGGCCGTGACTGCTTTTCTTTTCTAGTTTGCTTTTGAAAACACTATTGGTTAGTGTTCTTATTACTGTATCTTAATTTATACTATCCACGACAAGCCGACAGACTTCTTTCAAAAGGACATTGAGATTCGCAGAAATGTACACAACGACAACGTACGCAATGTACAAAACATGCCCGAGTAACGTATTTGAGATTGTCAAAAATTTACACATAGCCACAGGCACATATTTCACAGTTCTCAAAAATGTAGGAAAAAAATATTAAGTGAATGTGTAGTCGGTAAGTTTGGACTGTTTCATATACATGATAAAGTGTACTTACACATCCAAGACCATGGTGAAGTGATCCCATCTGTAAAGCAAGAGATAAATGGGTGAATATTGCAATTCTCTTCTCATAATTCCAAATGGGGTTACACTTTATTTTAACGTGTCCTTATTACAGTGTAACAATTAATCAATATTAATTAAATACATGTACTAACTATATGCTTAGGGTCAGAATGAGCTGGTTAGGTCTAGGGCTTGTTGCGTGTAATTATGCCTAATTAACTGTAGTTACCATAGTAAGTACATGGAACATGTGTAACAAGGACACCTTAAAATAAAGTGTTACCCTAAATTGTTGCATCAGAATTGTTGGGGAATGATACAACCCTCTTCAACTATAATTGTTTTACTCTTATTACTCTTATTAATTTATTACTGTATACGGATAGTTAAAAATTTCATCTGGAGATTTTGTTTTAAAATAATGGTACATGTTTAAAATTCATTCATTCATTTTCTTTTCGGCTTAGTCCCTTTATTAATCTGGGGTCACCACAGAGGAATGAACCGCCAACTTATTCAGCAAATGTTTTACGCAGTGGATGCCCTTCCAGCTGCAACCCATCACTGGGAAACATCCACACACACCCATTCACACACATACACCATGGACAATTTAGCCTACCCAATTCACCTATACCGCATTTCTTTGGACTTGTGGGGGAAACTGAAGCACCCGGAGGAAACCCACGCCAACACGGGGAGAACATGCAAACTCCACACAGAAATGCTAACTGACCCAGCCGAGGCTTAAACCAGCGACCTTCTTGCTGTGAGGCGATCGTGCTACCCACTGAGCCACCGCGAGGCCCCATGTTTAAAATAATAGTCAGTAATATAAAAGTATATAAAAATATCAAATATACAAATAAAATATTAAAAAATAAAAGTACTTTTAGTCAATTTTGTACATTTCCATAGACATTTCCAGTTTCATGACAGCTGTAAATTGAACTTACTTGCTTCTTGCCCACAATGAGTTTCTCCACCTTCTGCACCTGAGACACGTGGTCCTCGTTGGTTTTGAGCTCTTTCTTTTGGATCCTCTCATAAATCCCAACCAGCATCTCCCGTGGGATGTCCTCTCCATCATCAACCCCTTTTAAAACACAAACCCAACACTGCCATTACAGCAGAATACACAGGCATCCGGCAAACCTCATTTATTTGCATTCTTCTGTGATCCTGTATGAAGTTCATGTATCTAAACCAAGCTTATTTTCATTCATTCATTCATTTTCCTTCAGCTTATTCCCTTCAAGTTTATTTCAGTGAACAAAACTAAAACGATTGGTCAAAAACATTTTTGTTAATTGAAATAAAGGGGGGAAAAAAATCATAACAAATACTAAACAAAAATACAAAACTAAGTGAAATAAAATATTTATTAGTAAAAATAGTCATTTTTCATTTTTCCTGCTGCTGTTTAGAAAAATAACAGTAGATGGCCAGTTTACAAGCAAATAATGTGTATATGACATCTTTTTTTTTTTATTTAAACATAAAACATGTTCTAACTTCATTCATTCATTCATTTTCTTTTTGGCTTAGTCCCTTTATTAATCTGGGGTCGCCACAGCGGAATGAACCGCTAACTTATCCAGCATTTGTTTTACGCAGCGGATGCCCTTCCAGCTGCAACCAATCTTTGGGAAACAGTTCTAACTTCATTTGCCAAAAAATCAACTAGTCAACTTGACATGTACCTGCGTATACAGTATCATCTTTAATATGAAGAAGACTGTCTGAATTCTTCATCATTCTTACATATTCATTGCATTTGTACGGTTTTGGATTCAGTATTTGTTTAAACAATTATTACACTATATATA
>CAIGQW010000317.1:14669506-14685520 GCA_903798125.1 Danio choprae | reverse complement strand
TGTCCGTAGTGTATGAGTGTGAATGGGTGTGTATGGATGTTTCCCAGTGATGGGTTGCAGCTGGAAGGGCATCCGCTGCATAAAACATATGCTGGATAAGTTGGTGGTTCATTCCGCTGTGGCGACCCCAGATTAATAAAGGGACTAAGCCGAAATGAAAATGAATGAATGAATAATGCATTAGCAAATGTTGAACTATGATTAATAATTGCTGTACAAATATTGTTCATATTAGTTCATGTTAGTAAGTACATTAACTAATGAAACCTTATTGCAAAGTGTGACCATGTTATTCACCTCACCCTCGCTACTTTTACTCACTATATATTAACAATAAAACTGAAAATGTTGCTAATCTATATTAAATTTATATTTTACAGCTCCTCTTGAGTTGAACATTTGAGTTTTACTATTTTTGAATCCGTTCAGTCGATCTCTGGGGCTGATGGGAGCACTTTTAGCTTAGCTTAGCATAAATCATTGAATCAGATTAGACCATTAGCATCTTACTCAACAAATTCAACAAAGAGTTTCGATACTTTTTTTCTATTTAAAGCTTGATGCTTTTGTAGTTATATCGTGTATTAAGACCGACATAACATGAAAAGTTGCTATTTTCTAGGCTGATTTTGCTGGGAACTATACTCAGCCTGGCGAAATGTTCAAGGAACTTTGCTGGGGACTATTTTCAGTATTGTAAATCTGCTGCAGCCATGGTATGGCAGTAAAGTTCCTTGATGTTCGGTGAGCAGTATTGGGACACTTGAGAAATTGTGTTGGGGAAGTTAAAAATACTTCTAATTTAATCTTCTAAGGGGGTTCAGTATATGTCTGTGGATGTGTGTTCTGTGATGTGATAGCACCTGAAAGCCTCGATCAGACGCTCAACCTTCTGTGCTTCCCCCTGAACTCGGATTTGAGCCTGAAATTTCCGCAAAGCTTCATCCAGCTCCATCCCTGAGAAATCCAATTCATCAACCACACAGCTGCAACACACACAAACACACACACACACACACACACACACACACACACACACACACACACACACACACACACACACACACACACACACACACACACACACACACACACACACGCACACACACACACACACACACACACACACACACACACACACACACACACACACACACACACACACACACACACACACACACACACACACACACACACACACACACACACACACACACAGAGAGAGAGACAAACACATGCCTTAGAAGACTACTGCCACTGCACACAAAAAGGGTAACATTACAAGGAACGTTATTACTATTAGAACAAAAAGTGATCTATAAACAATGTGTTTTGGAAAGGTTGCAAAAAACAAGGATCTACTTTTTAGGGGTCTATTTTAACGTTTTAAGAGCATGATCTACAGCGCAAGGTGCAGGTGCACTTAGAGCATGTCCCAATCCACTTTTGCTATTTTAAGGATGGGAAAAATAGTCTGAAAAGGGTTGTTATGGGTTATGGGGAAAACAGTTATGGGTGTGTTTTGGATATAATATGCATTAAACCAATCAGAGTCTCATCTCTCATTCCCTTTATAAGTTATGGTCGCACCATGGTGCATTCACTCTTTACCTGGTGGACGTTGAAAGCAGAAAAACTGAACGCTTCACAATGGATAAAGCAGATCTGCTCATGTGCAAGGTTAAAGCATGGGAGGAGGTATTGGTCTTTATATTTGCATAGACAAAAATAATAATCTTTTACATTTCAATTTAAAATTTTTCATATTTAAAGTTATTTGTGTTTCTGCTCTGCAAAAAAATGGCACCACTGACTTTAGAGCAGCTTTTTGTTGATCAATGGCTCTGCCTATTTCAGTTGCCTCAAAATTGCAATGTGACAACAATGCGCCTTAACACAGCTCCTTTTCAGGTTAGCGCACACACTGGTGCCCAAATGGCCACAAATGCATTTTACATTTAAACAAATTAAGGCAGGATTAAAAAATTATACCTGTGCTGTGCTAAAACTAGCAAAAAACTATTTAGTCGTGTCTGGCACCCCATTGCTCTGGGTGTATGATTGTTAAGAGCCATTAGCTGGAGTATCCACTAGACTCACTAGAGGGTACTTCGGCTATGAACACGGCAATATGAACACTCCACCAACCATTCACCCAGACTACACTTACCATCATGCTTTGCACTTATTACACTGACACAGCTGTGTCATTACACACACTATTTAAGCACCACACTCACTACAATATCCCACAATGAAGGTGTGTGAGTGTGGTGCTTAGTGTGTGTAATGTGCTGCAGCTGTGACCATGAAATAGTTTCCTGTTTTAGCTGTGAGATGCAAAGCATGATGGTAAGTGTAGTCCAGGTGAATGGTTGGTGGAGTGTTCATATAACTTTAGTGCCCTCTAGTGAGTCTGGTGGGTACTCCAGCTAATGACTTGTAACAATGAAAGAGCCCCTGGTGTTCATTACTGTTTATTTTCTATTAGAAAATTATTATTTACACCTGTAATGAGGTAATACTACACATGAGAGTAGTTTATTTGTGGAAAATGACAATTAAAAGCTATGACATTATGTAGATCAAGTAAAAATAAAACCAATGTATCAAAAAATGCAAATACTCACTCCAAAACATCCCTGTTGAACTGTTTCTGCCTGTTCCCGAGAAATTCCCCAATCATTTGTCGACTCAAGCCTTTCCTCTGGAGCAGGAAGTGAGCCACACCCACAGGCGTGTCAGGAATAAAGCCCCTCTCTGTCAAGTATTGTATGCCCTTCTCTGGCTTTCTGGAAGTAGATTATTCTAGATTAGGTCACCATTATATTTTGTTGGCTCAAAAATATTACCTACATTAAAAAAAATGTTTGTTCATCCGTTCATTGATTCTCGTTTTTACTTCTATAACAAAAAAAATTTGATTTCATAAATCATATTAGAAGGACTGGCATCACTAAAATATTTTTGACAACATGCAATAATGTAGCAACACTTGCTGACCCCAGTTTACTCCATTTTTTTTTTAAATTTATGATTAAAGGTGCAGAATGTAGGATTGACAACTAGTGGTTGAAGTAGATATTGCAGTCCAAATTCTAAATATTTCACCCTGACGATTCGATGCACACGCAGGTTGCCAGATTGACAAGACCAACAGGAGTGAGCATGGCTGACGATCGAGCCTTACACTATAAGCTGCTCAGCTAATGTTTACTTTTGTAATATTTGTATTATTTGGTAGGTATTCATTAAAAACTACATCTTGTGTTTTTCACCAAGGCTACCCCACGTGCTGAATTATAATTGGGTAAACTGGCAGTGGGCAGAGTCACATAAACCAAAACAAAGACAGAAGATCCGACACAGAACGCACATTTGCAAAGGAAAATAACTGACTTTAGCATTCTTTTTCAGATAAACATGTATGTTCACTTACCATGTTTCTTAAATATCTGCAAATATAGTGTGTTTATGCTTCAGAAGAGTCAAAAACTAAATAAATTAGAAGTTTGCTACGCTATAATTACACGTTTGGGTTGTAATTAAAGAATCATCCATTAAAAAGTTATTTGTCTTCAATGCTAAATAACAATTGTGGCCATAGACCTGTTTCTCTCCATCTTTATGCCCATTCATTCATAGTGGGGCTATGCATTATACAAAAATAATGGCTGAAGAATAGACATGAACTCAGTCCATTCAATACAGAAATAAAAGTGCCCCTCAGCCATGAGCCAAGTGATTTGATGATAAAATGACCGTTGCATTAAATCACTGAAAACATACTTATTAAAGAGGTTGAGACCAATGCGGTACTGTCTCTTGCGCATGATGTCGCTGCTGAAGGCTGGAGAGTCCCAGCTGTTGCGAGTGTCTTTGTGGTAGGTCTGTTTGCTCAGGTTCTGCTCCCTCAGAGTGGAAGAGGACTCTGAGTTGATTGTGTCAATAGAGTTTGAGTTGCTGTTGATGCTGTCATTGTCTCCATCGGAAAAGTCTGATTCTGACTTGCTCTGCCGGCTGCCGTTGGTGGCCAGGTGACTCTCCACCTGCCGGTGTCTCAGCGGCTCTTCTTCTCCAGAAAGCGAGGGAACTCTGGGAGGGAGTCCATGTTTGGGATTGGCCCGTGGTGCTGCTGTGGTCTGTTTGGTAACGTTTTGTGGCTGGACCGAACCCTGCTCTGAGCGATCACTTGCATCTGCTGAGCTGTCGGTGGGAGGCTCAATGGTCAGCACGGGCAAGTCCACACAGAGCTTTAGACTCTGGTATTCGAGAGACGGAGTGCTCCTAATGCTTGTGTCCATCTTGGCATCCATGGACCAATACTCCTGTGAGGCGCTGACAGACTGGGTGCGCTGCTCAGATTCTGCATTGGATGGCTGGACCAGTGGAGAGAGCTCCTCCTCGTCAATAAACAGAGTCACGTCGCAGATCTCATCCAACCTGTGGTGCTCTTCAGGCTGAGGAAGCTCCTGTTTCTGCTGCAGCTCACACAGTGTCTGCTCAGGCTGGATCTCTTCTTTGTGTAGACTGCGGCAGTTCAGTGCATCATCGATTGACTCGGCCAGCGACTTTACTTGCTTTGAGAAAGTGTCCTCTAGCTCTGTTATTGTGTCGGTCAAGTCATTTTGAGTTTCTGGAGCCTCCAGGATAACAGGAACCTTCTCTCCAGGTTGCACCATTGCTCCTATATGGCTGCTCTCCTCCATGAGAGACATCTGCCTGCCCTCAAAGAGAGAGCCGTGGACTTTCTCAGGTCCCTCGAAGGAAAACTGCATCCTCATGTTGGACAACAGGATCCTGCGGGACATGCGGTTCTCTGACATCGAACTCCTAAGGCGCTCAAAGTTCTTGTTCATCTGGTAATGCCGGAAAGCTGTCTGAATGGTGCGTGCGGCATGGCGGGTTATGAAACGGCCTCCATATTTCCGCTCAAGCATTTCCACCTTGGAAAACCAAGAAATATATGATTTAGTCAGTGTTATAAAAAAAGCCATAAGGATTCATTTGGAGATACAACACATTGATAGTGCTCAGTGTTTCCAACACATTATATTCGGGAGAATCTTAAAAGTCAAGTTATTTTATTTTCTGTATATTTAATATTTTTTTTAATTTTATTTACATGGCGGCATTTCATTTTTGTCTCTGCATGGTTATGTCTTTACATCTTCTCCCTGTATATCGCATGGGGTGGAATTCTGCTCCGAACACACAAGTGAGCACACTCCCACCAGCTGGGAAAATATGGGAAAATATGTTGCATCAAGCAGATGGAAATAAGGGACAAATATCTGCAGACAAAGGTAAATAAATCCTCCTTTTAATCACTAAACTCTTTCTCGCTACCTCACTCAAAGTGTGTTCAGAAATTTATTTTAGGCTACCTGACACATCTGATGTTTAATGGCCTGATTTATAGTGAAAATACAGAACAAAAAGCAGCTCAGTTTTTCAATCTTAATAAATGAGGCAGCAATCTTTAAAGATTTGACTTTTTGTGTTTTTAACCAGAAAATTAAAAGGATGTTTTCTCTTCTGTTCTATATCACAATTGAAACTAGTACTTATGCAATTTTCAGTCTAATGGCATATATTCTATTCTGTACTGTAACATCAATTCATCAAGCAAAGAAAACCAAGAAGCATTTTCTAGAGAAGAAAAGTACTGTTTTGTTTTCAAAAATAATAATTCAAATATTAAATGTAATAATATCAAAAATAATAATTCAAATATTAAATTCCCTGAAAACAAGCTAAATGAACTGTCAAAGGGGTAACTAAAGTAATCTTTTTTACAGTTTGAAATATGATTGTTTTACATAAAATGCTTCTTGAAAGGCATTGTTATTTACTCATATAGACATTTGGAGAACAAATGCCATATAATAATATTTTTATAATTGTACATAACACTAGTACAGACTAGAAAGCATATAAATATAATTTATTGCTCTAAATATCCCCATTCATTCATTCATTCATTTTCTTTTTGGCTTAGTCCCTTTATTAATCTGGGGTCGCCACAGCGGAATGAACCGCCAACTTATCCAGCATATGTTTTACACAGCGGATGCCCTTCCAGCTGCAACCCATCTCTGGGAAACATCCATACACACCCATTCACTAGGGACAATTTAGTCAACCCAATTCACCTGTACCGCAAGTCTTTGGACTTGTGGGGGAAACCGGAGCACCCGGAGGAAACCCACGCCAACACAGGGAGAACATGCAAACTCCACACAGAAATGCCAACTGACCCAGCCGAGGCTCGAACCAGCGACCTTCTTGCTGTGAGGCGAACGTGCTACCCACTGCGCCACTGTGAGGCCCTCTAAATATCCCCAGTATAAATAAAATATCCCTAATATCCATGCCTAATATCAGATGACCTGAGAGTGATTTTTTTTTTTATTTGTTATATATTGCCAGAGTATATTGGCCTCTGTGATGCAACAAGTCCTGAGGCTGTTGTGTACACACTATGATTTTGTAAGAAACTCCCTTTAACATGTGATAAGTTTAAAAAGTGGTTATAAACGACCATTCCCCAGCAGGAGGGGAACTTCAATGTTATGTGGAAACTTCCACTCTGGGGGATTTCATCAGAAAGCCAATCATCTGAAGAGAAATAAAATGGGCCAATGAAATGCCAATGAGTTGGCGGTGTCAGCGCACACAGCTGGCAGCAATCACAATCAATGCGTGTATAAGAATGCCAGCTGCGCATCGCAAAAACACCTTTTTGCTTTCAGAAGCCTCACGTGCAGTCTGAAAGAGACGTTTTGCTGTCATCCTCTGACTTCTTTCGTTCGTTCGAGAGAGAGGAGAGTGAGAGAAAGCTGCCATCTTCTGAGAGGCTGATTTCTACTGGTTCCACTGTGAGCAACAACGCGTTTCGCTGGACCGGTACTTCAAAGGGGT
Organism: Danio choprae; assembly: GCA_903798125.1. Taxonomy (NCBI): domain Eukaryota; kingdom Metazoa; phylum Chordata; class Actinopteri; order Cypriniformes; family Danionidae; genus Danio; species Danio choprae. The sequence goes on along the minus strand of CAIGQW010000317.1, from coordinate 14,678,596 downwards.
GCATATAAAGCAATTATCCTAAAAGAGCAACACGGTCGTGCAGCGCATCTTTTTAAAGAAGTCGCTCCGACTGTGCATTTCTGGATGCGGTGGTTCCCTGTCCAGGGATGATAGGCACGAGTATTGTGTTGCATGTCTGGGGGTTCAGCATGTTAATGCGGTGCTCGCGGGCAGCGCATGCCATCACTGCAATGGCATGTCTGTTGTGCAGCTAAGATTGCAGCTCACTCTTGCAAAGGGACGAACCACCCCTGTTGTCCCCAGCAAGTAGTGGTTGGCATTTGGGCAGATCTGAGGGTCACAGTGGGAGTCAATCCGCCACCTCGGGCTTGCAGACCTCCCATTCCTCCGGTATGGTCGCCCTCTCACTCGATGACACTGAGGACCAGATGTCCATCGCTGCATCGGAGGGTGGGCTGTCATTTTTTGATGACAATTCAGACCCACTTCCTCCCTCAGGGATGGTATCAAGGCTCCGGATATGGAATCTGATTTGATGGCTGTGCTAACCCGGGCTGCTTTGCCGAGGCAAATCCCCAGGTAGAGCGTGCTAGCATGGTCAATCTTGCCTTTGTGGAGCCCCTTCCAGGTGTGGTTAGCCTTGGCTCCCGTCCAAAGCGTGTAGGTTGGCTGCGTCCCTTGGGACCAGAGCCTACACAGCTGCGGGCCAGTCTGCTTCTGTTTTGCTTGCTGTGGCTGGCGCAGGCGTTGGCCCAGCGGCACGAGGAAGGTTCCAACCTAGGCTTAATGCACTACGCACTGCAGCCGACGTTGCTCTGAAAACACCAGGTTGGCTGCGAGTGGCCTGGGAAAGACCACACAACATGGCAGACTTGCGTGACGTTGACAAAGTTCGCTTTCTTAACACACCCATATCCCAGGCTGGCCTGTTCGGCGACAGTCAAGTGTGATCGGCAGGCTTTAAAAACTGATCTCCTTATCGAACCGTCCATTTTGGCTGCTCCTCCCTGTCCATTCCACCGGTTAAGCGGCAACGTCGAGCACCTCACAGACGATCACCGCCCCTCAACCCCACGCCCATCCCCCACGCTGCTTTACAAGCAGCCGCTCAGAATGCTCATGCAGAAGCACATCCCCTGGTGTGTCCGTCCTCAGGATTGGTCTGCAGTGATAGACCCAAAGGATGCATATGTTCATGTTTCTATTTTCCCATGCCACCGGCAGTTTTTGCGGTTTACGTGCGAGGGTTGAACATGGTAGTACAAAGTCCTACCTTTTGATCTCTCCCTGTCTCTGCGGGTTTTCACCAAGCTCGCGGAGGATGCTCTAAAGCATTAAAGTTTATGACTCTGTTCCTATTCTGTTATGATCGGCAGACGGGAAGTGCTGAGGTTGGCCCACCGAATAGCGGATGCCATTTTCCTCGCTTTTCAGTGCCAGGGTGAGCTGCGTCCCCTGAGAGTGAGAGTGAGCTCGACTAAGAGTATCGCCTCCTCTTGGGCGTGAGCACGCGACGCCTCTCTAACAGACATCTGTAGAGCTGCGGGCTGGACGACACCTAATACATTCGTAAGATTCTATAATCTTTGAGTGGAGCTGATTTCCCTCATGTGTGCTGGATATCGCCAGTGAATGAGGAAATTCGGTACGGTGTTGAAACACGCTTGCTCCACCTTTCTCTCTAACACAGAGATGCTTGCGCTTTTCTTATTCTGCTCAGTTGAGTTCCCTATTTGACGGACACTACAGAGTTCCTCCTGGGCCCCAGCACCTGACTCAACACCTTTAAGTGCTTCACAGGCTGCATCTCGGGTGATGATGTTGCGCTCACGCTGGAGCCTGGCAAACCTCTTACCAGCGATGTAGTAAGGTTCAATCACTGGCGTTTTCCATACATTTCCCCATATTGGAAGTTTCCACACAGCATTGAAGGGGGGGGGGGGGGGGGGATGCTATGGAAATGCTATGTTCGGAAATGCTATGTTCCTTTGCCACAGTGATTGCGCCTTAGCTGACAGCTGTAGTTTGGCTTCTTTATCTAGGAAAAAGGTATTTTTGCGATGCACTGCCAACACATTGGCATTTCATTGGCCCGTTTTATTTCTCTTCAGATGATTGGCTTTCTGACGAAATCCCCCATAGTAGAAGTTTCCACATAGCATTTTCGTTTCCCCCCTCGGGGAATGAGGGTTACGTGGTAACCGTTTCGTTTTCTCAATTCAAATTTCTTCAATTCAACATGATTTCTGTTTGAATCACACACAACATTGTTGATGATTGTTGAAACTACGCTGTAAAAAAAATTTGGTTAATCAGAAGTTTCTGTATTTTGTGATTCACAAGTATTTTCCGTTTATTTACGGTTGTGAATTGCATTATGGGATCTTGATCTCTGCCTGACTTTTAATGCTGAAAATTCAACTCTACAGTTTACCAAAGTGATTTTTATTGACATTTTAGTAGTTTAAAATAATATAATGTATAAGAAATAATATATAGAGAAATAAGTCTGTACAGTAATAGAAAATGTACTGGCTGTTTATTACAAGGTTTTTTTGTACTGAAATATACAACACCAACCCAGACAATATACCAATTTAAACACCTTTTTACAACTTTTCAAGGTTAGAAGTTGTTGAAAGGAAGATCAAGGTTTCATAATGCAATTCACAAGCATGAATAAATGGGGAAAATTTAAAAATAATAACATGAATCACAAAATACAGAAAACTGCTAATTTATAGATGTATTTTCTAGTGTACTACAGTTAAATGCATTATAGTGTAGTTCAAATATTGCTCATGGTACTGTACCTTCTTGTCCTGAAGGTCTGTGGAGAGCTCATAGCTTTCAGAGAGGGAGCGAGAGCGCTTGATGGCCTCCTCTTCTGCTTGCTTGCGCAGGATGGACTGAGAGTGTTGTAGTTTGGGTCGCTGAGGGCGCTGAGGGCCACTTTGGATGCTGTGGCTGTACAATGATCCTTCAGACTGGTCCGGACTCAAGGAAGAACTGTGAGTGACCGGCCCACGGCCATATCCTATGCTGGTGTCCACTGAAGGGCCAGGCTCGCTGCTCTCAACAGTCCCTTCCACACTAAACAAGACAGAAACGTGAGAAAAATATATAATACCCATTTTCAAAGTTAACTTGACCTGACTCATCATACATTTTTATAAAAATTTTTTTTGTTAATTTGTCATTTGTTAAGCAGTAAATCCACATTAGGAGCCATAAGAAAGCAGTTTACAACTACATATACAAAAGCTGTATTCTTGACTTCAGTGCACTTTTTGACCCTTGTGCACTGTTCAAATTTGCTACCTTTTGTTATGTTAGGGATGAAAACATCCACTAAATTAAACTGCTGTAAAAATGCATCAGATACATATTTTTTTCTTCTTCTTTTTTTTTTTTTTGCATAAATCTGTTAATCAACCTCAGTCCTGATCAAAACTACTAAATAGTTTAGAAAATTAGAGGATTTTAACTCTTTAATTGCCAAGTTCACAAATGATGTCACTAATTTGGTGAAAAAACACACAAAATGACGTATTTTCAATATAAATAGTAATTGTGGACTGGATGTCTTGTACATGTGAACCATTAGTAACAACATTGGCTTTGATGCATTGTGCGCAAAGGCCACATACTCACAGACACACTTACACACACTTTAATATGCTGTTATACTCCATATTAAATCCAGAAACTAAGCTTTTTTTTGCGCAGGTCTATCTAAAGGGTTAATGGTACCAACTGATGATCAAAAGTAAAAATGACTAATTTTATCTCTTCCCGAGAGGGAAAAACACCAATCAAAAATGCATGATTATATGGTGTCATGGTTTTGTAATCAAAAAAAATGTGGTTATAATGGAAGTCAAGGGGGCAAAAACAGCCAACAGTAAATTAGGGAGAAAAATGAAAATCAATCAAAAACAATGCATCAAAGGCAATGTTGTTTCACATGTCCAAGACTTTGATAAAAAAAAAAAAAACTAGTTCACAATTACTTTTTATATTGAAAATACGTCATTTTGTGTGTTTTTTTTACCAAATCAGTGAGATCATTTATGAATTTGGCAATTAACGAGTTAAAATCCTATAATTTTGTAAGTAATTTAGTATTTTTGATCAGGACTGAGGTTGATTAACAGATTTATGCAAAAAAATCTATAAATAAAATGATCTGATGCAGGGCAGCACGGTGGGTAGCGCTGTCGCCTCACAGCAAGAAGGTCGCTGGTTCGAGCCTCGGCTGGGTCAGTTGGCATTTCTGTGTGGAGTTTGCATGTTCTCCCCGTGTTGGTGTGGGTTTGCTCCGGTTTCCCCCACAAATCCAAAGACATGCGGTACAGGTGAATTGGGTAGGCTAAATTATCTGTAGTGTGTGAATGAGAGTGTATGGGTGTTTCCCAATGATGGGTTGCAGCTGGAAGGGCATCTGCTGCGTAAAACATATGCTGGATAAGTTGGCGGTTCATTCCGCTGTGGTGACCCCTGATGAATAAAGGGAATAAGCCGAAAAGAAAATGAATGAATTCATCTGATGCATTTTTACAGCTGTTTAATTTAGTGGATGTTTTCATCCCTAAAATAACAAAAGGGTAGTACATTTACCCAGAGTGTATCATTGAGTTTTGTTTTGTTTTTAAGCATGTTCTCAAAATATGTGTCAAAATAAGATTTGTCACCAAAAATCATTCTGCTTGCTGAAACACAGAAGATATTATGGTCAAATTAAGACACAAAATCACCCCAGAGTGGATGAAAACATCCCCAACAATACATAAGGGTTAAAAGCACACGTATAATGAGCTGTATTTGCATACTTTGTTAATGATACATATTTCATTACTTAATTAAGTATTGCATGATTTACAAGCTATTTAAGAGTACACTGTAAAAAAAATCTGTTAATTAACAGTTTCTGTATTTTGTGATTCACAGGTGTTTTCTGTTTATTTACGGTTGAGAATTGCATTATGGGGCCATGTTTCTGCTCTGTCAACTTTTCATGTTGACAATTCTACAGTTTTAAACTTTACAGTTTAAAAAAAGTGACTTTTATTGACATTTTAGTAGTTTTGAAATATTCATTCATTCATTCATTTTCTTTTCGGCTTAGTCCCTTTATTAATCTGGGGTCGCCACAACGGAATGAACCGCCAACTTATCCAGCATATGTTTTACGCAGCGGATGCCATTCACTACAGATAATTTAGTTAACCCAATTCACCTGTACTGCATGTTTTTGGACTTGTGGGGGAAACCGGAGCACTCGGAGGAAACCCACGCAAACACGGGGGAGAACATGCAAACTTCACACAGAAATTCTAACTGACCCAGCCGAGGCTCGAACCAGCGACCTAGTTGCTGTGAGGTGATTGTGCTATCCATTGCGCCACCGTGCTGCCCCAGTTTAGAAATAATATAATGTAAAAGAAACAATATATAGAGAAATAAGTCTGTAAAATAACAAAGTAATACTGGTAGTTTATTACAAGGTTTCTGTAGCGTAATATACAACACCAACCCAGACAATATACCACTTTAAACTATTAAAAATGTTAATAAAAGTCACTTTTTCAATCTTATTAAGGTTAAAAGTTGTTGGGAGAAAGATCAAGGTCCAATAATGCAATTCAAAAGCATGAATAAATGGGGAAAAAACAAAACATGAATCACAAAATATGGAAAACTGCTAATTTATACGTAGATACTTTATTACAGCGTAGTTGCTGCTTTTTAAGAACACAACGAGTAAGTAAGTGAATAATAAACTAGTCAAATAAACATTTATATATCTTATTTTTAAGGCATATAGTAATTCTTACTCAGTATGCTAATAAATGCTTTATTAACACAAATTCCTACAGTTTTATGATCTCATCTAAAGTGAGTGCTAGTTATGCTTTGTAAATCCCGTATAAATGACAATCAAAGGATCAGTTATATTCTTAATAGAAAAAGAAAATCAACAACCATTTGGATTCATTCATTCATTTTTTTTTCGGCTTAGTCCCTTTACTAATCTGGGGTCGCCACAGCGGAATGAATCGCCAACTTATCCAGCATGTTTTACGCAGCGGTTGGCCTTCCAGTTGCAACCCATTACTGGAAAACACCCATACACTCTCATTCACACACATACACTACGGACAATTTAGCTTACCCAATTCATATAGCGCGTGTCTTTTCAGCTTTTACAGACATTTCCCCCTCTGAAACCTCCCCATGCATTCCTGAGTATGTCCCATACAGGGGAGTGGGCTTAACAAACCACCTGTGGAAGGACATCCCCTCGTCTCTCTGACTTTTGCACAGAGGTTGCACATTTGCACTATAGACACTTTCCTAATCACTCCATGTCTCTTGGAAACACTGTGCATCTTAAATTGTGCTTCATTCAGGTGAGTGGGCTTGACAAACCACCTGCAGAAACACTCTCACTCTTCTCTCTTATGCACCTGACACTTTATCTAAACTCCACCTTACAAGGACTCAATGTTTACTATAAATGTACCACAATCATGTTGCACTGCTTGCTTCAACCTTAAATACCTCTTGCACAATATTAGACCTTAAATACCTTTTTTTTGCACAATATCCTGCACAACATTGTTCAGTCTCATGTAAAAGTACTTGTATAGCCTGTCTTATGTGTATAGTTTAAGTATTTTATTCTATTTTATAATATATGTTAGTTATGCATAGGCTTTTTTAAATAGCTCTTATGTCCAGTGTTGTGTTTGTATTTATGATTAATCCATGTAGCACCGTTGTCCTGCGAGACACAACATTTCCTTCCTCTGTATGTCCACACATGTAGCGGAATGACAATAAAGCTCGACTTGACTTGACTTGACTTGATTTTGGATGCAATAATACATAGGTAACACTTTACAATAAGGTTGTATTAGTTAATGTAATTACTAACATGATCCAACAATGAATGATACAGTTTTTGCAGTATTTAATCTTCTTTGTTAAAGTATGTTATAATGTTAATCGCCAAATAAAGGCTTTTTCTTTCTTTTTTTATCTCAGATCTATTGCCAGTCTTTCCTCTTTTTCAATGATTTGGAGACAGTTGTTCATGTCTTCATTTCTTCTCATCTAGATTGCAGCACATTGTGTATTATATTGGCAGCTGTCTTTGGTTCAGAACTCAGCTGATATGCTTTTAACAGTTACAAAAAAAGAGACCATATTACTTCTGTATTAAGTTCATTATATTGGTTACCGATTCCTTACAGAATTCATCAGAAAGTGTTTTTACATGTTTTTAAATTCTGAGTATGTTTCTGACTTGGTTAGTCTACATCAGCATTTCTCAATCGGTTTCTCATTAAGTTTTCTCAACAGCGGAAGTCGTTATGGTTGGGTAAACTGAGAGCGCAGTCAATGAGAGAGTATAACAAATGCACTTTTTGCTGTCCTATATGCCAAATAATAAAACAATGATGGCATTATCAAGACTTTTTAAAAAATGAAAAAAATTGTGTGAGACTGACAGCAGCAGCCAAAAAAAGCCCCATAAAAATGTACTAAATTTACTGTCCCGCTCATGGATGCTGCATTAAAAAAACACCTTGCATAAGTGGCAATTTGTTTTTTGTTTTTTTGTACTTTGACATATACAAATATAAAGTATAGCTTTATAAATGCTCATACATTTATTTAAAAATCTAAATATTAAAAATGTTCAATGATTAAAGATCCTGATGACTGTTAAAGTGTCATAACCGTTTTGTGAAAAGGGTCCAATCCCGGTCCCCGTGCCCCACTGCTCTGCATATTTTGTATGTCTCTCTTATTTAAACACAGCTGATTCAGATAACCAGCTTGTTAGAAAAGCTCCATGCATGAACTGTGTTCTAACACATCCCATACGCAGTGTGCATTGTTCCCTAGTCCCTTCTCCTTCATTGCTCTTTGCCTGAGCAACAGAAATCTTTATTTCACTTCGGAAAGTTCATTTATGGATTTACACAATGACATTACTTGCAGTGTCTTACTAGATAAGTGTGAAGTGTAACATAATATACATCCATAAATAAGTACAGTATAAATTCACACACTAAAATGCGATTTGAATGAAACATCTGAAATCACAGGATCACAGAATATCCTTTAAAGTCCACTTTGCAAGACACTTATTCTCAAATTAAATACTGGTCTACATCAACCCTAGAGATCTCTTTACTCCAAGGATAATCTATGTCTGACAGTTCCTCGATCATGCGCCTTTTCTGCGGCTGCTCCTAGACTTTGGAAAGAGCTTCTACTGTCCTTAAGAACATCTCCTACTCTAGGGTCATTTAGAGGTTGTTAAAAACACAATTATTTTCTTTAGCTTTTAACCCTCAAGCACAACATTTTTGGGCAAAATAATTTTATTTAAAAGTCCAGTCCAAGATTCAGCAATGTTAAAACAAAACTCCTTAATCTACGCTCGTAGACCAAAATGGGCATCCATAGAAAATGAAATGGAAAGTATTTGTCCAATAAAAATCTATAAATCCAACACAGCGGATAAAACATATACCTAAATAAAGGTCTGAGTCTCTACAACATGCTCAATGTTTCAAACACTTAGACACACACCCCAACAAACAAAGAGCCAAAGAGTACTACATACAACATTGGCAATGAAAGTATATTTTGATATTTTTATATCAACCCTAACCCTAACCCTAATCCTTACCCTAAATAAAGTTCCTCAATGTGACAAACACTCACACACTCTCTCTTCACATGCACACACAGCTCACAAACACACAGAGCCCCAACCCCCTTAATAAACACCATTGAATTTTCATTTACCTTCTATTGTTATTTTTGATATTGTGAGATGTTTTATACAATCATAAGCTAAACGATTTCACAAAAGTCAACCAATATTTAGGGTTTGGATGTCTAAACTTGCTGGAATCATTATTTTTTTACACATAGAAGATAAATATTAAATAGAGTATAAAATATGCTATATATATGTAAAAAAAACATTTAAAATCTAATAAAAGTTAATAATTGCAATATATATACATGTTTGTATATATGTATATTTATATATGTTTGTATTTGTATATTACATATATAAAACATATATAAACATGTATATAT
>CAIGQW010000317.1:14565475-14588047 GCA_903798125.1 Danio choprae | reverse complement strand
ACGCCAACATGGGGAGAACATGCAAACTCCACACAGAAATGCCAACTGACCCAGCCAAGGCTCAAACCAGCGACCTTCTTCCTGTGAGGCTGTGACCATGCAGGTGCATAGTAGTTGATAATATAATGGACAAGACTGTATAAGTTCCTCTAAACACTGCTCCATTCTGTGTCTGCGCCGCAGTTGTGCTTCTCTGTTTGCCAGATGTTTATAAAACTGTTCTTCTTCTCACAGCCTCGTTGTTGTGTTTAGGCGTCCAGACGTGCAGCATGACCTCTATGAGTGTGACACATTTACAACTATTGCAGCGTAGGGGTGTCGTAACATTCAAAAACAGTATACAGTCACTCACTCTTTTAAACTTTTTGCCCTTAAACGATGAACAAAATGGTACTTCATTTGAAGCCTTATAGCTTAAATTTCAGTCTGTTCTTCACACAAAGCCATTGCTTTAGATCAGTGGTCGCAAACCTGTCAATCACGATTAACTAGTAAATCCCAAAAATGACAGAAGAATAAGTACAAGAAATGTATCTCTCTCTCTCTCTCTCTCTCATTTGTTTTTACCCAACTGCCGCTAACATTGATTTACAGCTCTCCATATAACATTGCGAGGTGCAAGCCTCAAATAAGAAGCCTTTCAAATATGCATCTTTTGCACACTTAAGTGCGTTATTAAAGAAACGTGGCTTGCACACGCAAATAGGGAGTGATGCGAAAGCGGTGCCACAAGCTCGTTTTTTTTTTTTTTTTTTCATGAGCACCGACAGAGCAGTGAGTTGAAAATATCTCAAATTTTTTTTTTTTTTTATTAAACCGCAAAAACGGGCCTCACGGTGGCGCAGTGGATAGCACGTTCGCCTCAGCAAGAAGGTCGGTGGTTCGAGCCTCAGCTGGGTCAGTTGGCGTTTCTGTGTGGAGTTTGCATGTTCTCCCCGTGTTGGCGACTCAATCACTATTTTCTGTCTTTTAGTAGATATGTTATATAAGAGACTTGCTTTGTTTACCAATTAAGTTGATCTAATTAGATTTGCATTGTAAACATTAAAGTTTAAAAGGTTTTTTTTTTTTCACATATTTAGTTTTTAGTTATGATACTCCCAAAATTATTCTGCATAAATTCGCAGATCTTTTTACAAAATCTTCCGCAGAAATAGCAAAAAATGTCAGCCGATTCTGTCTTGCCCTAATGATGACTACCGTAATCATCACCTGAGGTCGCCATCACCGGAATACCGACTCTCACCCCGGACTCCATCCCCCACAATCTTTCGATTTGGTCATCTCCACAGTTGACACACATTATCTGAACAAACTCTCTCATTGTGAAGTCTAGTTTTTCCCCAGCTAACCTTTCTGTGTGGTTCTGTTATTTCTTGTTTTTCACCTTGTTACTGCCTTCCTTTTTTCCTGATTGTTTACACTGCCTGTAACTGACATTTGCCTTTGTTTCTTTGTTTGACTACCATTTATGTGGCTTGCTGCCTGCCTTGAATCTGCTCTGCTAAACAGGCCAACAAGAGACTATTAACTATTATTAACTCGTAAAACTGGTCCTAGATCAGGTAAAAACAATGAATCCTATTCAGCAATTCACCACTGGGGTACAAGCCCTTGCTAATTTGATACGCACTCCAAACCACTGATTCAAAACAAAAGATGATTCAAACGCAAATTCAGGTCTCGAAATGCTTCTGAAATGACTGATGCTTTGAACCGCTTTAGTCACGTGACCTGGTGTTTCTAAACAATTTAGTCCCATGACCTGGGTGTTTCGGATCATGCTTCGGCGCAGTGTTTCGAAACACTTGTACTTCGGGATCTCGACACTGTGTCGAAACGTCAGTTTCAATTCAGCCATCCCTACTTGTGGCCCCACTAGGGTTGGGTATTTTTTGGGGTTATTTCAATATAAGTGCTAAATTGATACTTTTAAAACAGTACCGGTGCCAAAATGGTGCCTGAACCGATACTTTTGAGCCACAAAATTATGGTGGATGACTCTAGAAAAATCTTTTATTTGACAAAAAATATTTTAATCATTTTAATTGAACAATACATTTAAAGTTCAAAGTATACATGAATTCTTATTTTATATATTTGAATTGAATTGCATTAATATATTTCTTTTGATCATTTGTTTGTTAGCATAAATTTAGCTTACTACTAATCTGTGGAAAGGCTGCCATCAAAATCAGGGAACTCCTTTTTTCTAGGGTTGGGGCTTGTGACTACGTTTACATGGACATCAGTAATCTAATGATTTGCCTTAATCTGAATAAGACAATAATTTGATTAAGGTGTTTACATGAGTTGCTTTTTGAATGTTCCTTTTATGATCCCGTTTTACATGTTATAGCACATAGATTGATCAACGTCATTGCGTCACCGCGCTATCCAACCGTTTCCTCTGGAGATTCATTTCGGGTGTTTCATTTTTAATTTTTCGACTTTAACTGCAACATATTAATCATGCCCTGTGACAAACTGAGATATTGGATGAGAATATGAAGTAAGGACTGGTGGAAGAGTGTTGCTTTACCGAAATTTGATGCCGCACCACGAATGGAAAGAAGGGGTGTAACCCCGTTGTCCTGGCCAAATTCCTTCCATTGGTTCTTACCCATCATGGCCTAGCAATCATCCCCATCCACCATATTGGCTCTATCACTGTCTTTCCACTCCACCAATAGCTGGCGTGTGGTGAGCGCACTGACGCCGTTGTCCTGTGGCTGCCGTCGCATCATCCAAGTGGATGCTGCACACTGGTGTTGTGGAGGGACCCCCTCATGATTGTGAAGCGCTTTGGGTGTATGGCCATGCACTATATAATGCACTATATAAATACACATTACATTACATTACAAGCAGATGCTAAATAACTAGCATTGACAAAAAGGTCGGCTTGTGTCTGGGTCTCCTCTAGACCAAAAAGCTGTGTGTGAAACAAAAGGCAACCTCCCGCTCTCCCTCGTAAAATATGGAAGCAACTGAATCTGCAATTTATCGAAGGCCGCTGGGACTGGCTCCAAAACACTTTACAGCAGAAAAAAGGTGTTTACAGCCTGGTACAAAAAAAGATTTTGGTGTGTATAGCTGACATTATCCTTCATGACAACTGTGAGGGGATGAATTTTTTTTATAACTTATCCGTTTTCATATATTAAGCCTTAAAATTCTGCATAATTAAGGACGTGGCCACTTGAATGATCGCTAGGTCTCTGCTGCCCGCCGTCACTTTTCCTGTGTGCATATATCATATTTTTGCTTTTGTTTTATGTGGCTTTACACAATCGGATGCCTTTTGGGATTATTTCTTAAAATTGTCAGAAAATGTGACATATTGTGCTCACAAACCAAGTCTGGCCTCCATTTCACCAATGAGTGAAATTCTTATATACTTTTTTCCATAAATGTATTTGTTTTATTTTAGGTAATTTATTTATCATTTATAATTTTATTTAGAACTTGAATGCACTCCAGAATCTGACAGATTGATTAGCTGTAGGCTATATAGTCATCTGAAACGTTCTCATACAGTGTTGTCCCTGGATTTCATAAATAGCTTTGCATTTACTAACACACCTATATATGAAGCATTTTGGAGTAATTAGCGTTTTCCTCCTGTAGAAAAACATTTTGAGAACAAAGCTTAGCAGGTCTCTAGACTAACGTTCTGCACTGGTTGCCTTTTTCTTAGGTGCACCAGCACAAAAGTTAGATAAACCCAAATTTTTGACCACATTGCATTTAACACTGCAGTTTTACAAGTTCACCTTTTTTATTGCTATCAATATAGGCAATATTGACTTGTAAATGTTTAACTAACAATCTGGTCGACAAAGTTCTTTATTTAAAGCACAATTCTACAAGAAAGGTCAATCACTACCGCCCTTTACTATCTCTGATTGGTTTGACCATGACATGGGCCCAATGTGTCTGTTGGACCACAGTTGCTGAGACTTTTTAAATGTTTTTATTTGTTGCCCTCGATTGGCTGGTCACACCAGTGCGACCTCAGATTTATTCAGTCGCACAATTGAGAAATTTGGTCATCCATGCAACCAAATTGGTCGCACTCTAGAGCCCTGCTTAGTGGATCAATGTACAACAACAATGTTTTTAAAAGTGTTAAGAAAAACGTATCTAAGTAAAATACCAGCAGACATCTCTAGCTCCGCTCAAGCCCCGCCTCTTTGCCCATTTTCAGTTACCAAGGAGTTATGCACAGTCGGCGCAATGACGCACGGACAAGATAGCAATGGTTGGCCCAGCCCAGTTGGAGCTTCATTTGCACTCGTCAGAAACCTACAGATGAAGTCACGGACACTACATCTATATTTTTTACATCTGACTGCAGCCGACTGAAATGAGAACACACGCATTCTGCACTTGCGTGAGAAGATGCGTCTTTTTAGAACCGCGGGGGGCAGTATCCTTTTTTTTTCTCATTACACAAAGGGAAACCGGACGATGAAATGCACAAAGCCAAAGTACAAACAAAGCATCATTTAGTAACATTATTACATTAATACTGTCACTCACTATGGAGGGATTCACTCAAGCAAATATGTCTGATAATCTAATAATCCAAATCGTTTGCAAATGTAAATGTAGTAAACTTACAGTCACTTTGTGTTCCTCCTTGTCTTGAATTGTTTACTTGGGTACATCATTTCAGTTTTTGTTCTCGCGCTCTGATTCGCTCACATTCTGAATAACCAATCAAAGTGCTCTCTTCGGCCAACGCTGATTCTACATGCTAAATCGGGCCAACTTGATCTGACAAGAGGCAAGATGTGGAACACACCAAAGCCAGAACAATGCTGACCGACGGCGTGGCCATCACCTCTGCCTTAGAGATTATGATCATATATTCCAACGCTATCTCACGGCAATTCGTAACTTTTTGATTTAGTAGCTAATTCGTATGAATTCGTACAATCACATTCATACAATTTAGTATGATTTTCTTATCCCCCAAAGATGGTTGGGTTTAGGGGTGGGATTGGGTGCCACGCCTTCTTTATGAAATCGTACATTTTCGTACGACTAAACTCTTACAAATAAGCCACTAAACTGACAACTTAAAATAGTTACATTTCCTTGTGAGATCAGGCTGTATATTAACACTCATGTCAGGATAATTTTAGGCTCAATCACCTCAACAAAACCACACGGCAGGAATCCCCTGGGCAGATTCTGTCCTGCAGCTTCTTGTAATGTCCTCCTCACTGATTCAGCATTTGAATCAAGGACTGGCCAGCCGCTCATCTGGGAATGGTTTCTACATTTTAATTATTTCAACACATGGCTCTTTATAGAGGAGCATTCCTCTGCCAATATTGCTGACTTGATTAGTATCAATGATGAGTGCATTAGTAAGCATAAACAAACCTTTGGCCATCAAAAGAGTAGAGCGTAGATGCACTTAAACATAGCTGAAGTAAGGAAGAATTGATGATGGGCCATCCAATTATTTAAAAATACAACTCTAAGGGCCCTATCATACATCTGGCGCAATAAGGTGCAAGATGTGTTTGCCCTGACGTGTTGCTATTTTAAGACCAAAGCAACCCTAATTTTCCAGTTTTCCGCCACGTTGTTTAAATACCAAATCCATTTGCGCCAGTTTGTGGACTCTTGGGTGTTCCGGTCTAGAAAAGAGGTGTGTTAAGGCGCATTTAGGAACTACAATAGACTGCGCAATAGACCAGCTGAAAGCAGGTCTAGAGTCCAGCGCAAAGCACGTTAGTTGTATGCCTCGCTTACACATTGCTTTAAACACGCAGGATGTACAGCAATACGCAAATATCTTTACAAACGGAAATAATTAAAGGAGTAAAATATTACAAAAATTATTACTTTCTACATAAATATAAAAACCACTGTCTCCATGCATCCTTCATCTCGGGGGGGACCTTTTTCAATTTATTCACGACAACTTGCTTTTGTATAATGTTATTATTAGTAGTAGTAGTATTTATTATATGCATATTTATATTTGTTTTATTAAAAACAAGCTTAGATTTGTCCACCTGTCAGGTTTTGGACCATATGAGGCATAGAACGTATGTTTGGATATAACTCAGTTTTTTTGACCACACTTCGTTACTATTGCTCATTTATTCACTTGCTGGAAATTAAAACTGAATTTAGAAATAGTTTTGAAACAAATCTTTGCACTTAACAAACTAAATTAATTATGTAGGCTAATGGATGTCTTCAGTGGACTGCATACAACACCCTTTCCTTATACACAAGCATTCAACATCCCTATTGTATATAAAAAAAAGACATTGTATTTATTCGCTGCTATACAAGTAGAAATTATTCATTCATTCGATCATTCATTTTCCTTCAGCTTAGTCCCTTTTTTGTCAGGGGTCGCCACAGGGGAATGAACTGCCAACTATTCCAGCATAAATTTTACGCAGCGGATGCCCTTCCAGCTGCAACCCAGTACTGTAAAACACCCATACACTCTCACATTCACACACACACACGCGCTTATACACTACGGCCAATTTAGTTTTAACCCAATACACCTATAGCGCGTGTCTTTGGGCTGTGGGGGAAACGGGAGCACCCGGAGGAAACACAAGCCAACATGGGAAGAACATGCAAACTACACACAGAAACGGCAACTTACCCAGCCGGGACTCAAAGCAGCGACCGTCTTGCTGTGAGGCGACAGTGCTAACCACTAAGCCACTTTAGTATTGTCACGTGATCCAGATCCAGATGTGACATATTATATGCAGCAAGAAATTTTCCAATACATGAACTGCTGGAATTGGTATTAATGATCATTGTGATTTGCCATGTAGTTCTATCATCCATAATTAATTTCTTATGCATCTCTGAACAACAACACTATTTCCAACTAGCATTATTAAACATATTTACAACACACCTGTAAAATATTTTTGCATTGTTAAATTACTTTAACCCTGTTCCTTGAAGAGATACTTCACCCAAAACTATTGTAGTCAACAACCCAGCCTTATTCTGTAAATATGTGCTGCTATATACATTTCTGGAGAGCGCCAAATACGTCCCTGGAGATACGGGGTTTTTTGCAGTTTTTGTTTTCACGAATCCACCAGAGGCCACTGTGTACATTTTTAAAACTAAAAGCAGCCATACGTATGTCACGCGTCACAGAAGGCAGAGACAAGGATCAGTTCAACAGTGTTTATTAAAACACAAAGCAATCTTCGCAACGTAGTGCTAGCGAATGGTACAACAGACAAGTCAATAGAGTCACTTCCCTTGAAGTTGAGCAAGCCGATGACAGGGGTTAGTCTCAGGATGCAAGGTGAGGATGATAGCCTTGGCGGAAGATCGGGACGAGCAGACGGAGAGAGTTGTGACCATGTGAAGATGATACCAGACACTGGGTGAATGGAGAGGGTGAGTTATATAGTGTGCTGGTGATGGCTGATGCAGGTGAAGGTGATGAGTGCACAGGTGTGTGTAATTAGTAATCGGGTGACTGAGTGCATTGTGTAGTGGTTGGAGAGTGTGAATGGTGATCCGGGCTGATAGAACGTGCAGGGGGTGTGACAGTACCCCCCCCTCCACGGGTGACTCCTGGCACCCTGGACCGGCGACGTGGACGACCACGGCCTCGAGGAGCTGGACGGTTGGGATGTTGCTGGTGGAACACTTCGAGGAGAGAGGGATCGAGAATGTCCTCCCGGGGTGTCCATGACCGCTCCTCGGGGCCGAATCCTTCCCAATCGATTAGATATTGGATCCGGCCGCCCCACCGCCTGGAGTCAAGGATTTCTTTGACCTGGTATATGTTCTCACCGATGACTTCGGGTTGTGTTGGAGGGGGAGGCAGCTCTGGGTCTGTGGAAGGAGGAGAGACAGGGTCAGTGAAGGGTTTAAGGAGTGACACATGAAAAGCAGAAGGAATACGTGAGTGAGGTGGTAAGTTGAGGCGGTAGGTGACAGGGTTAATTTGGGAGTGAATAGTGTACGGCCCTATGTAGCGGGGACTCAGCTTTCTACAGGGCAGTCGGAGACGGATGTTCTGGGTCGACAACCATACTTTATCCCCCGGATGGTAGATTGGGTTGGGTAGTCTGCGTCGGTTGGCGGCGTCAGTATGTCTCCGTACTGCCCGTTGGAGGTGGACGTGAGCTGAGTCCCATACCCTCTCGCTCTCCTGGAACCAGTGGTTTACCGCGGGTACTTCAGAGGCTTCGCCAGTCCAGGGAAACAAGGAAGGTTGGTACCCTAGTACACACTGAAAGGGGGTTAGTCCTGTAGAAGCTTGGCGAAGGGAATTCTGAGCATATTCGGCCCACGGTAAGTACTGGCTCCAGGTGTCCTGGTGGTGAGCACAGTAGGTCCGGAGGTAGCGTGAGATTTCTTGAATCTTTCGTTCGGTCTGCCCGTTAGTCTGTGGGTGGTAGCCGGATGAAAGACTGATCGATGTCCCAAGCAATTGGAAGAAGGCCCGCCAGACCCTGGAAATAAATTGTGGTCCCCGGTCGGAGACGATATTCTCGGGGAGACCATGGTTGCGGAAGACATGGTGGAACAGTGCTTCCGCGGTTTCTAAGGCCGTAGGTAAGGCTTTGAGTGGGATCAATTTGCACTGTTTGGAGAGTCTGTCCACAGCTACCAGTATGGTGGTGTGACCTCGGGATGGAGGTAGATCTGTGGCAAAATCTATGCCAATGTGGGTCCAGGGCCGGCGGGGAATGGGCAAAGGTTGAAGTTTGCCCTCGGGAAGACGGTGTGGAGTGGTGGTTACGGCGCAGACCGAACACCCCTGAACATACTGGGCAACGTCCCTGGCCATACCTGGCCACCAGTATTTCTCACGTAGAAGCGAGAGGGTTCGCCTGCTGCCCGGATGTCCTGAACCGAGGGAGGTGTGCGTACTTTCGAGGAGGGTTAAACGGTGACTGGATGGAACATAGGTTAACGCTTGTGGAAGACCCGGAGGGGATGGCTCCTCGAGAGTGGCGGCACGAATTTCCTCGTCGATTTTCCATAGAATAGGTGCAATGGAGATGGAGGGTGGAAGAATTGATTCTGGAGTGTCTGGAACAGGATCTGGTGAATAAAGGCGGGAAAGGGCGTCCACTTTACAATTCTTACTCCCTGGTTGGTAAGTGATGGAGAAGTTGAATCTGGCGAAGAACAGTGACCATCGAGCTTGTCGGGCATTCAGTCGTTGGGCGTTGCGAAGGTACTGAAGATTCTTGTGGTCTGTAATCACGGTGAATGGGAATTGTGCCCCTTCCAGCCAGTGCCGCCATTCTTCGAGGGCCAATTTGATGGCCAGCAGCTCACGATCCCCTATGCCGTAATTTTGTTCGGCGGAAGTGAGTTTTCGTGAATAGTACG
The DNA here is from genome assembly GCA_903798125.1 of Danio choprae. Classification (NCBI taxonomy): domain Eukaryota; kingdom Metazoa; phylum Chordata; class Actinopteri; order Cypriniformes; family Danionidae; genus Danio; species Danio choprae. Next base: position 14,578,675 of record CAIGQW010000317.1, on the reverse strand, counting down.
CACACGGATGGAGAGCTTTGGGTTTGTCAGACCACTGGGATAGTACGGCCCCCACTCCTACGTCTGCCGCATCGACCTCGACCACGAAGGGCCGTGTAGGATCCAGGTGTCTGAGGATGGGTGCTGCGGTGAATTTGCGTTTGAGGAGTCGGAAGGCGCGATCCGCCTCGGAGCTCCAGGCGATGATCTTCCGACCCCCCTTGAGGAGAGAAGATAAGGGTGAAGAGATCGAGCTGTAATTCTTGATGAAGCGTCGGTAGAAGTTGGCAAATCCTAAGAAGCGCTGGAGCTCCTTGACGGTTTGGGGTATCTTCCAGTTGTTTACAGCGTCCACCTTGGCGTTCTCCATCTGGACCCCCGCAGCGGAGATCACGTACCCGAGAAAGGAGATGGTGGATAGATGGAAGTCACATTTTTCGGCTTTGAGGTAGAGCTGATGTTTACGGAGACGTTGCAACACTTGACTGACGTGATCATGGTGGTCTTCAAGATTACGGGAATAAATAAGGATGTCGTCGATGTAGACAATTACACATTTGTGGAGGAGGTCTCTGAAGATATTGTTCATGTAATTCTGGAAGACGGATGGACTGTTGGCTAACCCATAGGGCATAACGAGGTATTCGTAGTGACCAGTAGGGGTGATGAAGGCGGTCTTCCACTCATCTCCTTCTCGAATACGGATCAGGTTGTAAGCGCTGCGGAGATCCAGCTTACTGAAAACTCGCGCCTCCCGAAGCTCCTCAAGAGCGGCTGGCACAAGTGGTAGAGGGTATTTCACCGTAGCGTCGTTTAACACCCGATAATCGATACACGGCCTGAGCCCTCCGTCCTTCTTGGTTACAAAAAAGAAGCTCGATGCGGCAGGCGACTTGGATGGCCGAATGAAACCCTGATTGATGGCTTCTTGGATGTAGCTCTCCATCGCCTCGTATTCAGGACGGGAAAGTGGGTAGATGCGACCGTGCGGTAACTTAGCGTTGGGCAGCAGGTCGATGCTACAATCGTAGGGCCGGTGAGGAGGTAGTTGTGTGGCACGTTCTTTACTGAAGACGTCTAGGAAGGAGTGGTAGGTGGGAGGAACGTGCCGGGTGAGGTCCGTGGAAGAGTGATCTAAGGCGGTTGAGTGAAGGGGGAGAGATGACTGGTTGTTAGGTGGTTGACGAGTGTGATCTTTGCTGGCATGGCTCCAACTCAGTATCTGTCCAGAGTTCCAGTCGACGGTGGGTTGATGTTGGACCAGCCAGGGCCGCCCCAACACAATATCGACATTGGCCCTAGGCAAAACTAACAGGTGGAGTTTCTCCCGGTGGCCTGGGGAAATCACCAGGGTGACCTGGCATGTCCGTCGGGTGATCTGGCCCTCGCCCAATGGTGAGTTCTGTATCGTATAGATACGGTATCGGGTTTCGTTGATTACTGTAGGGATGCGATGTTTCGTGATGAAATGAGTGGAGATGAAGTTTCCAGCGGCTCCAGAATCCACCAGGACGTTGACGGGAAAAATCACAGGAATTTACGGTTAGAGTGGCTTGCAGATGAGAAATGGTGCAGATTGATGGAGTTGTGGAACAGGCACTCACCATAGGACGAGGCGGACGGACAGGGCAGCCAGGGATGAGGTGAGATGCTTCTCCACAGTAGAGACAGAGTTGAAGACGGAGTCGTCGGTTGCGTTCAGCGGAGGTAAGATGATAAGCGTCCGTAATCATGGGTTCTTCGGAGTCGACTGGTGATGATGAGGTACGATGGAGACAAGGGACGTCAACAGTGGTAAGTGAGGAAGGAGAGTGAGGATGAGATGGTGCTTGGTGACGGGTAGCGAGGGTGGAACAAGCGTTAAGGTGCTGAGAGACGCTAATGGCTTTCCGGATGAAGACTTCCAGATCTGCGTTGTCTTCATAAATTACCATGTGTTGGCGAACGTTGGGTGTCAACCCCTGACGATAGGCGGCAAGCAATGCCACTTGGTTCCACCCACTACTGGCGGCAAGGGTGCGGAACTGCAGTGTGTAGTCATGGATGGTGAGTGTTCCTTGGGTGAGTGATATGAGTTGGTCGTGAACGGATAATGGAGTGAGTGCAGAGCCAAAAACTTCTTTAAAGTGTTCGGTGAAGGAGTGATAGGAGTGAAGGACTGGGTTGCGGGCGTCCCAGAGGGCGTTAGCCCATTGTAGCGCTCGACTCGTGAGGAGCGAGATCACAAAGGCAATCTTGGATATCTCGTTGGGGAAGGACTCTGAGTTGGTCTCAATATATAATGAGCATTGTAGGACGAATCCGGCACAGGTTTGAGGATCACCAGCGTAACTGGCGGGACGAGAGAGCGATGATCTCGACATCGCGAGCTGCCGCTGCTTCCGGGTGAAAGTCAGCGGCGACCCCGGAAGTACTGGCGAGACCGTCCATTCTCCGGGAATGTATTTGTTATATGGTCTGGTATCCTGTCACGCGTCACAGAAGGCAGAGACAAGGATCAGTTCAACAGTGTTTATTAAAACACAAAGCAATTTTCGCAACGTGGTGCTAGCGAATGGTACAACAGAAAAGTCAATAGAGTCACTTCCCTTGAAGTTGAGCAAGCCGATGACAGGGGTTAGTCTCAGGATGCAAGGTGAGGATGATAGCCTTGGCGGAAGATCGGGACGAGCAGACGGAGAGAGTTGTGACCATGTGAAGATGATACCAGACACTGGGTGAATGGAGAGGGTGAGTTATATAGTGTGCTGGTGATGGCTGATGCAGGTGAAGGTGATGAGTGCACAGGTGTGTGTAATTAGTAATCGGGTGACTGAGTGCGTTGTGTAGTGGTTGGAGAGTGTGAATGGTGATCCGGGCTGATAGAACGTGCAGGGGGTGTGACAACGTACTTCTGGCTACATAATTCACGATCTCCTGAAAACGTAGCCCTATATAAATTTCTGAATAAGCCTATGTTGGAAGTCAATGGCTACCAATTTCCAACATTTTCCAAAATATCATCTTTTCTGTTCAACAGAAAAAAGTTTTGCGACCCCTTCAGGGAGAGTAAATAGTGAGTAAATGTTCATTTCTGGGTGAACTGTCCCTTTAAATATTGACAAAACTCTTTAAAAGATCTCTTCATCTGTCAGTTAGGCCCTCTGTGCACTGCAAATCCTCAGCATCAGCTCATCATTACTCTAATTGTGTTGGATATGTCTACAAAAATGTCAGTTCAGTGACTTATGTATCATTATTATTAATATTTCTGTCATTCTACATTATTATTATTATTATTATTATTATAACTCAATCAAAAGAATAACATACAGATTTCTCAGCTGCTAAATGGTACATTTATATGTAAACACAGAGAACAGCACAGGACTGAATATAGAGCCTTGTGGGACACCAGGGCATATGCTGGTATCTATTCAGCAGAATGTCTGTCAGTAAATCAAAGATGAAGTACACAGAGCGCTGTCATTTCAGAGCACTGAATGCCAAGCTGTGAATACATTTTATTCTCATATTTGTTCCTGGAATGAAGAATCTGTTTTTCCCAACACATGGATTTCTCGACACACACTTTCCCCTACTGCTCAAACAACAGATCCAGTACTAGTGCAATGAGATAGTAAGTAGGCTATAATCATTCATGCAAGTGATTGTACTTTTATTAACGCACGAAACGGACTGGGCAAGATAATCAAACAGGAGACCGATAGGCTAATATGTGATACTGTGTGTGATTTGCTGTGTGTAATGCTGCTTCTCTCGCCTGACATGTTTTATGTTTTTGCAGCAGAGGTGTGAAATGCTTGAGTGCATTAACCAACATCTGCAATGCTGCCGTGAACGTGCTTCTGTGATCTCTTCAGTTTGAGATTCCAATTTGATTAATCCCAATCTCACAACCCAATTAAGGATGAACAACAGCTGAGTTTATTTTAGGAGTTCAAATCCCTCCATCTTAATCTACATGTAAATCCCCTAGTGCTGTTTTCAGGCCATATTATACATTATGGAAGAATTTACTTATTTATTTATTAATTATTATTATTATTATTATTTGAGTTCAAATCCCTCAGTCTTAACCTACATGTACATCACCTCGTTTTCCTTTTTTTCTGGCCATATTATACATATTATATAGGTCACACTTTATTTTGATGGTCCGTTTGTTGAATTTAAGTTACATTGCATCTACATGCCAACTAATTCTCATTAGATTATAAGTAGACTGTTAGGTTGGGGTTAGTATAAGTTGACAAGTACTTCTTATAGTCTTATTAAGCAAAGTTTCTTATTGTCAATTAAATGTCTGTTGTTGAAGGAGCAGTATCAACAGATATTAAGCAGACAGTCTACTAATACTCAAATGGACCATCAAAATACAGTGTTACCATTATATATGGTAGAATTTCTTAACTAATTTAATTAATTAGTTAATTTGTTTACTAATTTATTATTATTATTATTATTATTATTAATATTAATAATAATAATAACATTTATCATTAGTATTATTATTTGAGTTAAAATCTCTGTCTTAATGTACTTTGAATAACCTAATGAACATCACTTAGTTTCCCAGCTGTTTTATGGTCATTATGGCAGTTTATTAATTAATTAATTTGTTGTTGTTATTATTATTATTATTATTATTATTATTATTGTTATTATTATTATTATTATTATAAATCCTTCGGTCTTAATCTACATGTACATTACCTCATTTTCCAGCTGTTTTTTGGCCATATTATACATAGTGGCAGAATTTATTTATTTATTCAAAACCCTCTGTCTTAACCACATGTAATTATTATGGTCAGACTGACAGACTCCCCACATTTACTTTTAACAGAATTCTGGTCATGCTGCAGTGGAGTAGCTAATATGCTTAATAATAAACCTAACACGCCCCAAAATTAAATTCAAAAAATATTTATAATAATCATGTAATATTAAAAAGCAGGTGAGCATGTGTGATGTGACTGGTGTAAAAGCAGATAAGCATGTGTGTGTGCGGTGCATGATCTGCATAGGACTCTTACTGCTGCTCCGGGCTGTTCTCTCGGATGGAGCGCAGTCTGCAAGTGAGCAGATGCCGCTGGTACTCGAGCCTCAGGCGGCTGTTCTCGGCGCACAGGTCGGACACATGCTGCTCCAGCTCAAAGATGCGCCTCTTCTGCCGCTCCAGCAGCGTCTGCTGTGTCTCTATGATCTTATTCAGCTCCTTCAAATATCCTGCCGCCTTCGTCGGATTCTCGGTCCGGCTGTCCATCCTCCCTGGATATAACCTGAGTCAGATGTTCCCCGTTTTCTCCGTGAAATGACGCGCTGGAGAGAGGGGCGCGCCGCACGTCCCGCGCGCAGCCATGCTGACGTGAAATACTGCCTCTGCGTCTCTTGTGTCACTAAAGGTTAATTATGCTTACAGCAAGTTAAATCCCGTTTTCATCACAGTTCTGCAAGGAGTTGGAGGCGCGCTAGAGGATCTTTCATGCGCTGGCCATGCGGCAGAATGCACTCATAAACGGTGGCGCAGTAACACCCTGCATGCGACGCGACGCAATAATAACGCAGGTGTCTACATCGCAAACGCGCGACGTCGAATAAACCCGCCGAACGCATAAACAAATGCAATGATTGGCCGAGCTCCGGTCAACGTCACGATTGCATCTGCAACCCCGAAGCGCGTCACCCTTCTAGTGCAGCAGCCAGCGTCGCGTCTAGCAGTGATGTTGACCTGTATATAAATGATATACGGGACTCAGTGAATAAACAAGCTAATTTAATAGTATTTACTTTTTAAAATAGTATTATTTTTTTTATGCAAAGATGGATTGTGACATTAGTGCACAACTATAGCCTACCTTGGGGTCACTGAGGAATCCCAGAGGTAGAAATATAATCCCACTGGAGGTTGTGCATATACTGTATCCTACAGCAGCGACATGCAGAAGGTCAAGACATGTTACACTGCAGTATTATTTAGTAATATTTTATTTTGTTAGTTTTAAAGGGGACCTATTATGCAAAAATCACTTTTATAAGTGGTTTAAACACAGTTGTGTGGCAACAGTGTGTGAATATAGCCAGACTCTAATTGTAAAAATTAATTCATTCTATTTGTTTTATAATCACACCTCATTAAAATGTACATGTCATCGGAGAAGGAAGGCACATTAAGCACAAAAGCCATTAGTGACAATCTTTTCCTCATTAGCATAGACAGCCCTGAGTGAGCCCTGAGTCATCCGCCACAAGAATGTTCACCTGCTGAAGATGTCTGCACAAATGAACTCCGCAATCCGAGATACTTCTTTTGATATTTTCAGGTTTTTTCATAGAGATAACATTAGTTCTGTTCTGAATATGCCATTATGCTGACACATAGGCATTTGAAGCTCCGCGCTCATTTGAAAAGAGCACAATCTCATTTGAATTTGCATGTTCTCCCCATGTTCGCGTGGGTTTCCTCCGGGTGCTCCGGTTTCCCCCACAGTCCAAAGACATGCGCTATAGGTGAATTGAATAAGCTAAATTGACTGTAGTGTATGAGTGTGTGTGTGTGTGTGTGTGTGTGTGTGTGTGTGTGTGTGTGTGTGTGTGTGTGTGTAGGTGTGTGTGTGTGTAGGTGTGTGGGTGTTTCCCAGTACTCGGTTTTGGCTGAAAGGGCATCCGCTGCATAAAAAAATGTGCATTCTGTTGTGACGACCCCTGATAATCAGGGACTAAGCCGAAGGAAAATGAATAAATGAGTTTGTCTTGACAAATACACATAAATATCGTTGTTGTTGTTGTGGAAAATTTGCAACACACAGAATATTATGATATAATGATATAGTCCTATAATGCTCAGGAACACAGTTAAAAAAAAATACAACCACTGTTTCCTGACATCGTCTACTTTAGGAAAGCCAAACAATAGTGTTTGGGTATTGCTTCAACATGGTGGAAACTTCTCAACACGTCTTCTTCATCTTCATCTTGTCTGCTGCACTGAAACAAGCATTCATTTCTAAACATGAGCCCGCCAATGCCCACCCTCAATCCATTCAAATCTTTATAGGCAGGATTCGGGCCACTTCAAGAGTTCACACTTAGATATTGCTTGATAATAATAGCAGGTTTGGCATGCTGTCCCGGGAGAGAACCCTGAGCTCGGAGATAGTTGAGCCCAGGGCTCCCGCCTGGTAAATAAGCATATAAGGGGGTACGAGATCAGATAGTTCTCGAGAGCTCCCCCTGGTAAATAAGTATATAAGGGGGTGCGAGATCAGATAGTTCTCTAGAGCTTCCCCTGGTAAAGGAGGAAAAGGAGGAGATGGGGTGGATGGGGGGTTTCTTCGAAAACGAAGATAAGAGAGTAGTTTTTTGACAGGCTACTTATAGGGAGTTTGTATTAATCTGATTGGCTTACTAGTGATTACTGATGAGAGACCGGCTGCGATCAATCATATCACGTGCTCCTCTCAAAATTAGTTTGTGAAACTTCACTTTAAGAGTTAACACTTAGATATTGCTTGATAATAATAGCAGGTTTGGCATGCTGTCCCGGGAGAGAACCCAGAGCTCGGTCGAAGGCTAGAAATGCTATATATATAAATATATATATAAATATATAATGGGGTAATCTAGGGCCTGGGAGGGGCAATGTAAGGACTCCTGCGGGAGTCAAGCTCATGGTCATTCCTGCGGGAGTTAGAGCTATATATGTATATATATTTATATAAATATATGCAAATTAATCTTTCAGAAGTTCTAATTCCTAATTCTATCAAATGTGGCAATGTTTTTTTTATTTATTTTTTTATATATATATGATATAATTAATATAAATAATAATAAAAATATATATAAATTAACTTCTGTCGTCTAATCAATAATTTTAAGAATGGTGACACCATTTAATTTAAACCATGCTTAAACAGCATTGCCCTTGCAATCTTAACATGATTAGAGTCAGGAGCATATCTGGCCAAAGTCATTATACTAGTTTGCAACGGGGTCATTCATAACTTTCAAGGGAGAAGGCGGGACTATCTGGGTCCTGAGAACTCTTTGGATGGCGGCGCTACTCCTTTCAGCTATTGGTTGAACGAACTGTCAATCAAAAAAATCGGCGGCCATTTTGGGACTTATTTGTTTAGACGTAAGATCGCTACTCTATTGAACGCATTTCAGTGACTAGTCTGGGTGACAGCAATGCTTTTCGTGGCTGTTGATGTATGAAAGGGTTTTGGACTGATCTTTTACGCAATTGGATTGCCTGGACCCCGTGTAGTCGAACTGCTCCATGCTGTTGGAAGGTTATGGATCTGTGGGCAGGCGAGAGGCTTGTGAGGTGGGTTATTTTGTTATTATCTTGTAGTTGATGCCAGTATTGACAGATGACGCTAGTGTCGTTCTGGTCACGCAAGTCTCTGCTTTCGGAAGGTGTATAAAATTGTTTAGTCTTTAGTCGATACGGAAGAACAACCAAACAATAACATAACTTCAGCCAGAGCCCTGCTCTCCTCGAAACTTATGTTATTGTTTGGTTGTTCTTCCGTATCGATAGGTTAAATGGTGCGATGCTGGAGCGTTTGTAGCGGGAAGCATTCTTCGAAAACGAAGATAAGAGAGTAGTTTTTTGACAGGCTACTTATAGGGAGTTTGTATTAATCTGATTGGCTTACTATTGATTACTGACGAGAGACCGGCTGCAATCAATCATATCACGTGCTCCTCTCAAAATTAGTTTGTGAAACTTCACTTAGTGACATCATTAATTCATCAAAAAATTTTCATTTTAGTTCTTTTGTTGAGGATTTATTAAAAAAAAAACAATACTAACCCTCTACTGCACGCATTACGATAGATATGTAAAATATATATATGACTGTTTTTCTTTTCTTAGAATGGCTTAATTTGAAGTGCTGTAAAAAGAAAACATTTTTTAATGTACTTTATGGTATGTTGCCATATGGCAACAATGTCCAATAGTGGATCTAACTTAGAAATGTCTAATTTAGAACTTTCCTTATAATTAATAATTTTGTAATAATTCATTCATTCATTCATTTTCTTTTCGGCTTAGTCCCTTTATTAATCTGGGGTCGCCACAGCGGAATGAACCACCAACTTATCCAGCATATGTTTTACGCAGCGGATGCCCTTCCAGCTGCAACCCATCACTGGGAAACATCCATACACACTCATTCACACACATACACTAAGGACAATTTAGCTTACCCAATTCACCTATACCGCATGTCTTTGGACTTGTGGGGGAAACCGGAGTACCCGGAGGAAATCCAAGTTAATTGGTGTTGCAGTATTATATTAACAAAGAACTTGTACATGACACCTTATACATACTTTCCAACGCTTGTTATTCCAACAGCTTTTATTTATTCCATTCTTTTTGCTGAATATTATTGAAAACAAACATAATATTGTATTATCATGTATACAACATACATTCATTCATTCATTCATTTTCATTTCGGCTTAGTCCCTTTATTAATCTGGGGTCGCCACAGCGGAATGAACCGCCAACTCATCCAGCACATGTTTTACACAGCGGATGCCCTTCCAGCTGCAACCCATCTCTGGGAAACATCCATACACACCCATTCACACTCATACACTACGGACAATTTAGCTTACCCAATTCACCTATACCGCATGTCTTTGGACTTGTGGGGGAAACCGTCCATTGACCCGCCCACCCACTTCCCTAAACCCAACGAACAATTTTCAAAAGCAATCCAGAAAAAGAAAAGCCCTCATTTCATTTTTACCACAATCTCACCCTGTTATTTACTTGTTGATTTAATTTTTTGGATTCTGTTTTTGTCTTACCTGCTTTTTGGAACCGTTCTTCGCCAGACTCGAACCCTGTCATCCTAGTCAACTCCTCTCTGCGTCTCATGTCCGCCAACGTACACGGCGAGCTAACCGGACAAACTGGTAACAGCGGGAAAACCATCCATACGAAGGTAAGCGGTCAGCTGGTAAGCTGGTAACTCTGGCTACATAATTCGTGATTTCCAAAAACGTATATAGGGCTAGGTTTTCAGAATGAGCCTGTAACAAAAGTAGCATTGCCATTGAAATTTTATTTGATCCATAATGCAAATGCCATTAACATACGACTAATCAACATTATATTGCTAGCATTCATGTTGTTATTGTTACAACTTAAAAGATTTGCACAGCTGACCTTGCTAGCTAGCTAACCTATTGCAATATTGCACATTCCACTATTGCACAGTGTTGCCATTTGGCAACACATACATGTGATCGATTTACAAAAAACTAATTTAATAAAAACTTCTTTGAGTTGCGAATGTCATCATAACTTACCGGAGGTGATGTCTCAGATTTATTTTCTGGATCTGACATGAGAAACCGTGGCAGGAAAATGAGCATATATAGCATGTTGCCATATGGCAACACCATGTGGTAGACGGCTAATAGTAGTTTTTAGGTTAACATAAAAATTACACACTGACTCCAATTGACCCTTTGCTAAGCCACACCCGAAAACCGCCACACACCAATCGTGGCTTAGCAACCGTAGCTACGCACAGGAGGCCTGTCAAGCTTTCGAGCGAAGGTAACAACCCAAAGCGTTGTGCATATGCATTGTGCAATTCTGATATCCAGTATCCTAAACGTTTAGATGAGGTGGTGGAATTTTTTTCCCTTTCCAAAACCTAAAACCCAAGGGGAGAAATGCCAGCGTGGATCAAGCTGTGTGAGGGGCTGTAAAAGCAGCACAATCCAGTCATATTTCCATCTGTTTCAAGCTACGAATATTTGGATTACATATCAACAGAACAAAACAGAGCGATGATCACAAACTGATCACTCTGCAATCAATATACTTCACCCGCAGCTGTTTTTCAGTCATTTATATCCCTCATGTCCAGGTCAGAGCTACAATTCACCGATGTTTTGTTCGGTCTTATAGAGATTTAGTCATTGGTGACGACGTTATAGCGGGTTACGTGAGTGTCTGCTTTTATATTTGCTGTCGGATTATTATTTGCGGGTAGGGAAAATCTATTTGTTTGCTTCTGCTATTTATACTTTGATTTGCATTTCAATCTATTTATTTTTTCCACTTAACTGCAAATTAGAATAGAAACGGTATAAAAAAACACTCAAATATACTGACAGTTTTAGGTACTGTACGTTGTTATGGGTCAATGATGCTAATATAATATGCACAAATCCATCAATTTCCCCATGGAAACACGCACTGTCCATGTGTGTTTCCTCGTCGGTTAGTAACGCTATATTTCATTGCACAACAATTAGTCTATCAGGCTTTTTGCCAAAAAAAAGAGAAATCATGGTTTAATTTGTTATTATTAGATTATTTTTAAATGTCACCTATTCTGTTGTACATGAACTAAGCTGTTGAATGGTCAGCGTATGAGGCGGCTAGGCTTTAGCTTCAATTTTAATTAAATTTTCCATTATATCGTGAATATACGACTGTAATGCATACTGCAGTCCTTTTTTGTCTGATATCTCACCTGTTCACCAAAAATGAGTAATTATATCTCTAGAAATGTCTGACACCGGCTGACATTACATATTGTCTGACATTACATATTGTAATAGACGTGCCAGGCACGAAAGCTTGACAGGCGTAACAACAGTAACTAAGGAGGGCGGGGCTTAGCGAAAGGTCAATTAAAACAATGAAAAAACATATAGGACCAATTAAAAAAAAAAAAAAAAAAAAGTAGCAAAGCATCTATTTATACAATTATACATATATACACATTAATACATTATCTCCCTGTTTGGAGCAAATTTGAAAATTAGCACCTCAAACGAAGTCTTTAAATCTTTTCCTGGGGTCATATACATATTTCCAAAACCTTCGTATATTAGGACATCCCCAAAATATGTGAAAATGCTCATCACGTGAGCCGCAAGGTCTCTAAGTTGAGTTTTATTAAATCAGATTTTTCTGTTTTGAAGTAATACAAGTAATTCTCCAATAAGTACAGTGCAGTAATTTATTCCTATTTCAGTCTTCAACTGATATTAAACTGATATAATAAAACCACTTTCCTTCTCTCATCTCTGATCAGTTATGTAAATTAGTAATAATCTTCAACATTGGCTCAGCCTCACATTTAGTATAGTATTACAGAAAATTAAATTGATTGCTGTAATGGAATCGATGCAAATGTCGAAAGGTTCCTTTGATTTGAGGATACAGAATCATTTGAAACCGTTTTGAGCAGTTCATTAGTAGACACTTCAATGATTATGTTAATATATAATACATACACATACAGATTCGTCATACAAAAAACACATTTTAAGGCATCGTTTTAGATGCTCATGTGCAAAATATTTGTGCTCATTCAATAAAATCATTGAAGATGATAAAAATTATTTAAACAATCAAAATTCTGCAACTTAAAATACCCCCAAAAATTCAGTTACTTTGTAAGTCATATTAACTACTATGTATGTACATTTGAATGAATAATTTGGTACAATGCACTTTTTATGTACATACATGTACAAGTTATTTGCAAGTATTTACATCAGTAATAAATTTCTGTAGTTGCATTAGTAATAGGCCCTTTTCACATGACGTCACGCGGTGTCCGGTTTCACTCCATGCAGCGTATCGTTACTTCCGCCTACACAGAACTCCCCATAGAGAACTCACCCAGTCAGCTGTATATTTACTACAGATATGGTTAGACTGTGACTATGGCCGTTTTCTGTTGTCTGCATTCAAGGTAATACAGTCTGACATGTAAAAAAAAAAAAAAAAAAGTACAGTTCAGCCGGATTTCCGCTTGAACCAAGAAAATGGGACTTAACAGAGTCTATTGCTTTGCGTTGCTGTCTTTACTGCAGATTAATCGGTATGTACTTGTTAGTATTTGTCAAATAAAGATTTCAGATGGGTTTTTTTATGTCCGATTTATTTTTTATTATTTTTTGTGTCTTGAAGAATGAGTAATAAATAAATCTGTGGGTGTTTTACTGTGGTTGTTTACAGCTGATTCATGAACACATTCATATAACTCACATTCTACTGCTCATTCTCTGGCATTTTTTTCTATATAGGTATTTTATTCATGAACATAAAACATTTATGTCTATTTAATATTCAAATGAAATGAAATAGAATAACAATGTTGTATGTGACTCTTAATCAAACGAAATCATTATAAAAATGTACAATTGCAAAAATAACAC
>CAIGQW010000317.1:14514634-14525475 GCA_903798125.1 Danio choprae | reverse complement strand
TGCGTCGCATAACGGTATGGTGTATTAGTGTACTCCTCCTGTCTTAATACACCAGCCATTGTGTTAGAAACTCTCATATGCTTTACATATTTGTTATATAACTGCTATTTTCATCCATAACAATCCTTTTCTTTCTGGTTTAAATACACTATGAACAGCAGCTACGCTAAATATTTTCTTTATTTTCTATTTCCACCTGGGGATACTCATCCCGAGGTCCCTACAGATTTGCAGCGCCATCGATGCGATCCTAGACCTCTGAAGAGTTGATCCGAAGGTATCCTGGACCAGGCCGTATCCCGAGCTGATACCGTGGTGGCCATGGAGTAATGGAGTGCATGAGACTGATTCCTGAAAGGCTACAGTGATGAACAAGTCTACGTTTGATCCTGTGGGCCAGCCTAACCTCCCGCTGGTGCCCTACCCATACCTGCAGCTTACACGATGGATGTCCAGCTTCTCTAGCCCAGCGCCTAGACTGCAGCTCCACATAGGAAGTTTGGCCAGAGGAAAATGACCGTGCCTAACATAGCCTGGTTTCTCTCGAGGTTTTTTTTCCTTCACTTCGTCAATTGAAGTTTTTTCCTCCACTGTTGCCACTGGCCTGCTCGGATTGGGACTTGTGGAGCTGCGCTTCGGTGGATTTGCTCTTCAGTGTTTGAACTTTCAGCAGTGAAACTTAAGCCACACTGAACTGAACTACACTCTAAAATCTGGACTTTAATTGAACTTGTTAAGCTGCTTTGACACAATCTACATTGTAAAAAGCGCTATATAAATAAACTTGAATTGAATTGAATATACTGAAGCCACAAACCTTGCACAGAAGTGCTGCTGGCGGTCAGATGCATGACGGACACTGGGATGAGCAGCACCTGATCACTTGATGAGCTGCTTACAGACACAGAGGCTGTCAGTGCTCCCTGCGGGTTCACCACTCGAACCATGTATCTGACATAGCTCGGGAAGCTCAGAGAAACCTCCTTCTCCTCGATCGCAATCACAGGAGAACTGCTCTTCACCTAAACATCAGGAAAAACTACATCAGATCCACAGCATATCAACATTTATTACGACACAGTCAACGTTTTTCACAGTTTATTCACTATGGTTTAGTTAATTGTAATAAAACATGACATTGACTACGTTTACATGGACATCAGTAATCTAACCATTTGCCATAATCTGAATAGGACAATAATAGGATTAAGTTGTTTATATGAGTTGCTTTTTGAATGTTCCTTTTATGATCCTGCTTTACATATTATAGTACAAAGATTGATTAACGTCATTGCGTCACCACACTATCCACATTTCCTCTGGAGTTCCATGTAATTTTGGGTCTTTGACTGCAGTTTGGCAGTTTCACTTTCATTCAGGAACACTTCATTCATGCCCCCATGACAAACTATGTATTGGATGAGAGTATGGAGTAAGGACTGGTGGAAAAGGGTTGTTTTAATGAAATTTTATACCGCATTGAAAGATAAAGCTTGCACATTTCGCGATGTGTGTCTGTGATCCTTTACTGAATTGGTAGGTGCAGAGAAATAGTGTCAAAAAGCCATGTTTGCATGAAATATCCTGTCACAAAACGCGGCGAAAAGTCCTACATGGTGGTAATAGTTTGATTAGGGTGTTTACAGGTCTGTACTGCACTTCAATAATGCCACTAAAATTGACATGCATAACATGTTTTAATTCCATTTCGGTTCAGTTTATGACTTTAGTCAGATTAAGGTAATCAAAAAAATATATATATATCGCTGTTTAGATGTAGACTCTTAACCAGAGTATTGTCTTAATTGTATCAAAATCAGAGGGTTGTCAGAGTGTTGGTGTTCATGTAAATGTACTCAATGTGTCAGAACAAATTGATCCAGATAATGTCAGATAACTTTGACAGAAAGGTGCAATATTAAGCAGAGGCCACACTGCACTTTTTGCCCTATTGACTTCAATTCATATGGCTGTGAATGCAGCTGAATGGAAAAGCAAGTTCGGGTGACAAGTTTCGCATACCGCTGCATTTGAAAGTTCAAGTTTGGTGAACTCTGACCTGAGATTTCTTGTCACAAGAATGTGTAAGGCCAATAGATCAAAACATGACCCCTCTGTGCAGATAATTAAAATCTAGAGCATTTATAGAGTTTTATCAGCTGTTTCAATCCACCTATTCTTTAGTGATGCGCGGATCAATACTGAAATATCGATACCTCTGATACCAGATCTTTATGCTTCAAGATCAATTCTCAAATAAAAACATTGATACTTTTGATACTTCAGTAATTTTAGCTAATTAATATTATTAACAGGAACACAGTGGAAAGGAACTAATCTAGTGACATCTTGCTTAAATTTTATGCAGTTGGTGGGAACTTTATCTTCCGCCTGCTTGACAGCCTCTCACACACACATAGTCAGTCAGTCCAGTCACAACAATGGCATAAACAAAGTCACGTGTGGAGCTATTATTGGATCAGAAAGGAAATCTGTGGTATCGTGGTGTGCATTTTGTATTATCGCATAAAAAAAATGATAGATGAAAATGACAAGATAAGCACAAATTTTGAAAATGCATATAAAAAAAAAACTTATGAACTGAGTTGGATAAACTTTGTTACTCAATATGAAAAAAATGTGCATAAATTACAATGTAAACACATTTAACAAATAAATTCCAGTATGCGCATAAAAAAAAAGTAGTGTAAAAAAAAAAAAAAAAGGAGTTTATTTAAAAGAGATCATGCGATATAAATATAAATAGGTGCAATGGACAAACCAGCAGAGCGAGCACATTGTAAAACATCTGAAATGTTGTTGTGGTCATTCTAAAATTCCTTAACCAAAGCCCGTCATCAGTATTATTATTATTATATTATTATTGCCTCCAGCACTATCTTGAGCAAGAGAGTGTCCAAAATCGATTAATTTGTACAAAAATGGCAAAACTTAAGATTAGATATACATATACAGTGCTTTTCACAGGTTTGAAATATACTTGCGGTAGTAGCTGGATTAAAAAAAAGTGCGCGGTCAGTTGCGAAGCCAAGTAAATCAGTAAATCAGGCCTAAATAAAATGATAATACAAAAACGCATATAATTAACGATGGCTTTAGAAAGCGAAAGCTAAATCCCAGACATTTTGGGAGATTTAGAATTTTAGGTTAGATTTTTTAAGTCTCCAAAAGAAGACATTAATATTAACATTATATGTTATTTTTCCACTGGTTAATCAGCCTGCACAAGTAAAGTCCATGTGTGGGAAGCACTGATATATATGGTGTATAATAATTTTATTTGACTCTATTGCTTGCAATCTGGCCAATTTCATTTGCCAGACACAATTAACAGAGAGAGACAAAGATGTGATCATTACTTCTAGCTGCTGAAGAGCGGCTGTGGTCCCGTATATGGTGAGATCCGCAGATGTGTGCTGGTTACTCAGGATGATGTCTGTCTGATCAGCGTAGATCCCCGGATTGACGGGCAGTCGAGCGCTGATCTGCTCTCCAGTGAAGTGAGCTCCCTGTACAGCGGCTGTCACCTCCACCTCAGTCATGGACATGCTCAACACCTTCACCTGCTGCTCACTCATGGGCTTAAAGCTCAGCGCACAACTGTAATAACCTAGCATTCACAGGAGAGAAAGACGACAGGTTTTTCTTTGTTTATTTATTATATTTCATCTCATGGCTATTTCACAGCAAAAGCATTATAGATAAAAACATATTACATAATCACAACAACTTTATAATAATTCAATAAGAGGTGATACAAAAATAAATAAATACAAAAATTCAAATTATCAAACTTAAAACTCTAGCCATATGTAGAAGTAGCAAATGTTACCATTTATACTACAGGGGTGTCCAATACTTGATTCTGATTTGCCGATGAGCATTCTAAGGTGTGCAGTTTTTTCAGATAAAAATTACAGCTAAAGTAGTTCCGGCAGGTTTTGAGTGCATTAGAGATCCATATCACTACACTGCATGATTTCAGTTATTTCACAGAGACAGTCGTGGCCAAAGGTTTTGAGAATTACATGACTACTGGAAATTGGAAAAGTTGCTACTTAAGTTTTTATAATAGCAATTTGCATATACTCCAGAATGTTATGAAGAGTGATCAGATGAATTGCATAGTCCTTCTTTGCCATTAAAAAATGATCGTTGCTGTCATTAAAGGACCTGCTGAAATCATTTCCGTAATCGTCTTGTTAACTCAGGTGAGAACGTTGACGAGCACAAGGCTGGAGAACATTATGTCAGGCTGATTGGGTTAGAATGGCAGATTGACATGCTAAAAGGAGGGTGATGCTTGAAATTATTGTTCTTCCATTGTTAACCATGGTGACCTGCAAAGAAACGTGTGCAGCCATCATTGCATTGCATAAAAATGGCTTCACAGGCAAGGATATTGTGGCTACTAAGATTGCACCGAAATTAACAATTTATAGGATCATCAAGACCTTCAAGGAGAGAGGTTAAACTCTTATTAAGAAAGCTTCAGGGCATCCAAGAAAGTCCAGCAAGCTCCAGGATCGTCTCCTAAAGAGGATTCAGCTGCAGGATCGAAGTGCCACCAGTGCAGAGCTTGCTCAGGAATGGCAGCAGGCAGGTGTGAGCGCATCTGCACGCACTCTGAGGCGAAGACTTGGTAGATGGCCTGGTGTCAAGAAGGGCAGCAAAGAAGCCACTTCTTTCCAAAAAAAAGCTACCATCAGTCCTGTGCCATGCCAATAGAAAAAGCATCCTGAGACCATTCATGTGTGGGGATGCTTCTCATCCTAGGGAGTGGGGGCTCACTCACAATTATGCCCAAAAGCACAGCCATGAATAAAGAATGGTACCAAAACACCCTCCAACAGCAACTTCTTCCAACAATCCAACAGTTTGATGAAGAACAATGCATTTTCCAGCACGATGGAGCACTGTGCCATCCGGCAAAAGTGATATCCAAGTGGCTCGGGGACCAAAACCTTGAAATTTTGGGTCCATGGCCTGGAAACTCCCCAGACCTTAATACCATTGAGAACTTGTGGTCAATCCTCAAGAGGCAGGTGGACAAACAAGAACCCACTAATTCTGACAAACTCCAAGAAGTGATTATGAAAGAATGGGTTGCTATCAGTCAAGATTTGGCCCAGAAGTTGATTGAGAGCATGCCCAGTCGAATTGCAGAGGTCCTGAAAAAGAAGGGCCAACACTGCAAATACTGACTCTTTGCATAAATGTCATGTAATTGTGGATAAAAGCCTTTGAAACGTATGAAGTGCACAAAAGCACTTTTTTTTTCTAAAAGCAAACTTTGTGAAAGCTAATATTTGCATAATTCTCAAAACTTGGCCACGACTGTACAACAGTCAAAAATCACATCAGAACACAACAGAAAGCTTTGGATTAGATGTGTAAAAAACTAGTCCTACACACAGCAGCAGTTTGAGGACAGAAACCTGACAAATGTCTAAACACTGTCCGTTATATATAATGTTTTACTTTGGTTAAGTATAAATTTTTTTAAAAGCTAAAAGGCCCTGTTAGACTCAAATTGAACTTTTTTTTTAAAGTTACATTTTTATTGTCTATGAATTGTTATTTATAGGGATTTTAAGTAGTATTATGTCAAGTAATTACATTTCTATTGAGTAAATCAATTACTTTTCAGACAAGGTAAATAGAAAAGTAATTTAAATACATTTTTAATTATGTAATAAGCAATTATTTACTTTTTTTGAAGCAGTTCATGTGTTATATTTGGGAACTCTGAACTCGATAGGTGTGTAAAGAAGAAAAAAATATATAAAATACTAAATTGAAAAAGTTTTAATAAATGCAAGCGTTATACTGATGAAGTATTGAGAATGTGTGGCATTGTTTGATGGTTTTCTTCTCAGGTAAAGAAATATTATTTCAATATTACTATGGATTAACACAGTACATTTTAACTTGTAACTGTGCAAAATCACTTATGCTGTACTTTACCCTGTCGGTCTGTAATCATGCTTATTTATTATTTATGTTTCCCTTTTATTTTTATTGTACATCATTCAAGTTCTGCAAGTGGCATAAAAAAAAACTGTACAACAACAAAAAAAACAAACAAACTGTCAGTTGAATTGAATGTAAACTGCCCTAAGGCTGATTTATACTACTGCGTCAAGTGCACGCATGTGGTCCGGCGCAGCCTTCACAAGGTCACATAGCCTGCGCCATTGGGTGACGCCGACGCAGAAGCACACCTCTCAGAAAATGTATCTACACGTCGCAACGACTTGTAGCGCAAGCTCTATGATTGGTCGGCTTGGTAGTGGTGATGAATGTGGGCGGTGCTGAGAGCTGTGAGCCCGATGGAGCGACTGTTTACAAGTGTCGAGTCCC
The DNA here is from genome assembly GCA_903798125.1 of Danio choprae. Taxonomy (NCBI): domain Eukaryota; kingdom Metazoa; phylum Chordata; class Actinopteri; order Cypriniformes; family Danionidae; genus Danio; species Danio choprae. Next base: position 14,519,091 of record CAIGQW010000317.1, on the reverse strand, counting down.
GTGAAGGAGCTCCAGATGGAAACTTTTGTTTTGTGTTTACCTTATAATTAAAATTATTGCACGTTTGCCGGTTCCTGCCTCTGAATGAGCAAGGTTTAGCTACTGTAACCAGAAAAAACAAAACACCCTCGAAGAAACTCAACACAGAGGAACATAACTACCTACTGCCAGCTAGCGTTTCGGAAGTGTATTGCAGAGCAAACAGCATGCAGATGTATAAATGCACAACTATGCGCAAGGCAGGCGCCTTCACACGTATAAACCAGCCTTAAAGGTGCAGTAGGTGATCTGTCAAAATGCTAACCGGCTAGCATAACATCTTAGAAACACAGTCCCTCCCCTGCCTTTCCAAAGCCACGCCTCCTGAAACACAAACGTGCGCACCTAATGACAGCAGACAACCCACTAGTTCATGTCAATCGGCAGCTAAAAATGTATTTAGTGGTTGGCCACAGCATGCAGGAATTACACTCATTACTAAGCTATACTTGGATGCCATTTCAAACCGAATATTCAAAGTAGCACGGTAAACAATATAGGGAGCGTGTCACAGGTTGTCATTGTTAAAAAAATGAACCAATGTGAATTTAAAACCAAGTTCAGCTCAGTAAAGCAGCCTAGGCAGAATATTGCTATTTACTTCTGTTTTGTTGTTAAACTAAATAAAATCTACATTATCGATGCTGTCAAAGGTCCCTTATGAAACTGAAAATAGTCACATCAATCGTTCGCCAGATTTCAGTGGCTGAACAACACTTCTGTGCATATAACCCATTCATAACAGAACACAATCTACATCAGCTTTGCATGACTAAAATAGTTTTAAAACATAACATTACCCGTCTAAAAGAAATGCTTCAGCCATGTCATCCTTCCTCCAGCGTGCAAAAGTAACTCCAATATTGATTTAGGAATTTAAAAAGTTTTGATTTGGTTCAGCATTTGATTTTACAGCGACTTTGATTGTCTCGTGTGCACATGAACGCGCGGCGTGCATGCACGTGCAAATGGAGGATCTGCGTGAAAAGATGCACAGTGGTACAAATCTACATTTGCTGACAGACAGATTGGGCTACTTACAAGAATTATGGGAAATGTCGGCCCAACAATATTTAATTGGATGAACATTTTTTTTGTCTTGTGCCTTACCCAGATTATAAAAATACATTTAGATCATTTACTTTAATCATTGCTATTGGAATGTGAAGAGATTTTTAACCAGCACAACAAAAAAAAAATTCTGCAGACAATCACCTACTGCACCTTTAATTATTTACATCTCAGGACATTGAGAAGAACAAAAAAACTTTTCAGCTCAAATGTTTGCAGTTCAGCATCTGCACAATGTGTGATGTGACAGACCTGTGCTGGCGTCGAACGAAGTATGTGTGTGGTAGACGTCGTGAGCGGAGAAATCCACTGCGCTGCTGGTAAACTGGAGCTGGCAGCTGATGGAGGACTCTGGGTGGAGCAGAGCAATGCTGTCCAGCTGAGAGGAAGAGCAGCTTCCTGTGGACACCAGAATACTGCGTGTTAAACGTCACCTATCATGCAAAAATCAACCTTTGGAAGCTGTGTGGATAGAAACGTCTGCAGTTGTAGTGTGTATAGTCATATTGGAGTGATAGAAACACAAGAAGTCTCTTTTTTAAAATACTATTATTGGTTTAATTATTTTATTTTAGGAGTTTAACTATTATTTTTATAGGACAGTATAGTGGAGACAGGAAAGCATGAGGGGCAGAGGAAGCAAAGGTTCGCCAAAGCACCTGGAGCCGGGACTCAAACTCAGGTCGCTGTGAGCACCTCAGTGCTATGTGTTGAGAGTCTTTAACTACTGTTTTAACATCAATAAAGATTAATCGGCAGTCACAATGTACTTATGTTCATGTCTTATTGCAAAATGTGTTGCTGTACAGCTAAAATTAGGGAGAGATCCAAATGGTACAAGTAGGTGTAAGGATTGGTTAAGAGGTAAGTGTAGGTTAACAGTGTAAATGCGTATGTATTCACAAAATGAACAGCTGTAAATAAATGCAGGTACATTTAAATACAAATATAGGGTAAATACATGCATTTTCACATTTTTCTAAACGTTTAAATAAAATGTCACACATTAGTGTCTGTTGTAATTAAAGCAGTGCTCTATACCGATGAGGTTGTTTCCTTCTTCTCTAGTTGACATCAAGACTTTAAGATCTCGCTCTTTCTTCACTGAAGGAGTCACGGCAGACGTCCTGGAGGCACCTTCAATTAAAACCTGAATAATACACAATGTTAAAATGCATTTATAATAACATTTACCAGCAGTTGAACAAGGATTACACTTACATTTTCATGATTATTTCTTCTCTAAAAATTCCATTTGAAATATCCTCAAACTGAAGTACTTAGTCATGTCTTTCTACCAAAAGTTGAGATTGAGTTTTAATCAAAAGCTTGAATATTACAAATTATTTCTAAATAAATGTAATGCATCCATTTTAAAACAGAAAGCTCATGGGAAACTAGCACAAATAATCAATAATAAAAGTGAAAACTGCAGCATACAGGGAAACCGCTGTAGCTCTTTTTTTCTATGTCATAAATACACGTAGATGACACACAAAGACTAGAGCAGCCATGTCATCTTTTGAGTAAGTTATGGAAATCATTTTACCAAAATTACTATTACGTTAAACAACATTTAAAATAGATGCATTTAGTCAAGTTTTTGAAATCACACGATCTGTTGAGCATCAAGAAATGTGATGAATGCATTTTAGGCATGCACTGAAATTTAACGGCCTAAAATGGCTTTTTCAGATTTCGTGATGAAAGTACGTGCTGAAAGACATACCGTAGCAACACTGGTAAAATGACACCTCTTGAGTTCCCGCTCTGACTATAGCTTTTAATAATACCTTTACATTTTTAAAAAAACATTAATAATGCATAGATTGCTGCATAGAGATAATATATTGGTTATATCTATAGCGGTGCGGTGGTGACCTTCTCCCAGTGTTTGCGTGGGTTTCCTCCGAGTGCTCCAGTTTCCCCCACAAGTCCAAAGACATGCGCTATAGGTGAATTGGGTAAGCTAAAATTGTCCATAGTGTATGTGGGTGAATGAGAGAATATGGGTGTTTCCCAGTGATGGGTTGCAGCTGAAAGGGCATCCGCTGCATAAAACATATGCTGGATAAAATGGCGGTTCATTCTGCTGTGGCAACCCCTAATTAATAAAGAGACTAAGCCAAAAAGAAAATGAATGAATGAATGAACAGCGGTGGCTTAAATTATTAGAACATCTGACAGATGACTAATCATAGTAAACTTTTCTGGCTAAACCAACCAAATCTTCTGAAAAGGGTTTCAATAATCTTGGCCACCACTGTATTTCTGTCAGAATTTGTCAATGTCAATCGTTATTTTACTGGCTTGTGTTTTATATGTTTAATTTACGTTACCAAGTTAAAAGTCTTAAAAAATTTCTTAAAGGGCCTTATTCAGCCTTATTTTTTAAAGACCTATTATTCAAAAATCACTTTTATAAGGGGTTTAAACAGTTGTATGGCAACAGTGTGTGAATATAACCAGCTTATAAATGGTAAAAACGTATTAATTTTATTTTTTTAGAATCACACTTCATAAAAACAGAAACACTGATTGACATTCTACCTTTGTAGATGTTAGCAGAGGGGGAAAGCCCCACTCATTAGTGACGATCTTTCCCTCATTAGCATTGCATGTTAGTCTTGTTTTTGAATCGGTTTTGAAAAGAGCACAATCTCATTTGAATTTAAAGCGACGGTCACCAAAATGGCACAATTTGGATGAAAGTCTGAAGAGTCAGTTTCAAAGAGTTATAAAACTCTTAAGTTGGGTATTTTGAGCTGAAACTTCACATACACACTCTAGGGACATCAGAGATTTATTTGACATCTTGTTAAATGGGGCATACTAGGTCCCCTTTAGTATTATTTAATACAATTAAAAAAGTTATTATTACAAAGCATTTAAAATTTTCAGCCCAGAATCATCATTTGGCTGCATCCTTACTGTATTTCCACCATGCAAAAATTATCCACATTAATTTAGCACTTAAGTCTTGCCATTTAAATTTATGTAATATGCCTAAACATAGATGAAAACAGTTGTTTTTGTCTTGCTTTAAAATCAAAACAAAGATTAAGAAGTGGTTGGTTTTCTGTGTTTTATACCAGTGTAGATCTGCTCACCTCTCTGTAAGTACGCAGTAGACCTGCTATCTCGTAATACACAGTGACCGTGCCCTTGTCTCTGGCTACTGCTGCTCCAGTCTTGGGTTCAACCTCGAGCAGAGAGCTGGATGAAGAGCTCCACACACCTGACGCTCCTGCACACGTCAACCACATTACAGGAACTTGCATAAATACAGTTTCATATCTGTGTGTGTGTGTGTGTGTGTGTGTGTGTGTGTGTGTGTGTGTGTGTGT
>CAIGQW010000317.1:14501052-14514624 GCA_903798125.1 Danio choprae | reverse complement strand
TGTGTGTGTGTGTGTGTGTGTGTGTGTGTGTGTGTGTGTGTGTGTGTACTAGGACTGGGTGGTATGAAGGTATATATTATTTCCACAGAATAAATTGTCGATCGTAATAGATTTTATAATTGCATGTATACTGAACAATAAGTGTATTACCAACTTGAAACTGTGTACAATATCCCTCACTTAAGCCCTGCTCACACTGTGCGATTTCAGCTACGATTTAGTTTTCTGAGACAATCCTAAAAGATTCCCGAAATCCTAGGCTAAAATCTGTGATTTTTAATCGTTGGTTTGACATATTCATCGACAGCTGCTTAATGGCTGCTGTGATCACATTTTCCCTCCGATGAAGTTCTGTCAGTTTCAGAAGATTTCAGACACTTTCCTGCAGTGTGCAGCTACGACGAGAGTCAAACCAAGAATCAATAGGAGCGCAAAATCTGATGATGCAATCAGAGTTCAATGCAATCAGCTTCAAACCAGAGCGGGTAATGTCAAAACAGCCTTTTTCTGGTTTTATTATTGAGGCACACTGTGAGCCAAGTTTGCCATTAGGTATCATTTCTGAACACAGGATAGTTAGTGTCACGGTTGGATGACATCAACTGTCATTGTCATTTAGTCTGATAGTATGACAACTGAGATCCTTCAGTGTCATGTATGGAGTCATGTTTGCACAGTCTGACCTTCTACAATCATTTAGGTTTATAAAAAAAAACAAATAAAAAAAAAAAAACAGTGTGAGCCGGGCTTAAGGCAAACAGTCCCTTGTGTAGCTCTGCAGACTCCCCCAAAATGACTTAATGACTTTGACACCAATCATACAGAGCTTAATTCAGTATCTGCTCTATTAATCCTATTTCTTCACAATATTGCCCGCAAACAGCCTCCCAATGGGTCTTAGTAAATATAGAAAAATATATTCAGGGGACTGCTGTGTTACACAAAAAATATATATATAAAGAAAAAAAGCCAGTTTGATCTAGGAACAAAGCAATTGGTGTAATAAATCCATAAGTCTGATTTTAATGTATTGTGAGAAGCTAAAAAATGAGGAATAAAATCTCAAACCTGACTCTGTAAATAAACACTTAAACAGAAAAGATATCGTCATCAACTCAGCCAAAAGGAGTTTGAAAATATCAGCAAAATTCCAATAGTGTGCATCCTTACTAGATTTAACAAAATCCAAATAAAAGAGGAAAGAAATTCTTAAGAATTTAAGTTTATTTATTATAATCCTTTTTGTTGATTTGTTGACTTGTGTGCTGTTGGGTGTGTTTGCATCCACTCTGCGGTGATTCTGAGGCTTAATTTGGCCACAACTTTCTCTGTGTTTCAGCATATGAAATGATATTTGCTAACAAATCTCATTTTGGGAAAATGCTTATTAAATAAAAATATTTCAATACACTCTGGACAAATTTAGTAAAAATTCTAAATTGCACCCCTTCCCAACAGGGAAAACCACCAACAATCAAGAATGCATGATTATATGGTGTCATGGCTTTGCAGTCAAAAAATGTGGCTATAATTAGGGTTTGGAATGGAAAAAACTATTTCGATTCTGGAATCTAATACTTCAATTTAAAAATCAGATACTTGCTCAAAAATGTATCGATTCCTGTACGTGCGCACATTTTTATTTTTTCACTTGACAATTTGCTAGGGACTTCCACGCTGGCAAGCACCTTGAATTAGATATAATCTAAACATTAGTTTAGAGATGGACCGCAACATGTGCTTAAAAGGCTACATATGGTGAAAAACAATGGCAAAGCTAAGTGCAGTTATTACAATAAACTAAAATGTTACAAGCAAGGTGTCGCAACCAACATGACAAAGCAAAGTTGGTTCACAAACATCAAATTAAAAGAATGAGCCACGTTAGATTCATTAAGCATCCCAGGTGCAACCAACAAGTGTTGTGCGTTTTAGTTTAATGTTTTTTAAGCATGTAGCTGAGCAGCTCTGCGCTAGTTTTTGTTCATACCTTGAGGTGAAACTAAACAGCGCATTCCCTCTGCCTTGTCATTCATAAACAGCGGGATGAGCTGCTAAAGCACGCAGGAGAGACGGCTTTACACTCCGTCATTCAAAATCTTAGCTTTTGTGTTGGAGTCGAAAAAAATTTATGAAGTAGCATGTTCTTTTTTTAGGGTCTTTTAATTACTTTCGATGTGCTAAAATATTTGTTAAGTGAATTTTATAAACATAAAAGCATGTACATATTAAAACTGTAAAACATAATAAAGTTATCTATAATTTCATTATTGAATGCATAAAATAGGCTAGCTTATTCATAAAGTGTGTTTAATTGATCTGGAACTGTCAATAAACTTTTTTTCTTGTAAATGATCAAAAATTGCATCAGTAGCCTAATGTGTCTTTTTTGTCCATTGGTCACACTTTAGGCTTCATTAGTTAATGTATTTTACGAACATGACCTAATAATGAACAATACATGTACAGCATTTTATAATCATAGTATAACATTTATTAATGCATTATTAAAATCCAAATTCATGCTTGTCAACATTAATGCACTGAGTTAACATGAACTAATAATGAATAACTTTATTTCCATTAACTAAGGTTAACTAACATGAACATATACTGTAATGAATGTATTGTTCATTGTTTGTTCATGTTAGTAAATGCATTAACTATCATTTACTAATACAACCTTATTGTTAAGTGTTACCCGTCCATTTGTGATCAGTTCAACGCAAACGAACCTGAATTCTCTCGTGAACAGGGCATAAATGACCTTTTTTTAAATATTTTTTTTTACAATAGAATCAAAACAAGGAATGGATAAGAATCGAAATCGATAAGCGGAATCGATCAAATTCGAACGATACCCAACCCTAGTTATAATGGAAGTCAATGGGGCAAAAACAGCCATGAACATAATGAAATGGTAGTCAATTTGAAAAATACACAAGAGTTAAATAACTATATTGTGAAATATATTGTTACCGTGAAATAAAATTACTTGGTGAAACCAAATTTTGGTCATATCACCAACCCCTAGTGTACATGGCTATCTAGTATTGATCAAGTGTTTGTCTGCTCTCATACCGTCTTGATTGATAAACTGTGCAGAAAAACACACAACGTCTCCCACGATCAGCCGCTGGGCTTGTGCTGGATGAATGGCATGTTGGACAGGAAGTGCAAGGAAATCAGCGAGTCCGGCCTGCTCAGAGTCCCAGACACCCAGCAGTGTCAGACCCACGTTCACTGTCCTCATCGTCAGCGTCCCATTACTCAAACCCTTGCTGATCTGCACCAAATCATCCCTACACACATACAACAGATGCTTAATATTATTCAAACACAGCAATCGAAGTATCAAAAAAAAAAAAGACTATGCACACATTTGTTCCTCAACATTCTGATACAAATATAATTTAATTATGTCTTAAAAAGGTTGTAATTACAAATAAAATTAGCTAAAGGGATAGTTCACACAAAAACGAGAATTTAGTCACCCTCAAGTGGTTTTTAAACATTTATGAGTTTCCTTTTTTTGTTGGACACAAAAGAAGATATTTTGAAAAATATTAGAAACCTGTAACCATTGACGTCCACAGTAGAAAAAAAATAATAATATGGAAGTCAATAGTTACAGGTTTCCAACATTTTTCAAACTATCTTCTTTTGTGTTCAACAAACGATAGAAACTCAAAGGTTTATGAATAGTGAAAAGTGAGTAAATGACGACTGAATTTTCAGTTTTGAGTAGGGCTGTCGAATTTAACGCAAATTCCTTTTGACAGCCCAAATTTTTGCAACTCGTTTAACGCAGTGTGCGTTTTCAGTTTGACCCTTCAGCTAGTAATAAAAACAGCACCAATTGGAAATGATGGAGAATAAAAAGGGTACAAACAGTAAGATCATATACACAACGACGTCTGTCAACAAGAAAAAAAAAGTGATCTGCATTTATTGTTGATGTGAATTAAGTTTTCACCTCAGCACTTAGAGTTAAAAAAAAATATCACTTAATTTTAAAGCATACAGCTGATGAAGAGAATTTGTTTGCAGGGACAACCCCACAACCAATAATGCTGGCATCACACCAAACACAGAACACTATGTCACTCGTGGGATGTTTTTCGCCTCATGCAAATATTTAAGATGTGGAATCTGCCTCAATTGTGTCTTCTGTGCATTCAGTGTCATTCGCACGTTTGCATTGACTTTATATGTAACTTTTGGTGTGAATCCAACATTAAAACGAAACTACGTGTGTGCATCATGGCTCAATGCTCGGCAAAGTGCTTGTTTTAAACTTACAAAGAGCTTTAATAGGCATTACTTGTTGTTTCAAAGTGAAAATAACCTTTGTTTCAATGTCTCCATTGATTATTTCTGTCCATTTTAAATGTAGTTTTGACCATTTTAATGTCCCAAGACAGATTGCTGAAGGTGAACATTAAGACTATTGATTAAAGAAACCCTTTGTCATATTTAAATGCTTCATTTGATCACTCAATCATTGTTTCTTCTGCATGTTAGTAGATAAACCACGTGTAAATAATGTCACGAAAGATTACGTTTTACCTCAGAAAAGCATTAAATGTCCATGAGCTACAAAAGAGCATTTTTCGAAATATTAAATGACAAAAATACAATTATTATTATTTTACAGATTGTTTTGCTGGTCTTCTGTGTGTGCTGGAATAGTTCAAATGTTTGGTGTTTTTTTATTTATTTGGAAAAACAAAACAAAAACAAAGAACAAAAAAATAAAAAAATAAAAATAAAATAGTGAAATGACATACTGACTGTTTAATTCATGCCACAGTTATAAAATAAATAAATAAATTGTAAAATGACATACTGACTGTTTAATTCATGACACAGGAGGAGAAAAAAAAAAAAAAAAAAAAAAAAAAAAAAAGCTAAATATTTGGGGAAGGCTTTTTGGAAAAACAACAACTAATAGAACAAATGTATTTGGTATTCTGTCTTTAGCCAAGTGCTTCATTATGCTTCTGCCAAGAATTTTCATTTTGGCGCACTCCTATAAAACCAAGTTATGTTCATTCATTTTTTTATTGTTCGCACTTAAGTCCCTGAAGTTGTTATACAGTTACAAAATGCAACTTTATATTAATTTTAGGTACATTTAGAACAGATGCGATTAATCTAGAGTTAGCTCGTGGAAATTAATTATGATTAAAAACAAAAACAAATTATCAATTGATAGTAGTGCTGCTGGATTCTGGCTAAAATTAAAATCACAATTTTGTTTTGCTTAAAATAAAGATCACAATTTTGTCACGATTCTGTAGATGTAAAATAAAGGTTAATATGAGTGGCCAATTATTATTGTTATTTCTAAAACATATGATAAAAAAACAATAATAATATTAGGCCTATGTGTAGGTCTACTGTTGGTTAAAATGCTACATTTTGTATAGACTATACTGTGCATTAACGACCAGGAAAAATGTAAAGTGATAACATCAGAATACATTCATAATTCTAAAGTTGAATTTTTATGTGCTTGCCTTTTTTACTGATAAAATTAGACATTTGTTATTATCGGATTCCCTCTAGCATTATATTCAACATTATATAGGCTAGAGTAGTTATACTGACACTATTAAACATTATTCTCATGCACAACACTCTGTGTTCGCTATGAAAAAAAAAACTTATCAAATGCTTGTTGTAATCATAACTAAAAACAATATGATAATTTAAATGATGTAGGCGGTTTTGGTTTCACTTTCACTAGCGAGTGCGCTTATGTCATGCCTGCCGTCACTTTGAGAGAGAAATAAACATACATGCAAATCATAATTCCCGCGCTGCTCCAAAACGATCGCTTTGTGCAACAAACTGAATGTTTTTTACAACTTTATTACCTGTTGGTCACAGCCTATGCAAATTATGTTCACTAAAGCGCATGCATCCTCTCTGTGTCAAACAGTGCGTCAGCTGACGTGTGATTTCGCGGCTGCAAGTACATCATTACATGAAGACAGAAATGACATTTTTGGGTGAATTATACCTTATAAATACAGTATGCTGACCATTTGGAGGTGTCCACGTTGCTGAGCAACATAAAACTGTTTATGTTTAAAACTGTTACTTCTCTCCTAAACGTAAAAATATAATTGGCTGAATCGTAGAGATGCTGGATTAAGATCGTGTAGGGGGTCGAATCGATTAATCGTGCAGCCCTAATTGATAGCTCTAGTTTTGGGTGAACTATCCCTTTAATGAATTAATGCATTTAAATAGGACTTTTAACATGTTATTACTGTAAAGTAATCATTTAAATAACACAATAAGAATAATAAATATTATTGTTGCTATTGTTTAGTATTTTTAATAATTTAAAAAAATGTTTTGCTTAATATTCATCCATATTCATCCAATATTCATCATTTGAGACCTTAAAATAATATTCTGTGAAACATAATAATTAACATTGTCTTGTTGACTGTTCATTATAACAGAGACATTTAATAAGAATTTATAATGACAAATTCAGTTTGTTGAAATGGGAAAAAAATGGTCAGAAATATATTTTTGACACTTATTATGGTCTCATGATGTCAAACCAACCTCATAACAGTTTAATGTAATGCTAATCCATACAGCTAAGTAGTTTCTTAAGTTTGATCATTAATCTGCTATATGTTTATGACAGATCAATGTTTATCTTGATGATGTCAGCAGTGTAGTTTCCTCATGACACTGGCTTAATCTAATGTAACTGTATTCAAAGACAAGTGTGATTATTGTCTCCTGCAGACGTGTTTATCTGCTGCACCTGTTGGTGGAGAAGCTGAGCATGGAGTTGTGGCTGTGCAGGGTTTCTCCTGTGCTGTCGTGGAAATGAACGGTGAATGTCAGAACAGCTCCCAGTGGGATGGCGGACACAGTCTCTCTGTTAGAGGTGTAGATCACTGGACTAGTGCTCAGGCGCAGATACGATACAGGCACCACCTTAAAAAACAAAACATAAGGCCTGGATTTAGCACTTTTCAAGGTAGAACGCTTACTCAAACTATTAAAACATTCATTTGGATTTTAAAAGCTACTGTGAACAGCAAAAGAAGAATATGCGAGTCATAATAAGCAATCCGGCAGTCATTGATAGTAAAATAAATGACAATGTAAAGGAGTTAGCAGAAAATCACACCCTTGATTACTTAGTAATGCACCAAAATGGCAATTTTTAAATGAACAACAAAGGTTTAGGATGCACTTTGCCAAAAATGAAAACAGAAAATAAAGTTTATTTAACAATCAAATATATAATCAAAATTAGTATTACTACATAACATTAATGACATTTTTAAATGAAATATTGTTGTTTTTGTACTGCAATTTGTTTTGTTTTTATATTTTTTCTTTTTCAAATATTTCCCAAATGATGTTTAACAGAGCAAGGAATATTTCACAGTATTTCCAATAATATATTTTCTTCCGGAGAAAGTCTTATGTTTTATTTTGGCTAGAATAAAAGCAGTTTTTAATTTTCTTGAAACTATTTATGGTCAATATTATTAGCCCCCTTAAGCAATATTTTTTTCCCAGTTGTCTACAGAACAATGATTTGCCTAATTACACTAATTAACCTAGTTAAGCCTTTAAATGTCACTTTAAGCTAAATACTAGCATCTTAAAAATATCTAGTAAAATATTATTAACTGTTATCATGGCAAAGATAAAAGAAATCAGTTATTACAAAATAATTATTAAAACTTATGTTCAGAAATGTGTTGAACAAAATCTTCTCTCCGTTAAACAGAAATTGGGGAAAATAATATACAGGGGGGCTAATAGAGTAATTCAGGAGGGTGAATAATTCTGACTTCAATTGTAAATGTTTTAACTGGGGCTGTAATACTTTGCTTTCATGACATATTTAATCAAACATACATTAAATAATAAACTATTAAATCATCCTTTAAACATCACTTGTGAAATTTAAGAAAACAACTCCCCCAAAAAAACAATTATTAGCTATAATAATTTATTAAATGCTATATTAAGTGAAGTTCATGCATTTACACAAAATAGCATCCGACAAAGACTGATTTAATATAATGAACGATTCATGTCACTATTAATTTAAATAGAAAAATTTACATTTAAATAACATTTATAGTCCATTTTAAACTAGTCGTTCACTAATGTGTGTTACAAAAAGTAGACAGTGATGAAGTGAAAACAAAATCAGTGAAAAGCTAATTAAAGCTAACATTTACTGTTTTAGTCACTCTCTAAAACTATTTTGACTGAAACAGAACACTGCCAAAAGACGGTCACAAAATTTAATTGACAAAATCTAAGCAGCATACATTGAAGCATTACCTTCACAGCGATGATGATAGTTTGATTGACGCCGAATGTTTCCTGTGCGCTAATCTGTAGAGAAGCGGTTCCTGTCAGAGAGCCGGAGGTCAGGTAACCTTTATCGTCCACCTGAACGAGAGCTGCTCTGTCGGGACAATCCAGCACACGGTACGACAGAGACCCCACTCCATCTCTGCAGGAAACACACACACACACATAATGTGCTGTTATAATGTGCAGAACACAGCGACAATAAGCTAATCATACTGCAACTTTTAAAGTGATTGTTCACCAGAATTTTTTTCATTCTGTCATCATTTACTCATCCTTCACTTGTTTTATAACTGTTTCTTTCTGAATAGAAGTAGTAATATGAAAAGTTTCTTTCTTCTGTTGAACAAAAAAAGATGATATTTTGAAGAAAGCTGGAAACATTGATATCCACAGTATCCATCTGTTTTTCCTACTATGGAAGTCAATGGTTACAGGTCTTCAGCTTTCTTCAAAATATCTTCTTTTCTGTCCAACAGACTACAAATAAACTACTTTAGGAAACAAAGATTTGGAACCCTTTGAGGGAGACTAAATAGTAAGTGAATATTCAATTTTGAGTGAATTAACCTTTTACGACATCTTAGCGAGACTGTCATGACTTTATTGACCTTGAAGTGTTTGGGCTCACAGAGCTACCATCAAACCTAGGGCAAACATGAATTTATTTTTAGATTTAGTAGTTTCACTTAGGCAACAGTTTTTCATTGTTGACAATCCCCAACATCAACATGATCTGTTCATTTTTAGTCAAGTAGAATAAACTCAAAACCAACAGTGAAGAAACTCAATAGCTAACTAGCTAGCTATGGCTAAATGCAGAGAAATGTATGCAATGCAGATGTATAAAAGATCATGATGCTATTGGATAGGTGCATAGAATTTGCAAAAGTATGAATTGGCCTTAGAGGGATAGTTCAGCCAAACATGAAAATTTATTCAAGGGGTTGCAAACCTATATAAGGTTATTTTTTTGCTGAACATAAAATACATTTTGAAAAAATATTAGAAACCTAAAACCACTGACTTCTATAGTAGGAGAAACAAATACTATGGAAGTCAATGGCTAGCGGTTTCCAAGATTCTTCAAAATATCTACATTTGTGTTCAACAAAAAAAGGAGACTCATGAAGGTTTGGAACAAGTAAAGATTGAGTAAATGATGAATCTTCTGTTTTGGATGAACTATCCCTTTAAGGCTGTTACTGCAGTACCTGTTGGTTTGGAGTTTCAACAGGGAGTTTGGGGACATCAGTATCTGCTCAGCTTGAAGTTCGGGGTTCAACAGTTGGAGTTTCTCATAAACCTGAAATTAAATATAAGGGTCAATCTCTGGTATCGATTAGCAAATGCTCGTCAAAACACAGTGGTGTAAAAACTGGTCGGTACACGCCAAGCAGATGCCAAACAACTAGCGCTGACCAACTGTGTTGTCAGCTCCCGTCTGGTCTCATCTGGGCCAAAAAGCTAAGTGCGAACACACCAAAGCGATGGGAAACCAAAGGGACGGTGCCTAGACTGCAGCTCTGCACAGCTCTGGTTTGGCCAGAGGAAAACTGGTCATGCCCAGCTAAGCCTGGTTTTTCTCCTTCACTTTCGTCAATTGGTGATGTTTGTTCCTCGCCACTGGCTTGCTTGGTTTGGGACTTGTGGAGCTGTGCGTTGTTGGATTTACTCTTCAGTGTTTTGGCTTTCAGCGGTTTACATTACACTGAACTAACTGTGAAAACTGGATTGAAGCAGTTTCAATTTACTAGAACTTAATCTATGTTAAGCTGCTTTGACACTATCTACATTGTAAAAGCACTGTAAGATAAAGATAAAGGTGAATTGAATTGAAGGTAGCTGACTGAAAAGAGGGGGGCAGTAATTTGTTTTCTCAATCCACAAAGGGAAACCATAAGATCAAATGTGCACAGACAATGCGTAAACAAACCAGCGTTTAGAACCATTATCACAGTGATTGTAACTCACTACAGAGGGATTCATCTTGCAAATACATCTAACAATCCAATAATCCATATTGTTTGCAAATATTTGAGAAATGTAGCAAAATTACAGCCCGTTTCTCTGCATTCCTTTTTGACTTGAATTGTTTACTTGGCATCATCACTTAAGTTTTTGTTCTTGTACTCGGATTCATTGCTGAATAACCAATCAGATTGCTCTCTTCAGCATGCTGAATCAGTATCAACGTTAACCCGATGAGAGCCGACGTGTAAAACACAACAAATCAACTAGCTAGACCAATGACCCTATGAATCGGCCAATTATTATCCGATCATGGTTGCATTTATCTGTTAGTGTTATTGGCCCTAAGTGCTGCATTTTATACTATTGTTCATAATATTCTTCTTGCGAGGCTTGAAATTAAGTTGGTTTTACTGGAACTGCATTGGCTTGGTTCTGGTCTTACCTGTCTGAACATTATGGTGTCATGGCTTTGCAATCAAAAAATGTCATTATTATTAAGATCAATGGGTGCAAAACAGCCACCAACATAAGGAAAGAGTAGTCAATTTGAACAATACACAAGGGTTAAATAATCTTCTCCAGCCGATGGGTTTATGAATGAGTTCAGCAGGAGAGCAGGCGGTGTTTGGCAATCCGGGTCAAATGAGTTTTCCACTATCTCTGAATGTAGTTGAAAGTAGCTCAACGCGTTTCACACCTGCACTGTTCGTTTGTGATTGAATCAATGAAAACACATTCTAATATTAGTTGTGAATGGCCAAAGTGACGTATTTTTGAAATGACAATGACTGAGGTGGAGTGTACCTGAATCTGTATCTCATCATTGAGTTCGAGAGCATTGTCCTCCAGATGTCCAGATAGAGGAACGCTGGCCTTCATCACCACCCTCAGGCCTGTGCGCCCTTTACTCCTGCCAAACACACTCATGGCGAAGTTGTGCTCGGCACTGAGCTGTACAGACGCCTGCAGGAGAGAAACACATGTTTGAAGCACAGACATCATCATCTCAATACAAAACAGACATGACATGGCGTTTCTTGTAGTGGTCGGCCTATTTGGGCTTTTTATTGGCCAATGCTGATGCTGAGTTTCAACAATCAATCTGGCCAATTGGCCGAATTATTTTAAGGAGCAAATGAGAGCCATGCAAAAAAAATGTATAAACTAAGAGCACATTTATTATGCATAAATATTTATTAAAACCAATTAAATGCATTTTAGTAAAAACTGTTATGTTTAATTTGATATTTCAGTCAGAATTATTAAATTAAAATATTGCTGCTCACTGAATATAACATTCATAATTAATTAAAATTAATATTCCTACATTAAAACCTGACAAAAGTCTTGTCGTTTTTTTAGGAACAACAAATAATAACTTGACTTCTAGTTGATCATTTGGTATCAGAAATGGCTTATATGAAAGCAAAGGCCTCCAGATTACACTTATTTTACCAAGATAAAATATAATCTGCCTTGACTTTTAATTATTTAATTAGGACAGTAAAGTCTGACTTTGCTCAGACGAAAGTCTTGTCACTTAACAAAAATAATGTACAGTATAGAATATAAAGTCATCGTGCAGTGGAAAAAGAATTGATATTGGACTGCATCCATACATCTCTGCACTGACTCAAATAACTTATTAATAAAGTCATCTGGAATGGCAAAGAAAGCGTTCTTGCAGGACTCCCAGAGTTCATCGGATTCATCTTCAATGGCTCCTCTATCTTACCCCAGACATGCTCAATAATGTTAATGTCTGGTGACTGGGCTGGCCAATCCTGGAGCACCTTGACCTTAATGTCGACGTTAATGCTCTGCCATGATGCTTTTTGATTGACCTAGACGAGAAATGCTCTCCCTCCTGTGGTTTGTAATGTAATGGGCAGCACAAATGTCTTAATACCTCAGGCTGTTGATGTTGACATCCACTCTGCAGATCTCTCGCACGCCCCCATACTGAATGTAACCCCAAACCATGATTTTTCCTTCACCAAACTTGTCTGATTTCTATGAGAATCTTGGGTCCATGTGGGTTCCAATAGGTCTTCTGCAGTATTTGTGAGGATTGGGATGCAGTTCAACAGATGATTCATCAGAAAAATCTACCTTCTGCCACTTTTCCAAATGGTCAACTAGAAGTAAAGTTATTATCTGTTGTTCTTACAACTGTGATTGACGACAAGATTTTTATGAGATAGTGTATTTTACATTTATTACATAGTAGTGTGAAAACGTGTTTTCCTCATCATTGATTTATTTTTTTGCAGGTTTGTCACACTTTAATTGATTGATTGTTTGAATTTAATGCCATGTCAGCAACCAAGGCTATTTTCATGGCAAGAACATTTCAATAATAAATATACAATTAAAAACAACTTACAAATGAATACATAAATTACATAAGATTTTTAGCGTTAATATATGATAAAAATTCTAATATTTTTCCTGGTGTCACTTTGTTAAAAATGTCCTTAAGAGAGTTCATTTCATAAAAAAGTCTTCTGGAATCATTAAAAGCAGGACAGTCCAGTAAAATGTGTTTTACAGTAAGAGGAATTGTGCAATACAAACATTGAGGCGGGTCTTCATCTTTTAGCAAAAAAGCATGGGTTAGCCTTGTATGTCCAATACGACATCTGCTAAAAATCACTTGATCAAATCTGGTCTTAAAATATCTTAAAATTCTGTTTGAGATTTCAGGTTAGATTTCATATAGTTTATTATTTTCCAATGCATCCCACTCCTCTTGCCACTTATTCAAAATGTAAACGTTGATAAAAGGTCTCATCTCTGAAGGAGGAATTTGGCATTTGTTCACCGCTTGCTTCAAAGCGTCCTTAGCAGCAGCATCAGCTCGCTCATTTCCTGAAAGCCCAACATGTCCTGGAACCCAGCAAAATATAATATGATAAAACTGGTTTTGTAGATGGTGAACTTTGGTTAAAATACTCTCTATCAAAGGATGATCATTATTTGAAGATTCCATCACTTGGAGGCATGATTTGGAGTCTGTAAAAATGATGGAGTTCTTTTGTTGGACATTCTCTATATATTCCAATGCTAAAAGTAAAGCACGGGCTTCAGCTGTGAATATTGAACATACTTTAGGCAGTCTGATTCCATAACGTTGTTGTCCAGTCACCATTGCTGCTGCTACGCCATTTTCCACCTTTGAACCATCTGTAAATATTGGTGAGTGTAGAGAATATTGGT
>CAIGQW010000317.1:14466936-14481052 GCA_903798125.1 Danio choprae | reverse complement strand
GGTTCAGGTTTTCAGCCAAGTGCATTCTGGATTTTTATTTCGGTGCATCCCTATTTGATGGTTTTGTTTGTTTCGCTCACTCATTCAGGTTCATTCTTTTGTATCAAGGATTGTTTTCAAGATTTCTACTTTTTGAATTTCAACACTGACATTATGGTTGATCTCTAAATTTGACTCAAGTGAGCGGCTGGATTTATAGGGTTATTGTATCCACACCACTAGATTTAGAGGAGTGCAGGATGAGTTTGAGATGACGGAGACACTTACTCCACTCAGGACCGCTGCTGCCTCCAGATGGGCCGTCTGATAGCCCACCGCAGTCACAGTGATGCCCGCAACACCCGATTCATGATGGACAAGGACAGTCTGATGACCTGCCGAAAACATAACATCTATTACACACATACATCTCACTGACACACACATTAGGGCTGAATGGTGTGATGATATATATTTCTAAATGAACCCTTTTCACAAGACATGACGCATTTAATGGTCATCAGCATCTTTAATCCTTAAAAACATTTAATATTTAGATTTTGTTTTTTTTAAACGCATGTACATTGATATGTATTTGCGTTTGTATTATACCATCTTTGCATCAAATTACAAAAAACTAATTACCGATTATGCAAGGTGTTTGTAATGCAGTGTCTATGGGGACAGGACAGTAAATTTGACCTTGTTCTTCAGTCTGCCGCTATCAGTCTCACACAAATTTTTCCTTTTTCTGAGAGTTTTGATAACAGCCTCAGAGTATTTCTTTTATTATTTTAGCAAATAGGATTGTTGTACTGTCCCATTCACTGCGCTCCAACTTTACCCTAAATTTGACGACTTTTGCTGCTGAGAAACCTGGTAATGTGAAAAGGGTCTGTATGAAACCAATAGAAATGGGTGAACCAGCATATTGACAAAGTACTTTTTAAATAATTAATTCAAAGTCTTTCAGGGCATTTCTTTATTTTTATTGTTAATACTATCAATTTCAGCTCTAACTTTATGGTTTCATTTTAATGTTTCAATCCTAATAATGAATTTGCAATTGCTACATGCTAGTGATGTGATATACAGTAAATAATACATTTTCTGTCAAACACTCCATCTTCAAAACATACAGTGCACAGTGCAAGTACACCGGCTTACAGATCGCTTTCTTTTAATTCATACTTTCTATAGGATACTATCAGTAACATATTTGTGTTTATATAACTGATTAGTCAATAGCCAAATCTGGAAATAATCGAACAAAATAACTTCAAATGAACGTGCAAAAATTAGTACACCCCAATGCATATTTTAAAGGGAAATATTAAATAAAATGTTAATAAAGAGAAACAAAAATCATGAAAAGCATTAGAAAAAAAAGTTACATTTAGTTGTAATGTTGTAACACCTCATTTGAATTTAAATGCATTTTCTTTCTGTTCCTAAAGATGTAAGGCGACCACACTTTTATTTTAATCAATATAATGGTTTAATAAAACGTATTCATTTTTAAAGGGAGTGTACGCATTTATGCTGCCATTAGTGCTGCTTTGAGCTCAGCGGCACTGAGAACATTTGATTTCACACACTTTATGGTATTTTTTATATGTTTTCCAAATCATTTCAATATGAATACCTTGAAATTGTTACACATTTAATTTGTATTTCACAAGTATCTCAAGCGTTCATTATAAAGGTACCATGAAGTTTCTTCTGTTTGTTGTTGTCCTCGTGTACGTGTAGCTGCATGGGCATGGTGGGTTCGATGCTCGCCAGGGAAACTTTAGAGGACTCCCAGATCATACTCAAAGAGCTGAAGTTATCAAACTTCCTGCCCTGCTCGTCAAATGCTGCCACTTCTAGCTCTGGGTTATGATAATTCGAAACGGGCACCTGGGTCAGAGATGAAAAGAGGGTTTTAAGCCTCAACAGGCAGACAGAGTTATGCATTTTAAGATCAATGATAAAAATGAAATAAACACAGGCTCATGGCACAAGGATCTCAGTGCAGTAACAATAATGACTTTTTATTTATATTTTATGTTTTAAAACATTTTGCTGACAAATGGGTAATCATTCAAAATATAATTAAGCTTAGCATGACCACTTATTCGTTGATATATTTTAATCAGTACAGGTTAGAATAAATCTTTTTATTTTACATAAATAACCATGTTACAATGAATGATGCAGAAACATTATTTCACACATATTTGACATTAAATGGATCATTTTAATAGTTTATGATAGTTCATATGATAGTAAAATAGTATGAACTTTTGATAGTTTAAACTGGGTTTTTTTTTTTTTGCCAAAAACATGGCAGAAAACTGAAACCAAAAATGCTTGGTAAAAAATAATTGATTCATTTATTAAACAAAAGCACTTTGGCTGCTCTTGCAATTTAGTTCACAAAGCAACAAACCGGCTTTTGGATGAAATGAATGGGCTTCATGGACCAGCGCTGTCTATGTGTGAAAAAGCTGCTTCACACTGTGCAGTGGCTGAAAGGCGAACGAAACCATAAAACATAACCTTGTTTCAACTCATATTTTGGGGGTTTTCTATTTTTGGCAGCCGAAAATTTGGATCACCATATATATTTTATGAGTTTCTTTCTTTCTTTTTTTCATATTGAACACAAAAGAGGACATTTTGAAGAATGTTGAAAACCAGTAGCCATAAAAATACTATGGAAGTCAATGTCTACCGGTTACCAACATGTGTCAAAATATCTTTTTCTGTGTTCAACAGAAGGAACAAACTAAAACAGGTTTGAAACAAGTGAAGGGTGAATGAGATAGAGTTTTTATCTACATAAAATCAAGAGCAATATCTTTAAGTCATGATAAACTTGTGAATGCTCACCACTTGCTTGTTCTGCTGCAGCAGAGGGCAGGACACGTCCAGCTGTGGGTTTACGTAAATGGGGGTCAGAGTGAGACGTGACGGAGGAGCGCAAACAAATTTGACAACAGCCGGCTCCACAGCAGGGAAGGGGTTCGTCACGGTGGGCTGGTTCCCAACGGTCACTGCCAAGACCTGTGAAGACACAATTATTTAAAGACTGTAAACATATCAGTAGTGGGTGCAACGGATCACAAATCTCACGGTTCAGATCACTGTTGTTAGAGTCATGGACCAGACCATTTTTCGCATCAGCAAAAAGGAAAGGAGACAAATGTGAATTGCTTTTCATTTATAACAAGAAGGAACTTTTGGCTTTAACAAAAATAACTTATAGAACATGTAATGTTAATAAAAATAAAAGCAAGAAAGAACCAGCTGAATAAATAAAATTTAAAAATAAAATATTCAATTCTGGGCCTCACGGTGGCGCAGTGGATAGCACATTCGCCTCACAGCAAGAAGGTCGCTGGTTCAAGCCTCGGCTGGATCAGTTGGCGTTTCTGTGTGGAGTTTGCATGTTCTCCCCGTGTTGGCGTGGGTTTCCTCCGGGTGCTCCAGTTTCCCCCACAAGTCCAAAGACATGCGGTACAGGTGAATTGGGTAAGCTAAATTGTCCGTAGTGTATGAGTGTGAATGGGTGTGTATGAATGTTTCCCAGAGATGGGTTGCAGCTGGAAGGGCATCCGCTGCGTAAAACATATGCTGGATAAGTTGGCGGTTCATTCCACTGTGGCGACCCCAGATTAATAAAAGGGACTAAGCCGACAAGAAAATGAATGAATGAATATTCAATTCTTAAAGTGCAACATCTTAAAAATAACCTACTACTGTTGCTAATAATGCTAAATGTGTAAATTTATAACAAAATGTATAAACAACACTATTTATTTTTTGTTTTATTTCAATTAGTGAATTTTTGATAGCTGTATGGCGCCAACTATGTAATTGCTACAAATTTCATTTGGAGCGTCAAGTTGCTTTTAAACTATGATTTTAATCTTTACCATAAACATCAGTGTTTCTATCTGAACTATAAACTGTGCTATTTGATTGTTTGTAACTCATAAATTATAATACTGATTGAAAAGATTGAAGACTGAATCTCTTGCTCGGTCAAACACAAATTTGAATGCACAACACTGAAGGATTAATAAACATATTCAAATCACGATCATTTATAATTAAGACTGCGCAGGTGTTTGAATCAAGATCCTCAAAAAAATATATTAATAGAAGAAAGGGTTTTTCACCTTTATTATAAACGACACTGGAGTTGAGAAAGGAATACATGGGAAGCAGAGAGAGGGGGAAGGATCAGCAAAGGACCTCGAGCTAGGAATCAAACTCAGGTTGCCGCAAGCACTTCAGTGCTATATTTCGGCATACTTTACCACTAGGTTATTGATGCCGACGATCCGGATCTTTTAATGGTTAACTGTGCACCCATTAGTGTTGTTACGATACTAGAATTCAATACAAATCAGTGAATCAAATACTGAAATTTAAAAAACATCCATTTCGAGCTAACATTTGAGCGCAGTTGAGCAGGTTCTTAAACAGCGCTGATTTGCCATTGTGTTCACATGCTCAACAGAAATGACAGTGATTGGCCATTAAGGTCATCAGTTCACCGAACTCACTGCTGTTTACTATGTATAACTATAGATACAGGGACACTGGAGCGTTTTAAAGCCGCGAAGATCAGTTGATTCATCAGTGGATCGCTTGTATGTCAGCTTATAAACAGACCAGCTGATCTTTGCGACTTTAAAACACTCCAGTGTCCACTAGTAGCTATACACTGAATGCATTAATGCAGGCTAGTAACTGAAAACACCTTTAATAACCTGAGGAAACCATGCATTTAGGTGCCATAACTTCCTCCATAATCATTATATTTTACAGAGAAGCTAAAATGCTCCCACCATGTGATCTAAATGACGCGAGAGTCTTTTCCAGCTCTTCAGTTCCTCCTCTAGTTTTGTTAACTGATTATGAACCATTCACATGAACACAACCTACTTAATTACTTAAAGCAATATCGGCAGAAATAAATCTTTAATCTTTTTCTCTTTAATAGTTACAAATTTAGGATTAATACAAGTTTCCAAAATTTTTTTATTAATCCGCAGGTCACGTGCATACACAACCGTGGGTTGACTGTGATTCGTTACACCCCTAGTGCACATTTCTAACAGATGGTGTAACATCACCGGCTGCTTTACCTGCTCCCCGAGAGCTCGGCATGTGGCTCTGACCAAATGTGTGGAGTAGGTGCGAGCGGCGGGTCCGTACAGAGCCAGCGAGACACTGCTGTGGTCCTCAGCCGTCAGGTTTCTGAAGAACTTGGAGGGCTCCAGCACCCAGGGCCTGGGGCCTCCTTCAAAAGTCATGTCTTTAGAGGATCCCAACGTCACCACAGCCACAGACACGGGGTCAATCGGCTGTCAAAGAGAAGGAAGCACGGTAATGTCTTGATTCACTGCTCAGCTGTTCTCCACATTCACTTCTTTACAACAGCTTACCTTGAGAGGTGGGTAGGCAGCGATGGTGATCTTTGCACTGAGGTGAACATTACTATGGGTATAGCTAACCAGCAGGGTGGTGTAACCGGGGGTCAAGGCCTTAACTCGGACTCCACTGCAGTGGCTCTGACCTGGGGGAAGTCTACCTGAAGACGTAAACACACACAATCACTGAAAACTAATAGACTTATGAACTATATTTGATACATACATTTCAAAATCAAATTGAAATGACTCAGTTCCCATTATTATGATCAACATTTTGATTGCAATGGACAAATTAAACAAAAACATTGGTGATGTCATTAATAAAACACAAGATGGAAATGTTTGCATCAATTTGCATTAATCATCCACAATTTGCTATTTATTTATTCATTTTCTTTTTGGCATAGTCCTTTTATTAATCTGGGGTCGCCACAGCGGAATGAACTGCCAACTTATCCATCATATATGTTTTACGCAGCGAATGCCCTTCCAGCTGCAACCCATCACTGGGAAACATCCACACACACTCATTCACACACATACACTACGGACAATTTAGCTTACCCAATTGACCTATACCACATGTCTTTGGAATTGTGGGGGAAACCAGAGCACCCAAAGGAAACCCACACGAACACGGGGAGAACATGCAAACTCCACACAGAAACGCCAACTGACCCAGCTGGGGCTCAAACTAGCAACCTTCTTGCTGTGAGGCGATTGTGCTACCCAATCTGCCATCGTGCTGCCCAATTTGCTATTTATTTGCAGGAAATATATACACATGCTGTTTGACAGCTCATATTACGTTGCAAAAACAAATGCAACATTACCAATGACTAATTTTAGTGCAAAACAAATGCAACACTTTTATTTTGTTAATAATGCAACATTAGCAAGGGCTAATTTTACTGCTAAATACATGCAGTCAACACTGCACGTTCTAGTAAGAATGCAACAATAACAGATATTTTAGTGCAGAAGTAATCCATGCGTCATCAGCACACAGATTCATGTGAAGTTATTTCATAACAACATAACGCATGAAAGACAAAGGCTATAACGTTAAGCCTTATTACACTGTCAGTCCTTTTCAGACACAAATTTTATTGCTATGATAGCATGCTAGAAAACTGCTCAAAATCCGGCTCATATCAGGTGTTTTTCGCTGTTACTTGCTCATCTTTGTTATCAGACGTCTCCTCACTGCACATCTTCACCGGATGATATTTACACATGCTATGAAGTTTGTCACACCTCCAGCGACTGTGCACTTCACAGTTTCTGTGCATTCACAAAATCTGTCAGGATCTATGCTTCGCAAAGGACAACAGCCAGTCACATTACTTTTCCAGGGTTGCGTAAGCCTGATCTCTATGATCTCTGATGAAAGCCTGATCTCTGGCTATCATCTGCACTAGGGTATTTGCTTGGAGCAACCAAACTGGCATCTGTTTGATGATATAAAGTTCCCCCAAAGGTCACGTGAATCGTTGGCGCTGAGACTTTAAAAATTACTTTAAATAATCAGCAGTTTAATAATCAGGGCAGTTTCATTCAGAGAACCAAATTCGTGTGTCAAGCTGCCATGTAGTTCAGGTCAAACCACGTAATCCGCACAGTGCAACTAGTCGGTTCAACCTCTAGTATGTATGCATGTATGTATGTATAACTGTATAGCTATTCTAGACCACCCGCGAATGTCCGCTCCTCACTTACATTTTTGCTTTCACAAGCAGGGGACAAGGCTTTTGTATGACTTTGAATATGCTGTTTTAAAAGACATATCTAAAGTAAAGTTATGTTTTTGCTATCAGAATGTTATGTTTTTGGTAGCAGGAAGTTGCTAGGCAACAGAGGCACGTATATTTAAAGATACAAGGAAAAGTAGCAGACACTGAACTGCATGCAGCCATTTTGACCGACATGGTAGTTACCCATAGCTCTTTTGTAATTTTAATAAAATAACAATGTTATAAAGAAATATACACATTTTTAGGGAAAGACAGGGTATTATAGATATTTGTTTTATATCTACAGTTATTTAAATTTCAAAATAGTTAAAATTACCACCTCGGTAGTGTTAAAGGGACAGTTCACCCAAAAATGTAAATCAGTTTACCACTTCTCACTGCCGTATCGATCTCCTAGACAGATTAGCTGATCGACGCACTTGGAAACGCTCGTGTCCGTGTATTGGTGTTTGCACTCAGATTAAAGAGTGGTAAACCGATGACCTTCATGGCCAATTACAGTCATATCTGTTGAGCATGTGAACACAACAGCGAATCAGTTGCGTTTAAGAACGAACAACAGCAATGTTAGCTGGAAATTAACGTTTTTAAAATTCCAGTATGGATTGGTACCAATGTCTTTTGACAACCCCACCCCTCCAGGTGCTCAGATATTTCCAGAGAAGATCTGTAACTTTCTCTTATTAGCATTAAATAACTAAAGACCTTTTAGAAAAAAGATGGACGCAGTAGTACTCAGTTGGTACTCAAGATTCAGGAAAAATAAGTACGATTTCCCCTTTAATTTCTGACAGTTACTCTAAAACTAAAGGGCTCCTCAGCACTATATCTGACAGCTCTAGCAACTGTATACCATTGATGTACGGAAGCTCAGCATCAAAATGTCTTGTTTTGTTTCCCAAACAAGAAAGAAACAGCTCAGCTCCACTCACCCTCCAACAACAGAAAGACGCCGGTACTCTCCATGTCCACCTGCATGTCGAAGTGTGAGCAGTCACTGAGTGTCACCCTCTCACCCCCCAGCTGACCGAAGATCCGCAGGGGCAGATCCAGATGCTGGTCCACACGAGCCTCCACCAGACATGGGCTGAACTCCATCCCCACCGGCTCAATCACATACACCTGCACGCACAACACCGACCAGCTCAATATTTACATAATCATATGATTATTTAAAGGAGTCATGATGAGTGAAACTAAAGTTGCCTTGATCTTTTAACATACAAGAGGTCTTTGTTTCGTTAAAACATACTGCTAGTTTCCAAGCTCCTTGAAAAAAAACATTTATTTAATCAAGCTGTAAAAATGACTTATTTTGTGGTAATGGCCACTGGTGAACACTTGCCTACACCAGATGTCTTAAAAGCAAATATAGCTAATAATAATCATGGTTGCTGATCTACAGCGAATGCCATATACAAATGCTCATTAAATTTCTAGAGAGAAATCAACTAAAAAGGGAAATAAATTGTGCTTTGATGCGTCGGATTTAAACAGCTTGTTTGTATCTCAGCACAGACTTCAGGAGGATCTCAGTATGAGAAGCAAGTGGCTGGTTTATTCTTAACACACAAATTGTTTAAACACATGTGCAAGTAATTTCTGAGCATATATATAAACTTGCACAAGATAAACTGCTCGTGTACTGGAAGTTTTAAGTTGGGTGGCGGGAACCAAACTTATGCTTATTGTGTTGACAAATGCCATTGGCTGTTCGTCATTTGACTGGCTGTTGATTGGCTCTTATTGGCCATTGAAAAAGACGAAGAGAGGAATTGAAACATGGGACATAGTAAAGAGGTTTGTTTTCTTTTTTCTTAATCCCATTAAGATAGCTTTTAACACAAATCGCTAACAAATCGAGAAGAAAAAAATAAATATTACAATGTCGTTTTCCCACAATATTGTGCTGCCCAAATATCACATTTAGATTTGTTAACAAGCATGTACTGCAGCAGTCTTTGATCATTAGGACAGAATGATAATTCTTCCTCCTAGCCACATCAGCCTATAAAATAGCAGCGTTTCATTCTCAAGCTTTAAATAAGAAAATTAATCAAATCTTTTTGGTCATTTTTGAGTGAGATCCTAATGATTTAATTTAATTCAATGATTTATGCTAAGCTAAGCTAAAAGGGCTCTCGCCAGAGCCAGAGGTTGGCTGAATAAATGCAAAAATTGTTTAAAAATTTGTAATTTCCACAAGCATGACTGCAGGTATCACCTTCATGTCTCCATAGTGCAGTGGGTTTCTCATGTCATGGGCGTAGATCCCACTGACTCCAACATCTCGGACTGTGGTCATCATACCTTTTACTGTCACTGTGGCCACTGCTGAGTTAGTGGACGACCAGCTGAAGTTTCCACTTCCTCCAGTAGCCTGAAATAGAGACAAAAATCTGAATAATGTAACACCGACTAGTGTAAAATGTTCCCCTAATCAATTTATATAAAAAATGTTTGGCAATGAAATAAAATAATCTATTAAATAAAGATGTAATTAGGGCCATCTCCACAAGCACATGGGTATTTTTATAAACAGTGTCCCCGCTCTGTAAACATGAAAACGACAAAACGCACTGTGATGCATGTTTTATTCTGTGATAACAACCTCCTGGATGTACTTTATCTCTTATATTTAATATAACTTGGTGTGCCATGACTGACCAATCAAAATCAAGTATTTCAGGCAGCCGTGTAATAAATATTTATAACAATAAAGTACAACATTTGTTTTGAATTGATTTCTACAGAACTGTTTATTTTAGGCATATTAAGGCACCCATATTTTAAGGGCAAGCCGAACCAACAGGTGGCGATAACGACACTTATGCAGGATTCACACCAAATGTGGAATTAAATATTTTCGCAAGTAAATGGAAATTTTCATTCGTGTCTTCTACATTTGCTGTGAACCCAGCCGTGTTGGCCAATCAGAAAGGAGAAAACAGTGCGCAAGCTGACATCATGAGGCAAAAACTCTGATTGTATTGTCCACATCACCACACTGTACCTGCGCTTTCTGAAAATCTACACCTTGGCCAGAGTTTTCAGAAAGTTTTGGTTTCAGTCACCCGATTTGTGTGGACAAACAGCAAAAGTGCGTTTTGAAAATACCCGTGTTCATGTGGACAGGGCCTAATAGTATAGTCTACCAGGGCTCCCGACTATGACCAAGTGGATATTTTGTGACCTGTTTTTCTGCTGGTGACATTACACATTGTTAGAGATTGAACATGGACCAGATCAGCATAACAGATAGCATTCTTCGCGTTCTGTAGTGTGTGATAAATACTAGGGGTGGGACAGTCCACAAAATTCACATCATGGGTTTGGGGTCACGGTTTTCGATTTTATTTGGTAAAAAAAAAACAAACAAAAAAAAAAAAACTATTGTAACACTTAGAAACACATCCCACACATCAGCCTAAAATACATAGCTTTATATGTTACTAATTACAGTTATTCTCAAGGCCATGTGATCAAAAAACAAAGAAAAAGGCAGCTTGATGTTATTAACAGACACATTATTTTAATTAAAGACATGTAATTTAGGGTAAAATGTAATTTTGGCTGCTGTCTTCCACCAATGTCTGTTTTACGTAACTGACAGTTAAATATGGGCATTCTGACGTATTGTTACATGCATTCAGCCTGTGTATGAAAAAAAACCTCAGCATTCGTGAGCTGAGAGAGAAATGCACGAGTATTGAGTTTCTGCTGTGTCTTGCACTGGAATCTTGATAAAACCTGAAGCATGTCAGTTTGCAGCATTAATTGTGAAAGAGACGCTGTAAACTCTGGAGAAATTAACAAAAGTTCAACTGTGACATATATTTGTCTTTTGTCTTTGTGAGCCAAAGTTTTTTTGTTTTTTTTCATATATAATGATATATATGAATATTAATTACTGATCTGTACATAAAGAACTCCTACCATGTTACACAAATTTAATGATAACATTCCTAATATAAAGTATAAAGAGGCTAGAGGTACACTATTCCACTGTATATGGGAATGGGAGAAAGTGAAGCCTTTTTAGCAAGGTTTAATTGATATGATTGACCAAAATCTCTATCAAAGAAACTACCACTGGATCCTAGGCTTTTTATTTTGGGTATATATCCTGTCTGTCCTCCCTTACCAAAAAAAAAAAAAAAAAAAACAACAACAAAGAGGTCTGACTCTTTGATATGGTGTATTTTATATGCTAAACGAATAAAAGTAACTTTAAGTCAAAATTTACCAGGGTATAAATAATTTCGGGCTTGAGTGTTTCTAGTTGAAGCCAAAATGATTCGCCCTTCTGTGAATTTTTTCTTTCTTTTTCAAATATTTCCCAAATGATGTTTAACAGAGCAAGGAGTTTTTCCAAAGTATTTCCTATAATAATTTTTCTTCTGGAGAAAGTCTTACTTGTTTTATTTTGGCTAGAATAAAATTAGTTTTTAATTTATTTTTAAACCATTTTAAGGTCAATATTATTAGCCCCCTTAAGCAATATATTTTTTTCGATTGTCTACAGAACAAACCACTGTTATACAATGATTTGCATAATTACACTAACTTGCCAAATTACCCCAATTAACCTTGTTAAGCCTTTAAAATGTCACTTTAAGCTAAATACTAGTATCTTGAAAAATATCTAGTCAAATATTATGTACTGTCATCATGGCAAAGATAAAAGAAATCAGTTATTAGAAATTAGTTATTAAAATTATTGTTTAGAAATGTGTTGAAAATCTTATTTCTGTTAAACAGAAATTGGGGGAAAATACAAGGGGGCAAATAATTCAGGAGGGCTAATAATTCTGACTTCAACTGTACATACTATGTACATATGTAAAAAAAAAACAAACAAAAAAAAAACTATTTCCTCTTTTTAAACGTGCACCTTGATAATGTACTGGTACGCTCCCTCTTTAGGTTGCCATGGAAACGTGAGGATGGCCGGTGTGAGAACGATGGGGTCGTAGATTTCCACGTCCTGCTCATTACGCACAGGAACTGAGAGAGCGTGGACACTTCCTGCCTGAAGACACAAACTGGGTTACAATACACCACAATACTGTCTAACCACCAACACTGAACACTCCAACACGTACCTGATCAACGACTGCTTTTAGTGTGCCATCAATGACGCTCTGACCCTGTTTCACAGCTTTCACATGGTGGTAAGATCCATTAACAGACGACTTCAGGACCTCAAAGTACTCTGCAGGGAATGTGGTTTCTATACGGATGTTCTACGAAAACATGAGATTTCAATTAACAAAAATAAATAAATAAAAAACACCACAAATTGTGAAGCAGACTTGTTCCTTAAATGAAGAATAATTTCCATCATGTTTAGAAACCGTCACAAAACACAAACTGAATATGAAGCCATTTTAAATACATATGTGGGTTGTTCTTATTAAGGTCCAATCCCAATCCTATTTTTTACCCCTACCCCTTGGCCCTTGATACAGAATGTAAAGGGGAAGGGCTTCAAATTTACCCTGTAAAATGGGACAGCACTACAACACCCGCACACGTCATCATGAGCTCTTACGACATATGAGATCGACGATGACAACTGCTGTAGTTATTCCAGTTGCATTATATTTTGGCTACTAATCTTCAGGAAATCACAGAAGGCATGTATAACAAGGCAATATTATGTTATCAGAATGATATAATGTAGCAATAAGCTCGTAACTGTACTGTGCATTTACACCGTGGCCATAATCATCTATGTAAACATAAGAAAACAACATTAACTTTGTACCAGACACTGTAAAAAAAAAAAAAGGTCATTCCCAGCCACAAGACTTTTCTGACAGGGTATTCCAGTGTCATTGAGTGACAAGTATGTTGTGGGACTACTATACAGGAGTAATAATTTTTTTTAGAATTTTATTTTTTTTTTTTAAGTATGACTGTAAAACACCAACACCGTTATGAAGGTATTAAAACTTTTTTGCTTTTTTGTTGTAAATATTCTTCCCCTTAGTCCTACGCCTTCAAGCTAAAGAGAATTGGGACACCCTACCCCTTCACGTGGATGCGCACAACAATGGATAGGGCTAAGTGGAAGGGCTAAAGGGTAGAATTGGGTCTAAGTGTATTACATTTATTATATTTTAGAGTGCACATTCAAACCACTCTACTAAACTTCATTTCTGTGAGTGAAGCAACGGACTTTCTGACAGTACTCATCATAGTAGCCAATAATAAAGAATTAGCCAAAGTAGGGCTGCACAATATTGAAAAACAATGATTTTGCGATGTTTTATTTTTCTGAAATATACAGTGCTCAGCATATATGAGTACACCCCCCACAAATATCTCATTTAAATTTATATTTTCTATAGGATGTTTTACAATATTATGATTGTTGATATACATTAATTTAGTCAGTACTGAAGCCAAATCTGGAGCTAATCTAACAGAATTACTTACAATAATGGTTCAAAAAATAGTAGCCCAAATTTATATGTAAGGGAAAATATATATATTTTTTTTCAAAAATAGCAAAAAATCAAGAGAAACAAAAAATATTTACAATTTTGTTGAAATGTTCATTCATTCATTCATTTTGTTTTCAGCCTAGTCCCTTTATTAATCTATGGTCACTACAGCGGAATGAACCACCAATCCAGCATATGTTTTACGCAGCGAATGCCCTTTCAGCTGCAACACAGCACTGGGAAACACTCATTCACACACATACCCTACAGCCAATTTAACTTACCCAATTTACCTACAGCACATGTCTTTGGACTTGTGAGTGAAACCGAAGCATCTGGAGGAAACCCACACGAACACGGGGAGAACATGCAAACTCCAGACAGAAATGCCAACCTTCTTGCAGTGAGCCGATCGTGCTACCCACTGCGCCACTGATGTGTGGTTTAATATATTATATTTAAAGCCTTATATTACACATACACATATATATATATATAT
>CAIGQW010000317.1:14433561-14466536 GCA_903798125.1 Danio choprae | reverse complement strand
TGTGATTAAATATATCTATTTAATAAATCTGTTTTGTTTAAATGCACCAATATATATTACCCATATTCACTGAGAAATGGATACAAATATTAATTTTCAAAATGGGGTGTACTCATATATGCTGAGCACTGTGTACTGATTTAAATATAATTTCACAGGATATCTGAAACAGCTTTATTTAGAATCAACTCCTAATTTTAGGGGATTATTCTGTAAAGGTGTCATAGGATATATATCTCAATAGAAAAAAAAATGACAAGCATGAATAAATACAATATAGCAAATAGAGCTGCAGCTATCAATTATTTTAAAAATCGATTAATCCATCTCTGTAATCAATCAATTAATCGGATAAGCTTTTGCCATTTTCTTTGAAGACCTTGTGACTAAAATGCAACAGAGCAGTAAAATGTGTATAAAAGTCAATCAGATATACAAATGCACACACATATGAATCCATATATCTATATTTATACATATTTATCAATCTATATCTATCTATCTATCTATCTATCTATCTATCTATCTATCTATCTATCTATCTAGCAATAAACTTAATTGCATTCAAGTCAATTTGCAGCTACTGCACTATATTCTGAATCTAACCAATTAAATGTTTTATTTCACCATAATTACAGGATAAAATAAGCTAACAAGCTGCATATTGCTTAATTAAATATATAATAAGCAAATCGAATAAATGTTATACAGACAGGAAGTGATGCTTTTTTTTTTTTACGAAGCATCGATTACTACAAATTTGATCGATAATTTTTGCAGTCAATTAAATTGATTATAAGTTTCAGCCCTAATAACAAGTATACAAATGAAATAGTGCTTCATGGTTTTCTGAGGAGTCTAACAGTATTCAGCAACAGAAATGTAATGCTTTAATGTAACATAGCACTTTATATTCTTCATCATATAATTAAATACAAGCTTTGTTAAAGCTACAAACATTATAATTCCTTGTGCCCAAATGCTTTAAACGCTCTCTTGAAATACTCAGCCACAGGCCTTAAAAACACATGCAAATGATAAACGTCCACACCTTTATTATAGTTAACCTTTGCAGTGACTCTGCAAATCACGTTCTGAACTGTGGAGCTGCTCAACTATAATGCCAATTGGACATTAAACATCTTCAATGTGACTATATGTGCACCATGCAATGTTGATGCTGAAAACAATACATTGTGCAGCCCTACCCTAAGCCAAATTCACACAACTAAAAAATGTTTCTTCTGTATTTCTCTTCATGCCAAATAAAGCATTTATCCTCCATCAGTTGTTTGATCCAAAAATAACACTCCTGTTATCAGTTCACCCCCTCATGCCATTCCAAACCAATAAGACTAAAACAAATTTCAAATAAGCATATGCAATCGGTCTATAAAATGATCCAATTTCAATGTCAGTTGTATATCTACAGCACTTTTACAATGTAGATTGTGTCAATACAGCTTAAGATAGATGAAGTTCTAGTAAATTGAAACTGCTTCAGTCCAGTTTTCACAGTTGAAGTTCAGTTTAGTTTAGTGTAATATGAATGTCACTGCTGAAAGTCCAAACACTGAAGAGCCAATCCATTCATGTTGTGGTTGGGTATATTTAAAGCGGACCCCTTTTTTAAGATGTAAAATAAGCCTCTGTCTGATGCCCCTAGAGCGTGAAGTTTCAGTACCTCACAAATAATTTTTTAATAACTCTTTGAAACTGCCCCTTTTCAGGCTTTGATCCAAAGTGTGCTGTTTTGGTGATTGTTGCTTTAAATTCAAATGAGATTATGCTCCCTGCTCTCTTTTCTAAAGAAGGCGGAGCTACAAATGCCTGTGCACCAGTTTATTCTGCCTGTGCACCGGCTTATTCAAAACAGGATTAACGTTATCTCTGTGAAAAATGAAAAATGTTTAAAAAAGTGGATCAGAAAAAGGCAGTCTATGGAGATTGCAGTGTTCATTTATAATTCTCTTAGTAGCATTATAAACTCAGACATTATTAGTAGACACTATCTTCAGCAGGTATGGTGAAAACTCTAATGCCGGACGGCTGCTTCTCACTCAGGGCTGTTTACGCTAATAAGGGAGAGATATGCCAATAATGGGCATGACTTTCCTCCTCTGATGACATGTACAAAGGTAGAATGTCAATTAAAGTGTTTCTGCAGACTGTTTTTTTATCAAGTGTTAATTATAAAAAAATAGAATTAATAAATTTTTACCATTAGAGGCTGGCTATATACACACATTGTTGCCACACAATGGTGTTTAAACCCCTTTTTTCATAATAGGTTCCCTTTTAAATAGATGGACAAAATCAATCATAAAAATATTCAACTACTAAGCAAATGAAATAAGGTGAACTACGCATTTTAACAAGATAAACAATAATTTAGTAATGTAATAAACTTATCAGATTCTTTGCTGGAATTTAATTCCACTAAAAACAAATCAGAAACAATCCAAACCAAAAACATTTTGAAAGTCCAAGCAAACTTACATCAGACAGATAAACCTTGTGCCCCGACTTATCGAACACTTCAATGAAGATCTCATATTTCCTCCCCGTCTCAAGGACCCAGCGATCCTCTGGATGAATCTTGAATGCTAGTGGACGGGATGATTAAAAAAGGCCTCTCATTACACCTCTGATGAATTGATGTGTTATTGATTCGCAAGTTTAATAAGAATTCAATGTGTCAAAAAGATAACCAAAGAAAATAATGAGACAAACCCAGGTATCCAGGCTCCACGACGTAGATGGTGCTGTTGGGCAGGCGAGAAGCTCCCTGCATCCCAAGACCTGGACATTCAGAATGAAGGAAAACCTCTGGAGAAAGTTAACCGATTCTTCATCAGATACCTCACACTGCTTGGTTCAACCACTATCGAGAATCTGTGAAGCTGTGTCATTTGATTAGCCTGAAGGCCGTGTGAAGGATACTCTTGTGGTCCAGCAAGATGTTGGTCTGTCCGTGTTGAAGGGCAAACACTGTTGAGCTGCTCTGGTCCAGGTTTGCAACAGGGGCGTTTGGGTTTCCATTAGGGGTGACTGCACTGTTCTGAAGCTGAAGCTCATACTGATCACAGGGCATGGACAGCTCTGAAATAAAGGAGGACAAGCTCAGTAACAGACACAGCTTATCCACTGATTTAAAACCCACTGTGGCCTACACACATGCATGTCTCTGATCTAACTTCCTTCCCAAGCTTTAAAGAAATAGTTTAATCAATCAACCAATCAAGAAAGTAATGAATCAACCAATCAAGAAAGTAATGAATCAATCAACCAATAAAGGAATCAATGAATTAATCAAGGAATTAATGAATTAATCAATCAATCGTTAGATTTTGCTGTATTTGGCTTAACCGTTCTTGCCGGTTGTCACTCACCAATATATTAGATGACTTAAACATAAAATAAGTACGCTGACTAAAGTTCTTACAGGGAGAAGACTTTATTGAATAGTGAATAGTACAGTTTCTCAGCATCGATGATAACCCATCTGTCTTCAAGTAACTTAACCCAAAGTACTGTCTGTCTGTGTTTACTAAGCTCACCAGGACCCTCTTATCAGACGTTTCAGCTGTTGTCTTGTTTATACCCATTGAAGATTCAAAAAGCCCACACCCATCATAAAAAAGGGTCATTTAGTTCACACCTAGTTGAGGCAAAGGTCACCCCCAACCTACACAGAATAGATCCCATCAGAGTTCATTCAATGTAAACGCAACTGAACTAAAATGCACATAATCTTTCACAATTAATCAATCAATCAAAGAATGAAGGAATAAATTAATCAATCAAGGAATGAATTTGCCAATTCCTTAAGGAATGAATGAATGAATGAATGAATCAATCAATCAATCAATCAATCAATCAAGGAATGAATCAATCATTTATTTATTCATTCATTTTCCTTTGACTTAGTCCCTTATTTATAAGGGGTTGCCACAGCGGAATAAATCGCCAACTATTCCAGCATATGTTTTACACAGTGGATGCCCTTCCAGCCACTCATACACTACGGCCAATTTTGTTTATTCAATTCAACTATAGCACATGTCTTTGAACTGTGGGGGAAAACGGAGCACCCGGAGGAAACCTACGCGAACACGGGGAGAACACACAAACTCCACACAGAAATGCCAACTGGCCCAGCCGGGACTCGAATCAGCGACCTTCTTGCTGTGAGGCGACAGTGCTAACCACTGAGCCTCCGTGTCGCCCCATGAATCAATTACTCAAGGAATAAATGAATCAATCAATCAATCAATCAAAGAATTAATGACAGAAAGATTAATCAATCAATCTACCTCAAATCGTACCTGTTATCTTTCCTTGACGGATTTTCTGGACTTTATATTTGATGGATGTGCCTGCGAGCAGATAAATGTTGTACGCAGGACTCAAGAGGATGTTTTCCAGGATCAGCAGCCTGACCTCAGCAGCACCAACATCCTGAAAAACATATTAAACAGTCCACCAAAAGTACACAACACTCAGGAAAACACAATACGAGCACAGACATTTCTCTTATACACTGACATAAATGCAAAAAAAAAAAAAAAAGACACTGCCATTTAGCACTAAAGCAATCAGAAATGTGACACAGACCTTATAGATTGTCTCCTGTATTTTGGCTTTGAGTTTGGCATGGCCAGTTTTAATTCCTGAAACCAGGACGATGTCTCCCTGATGTCCCACGCGCTCCATCTCAGAGATATATCCTGGAGGAGTGTATGCCGACTCCGCAAAGCGCAGGATCCTGCAGACAGGTGGCTTAACATTACATGGGCAGTCAGGGTTGTAGAACAGCACACAGTCAAGGAAACTGTACAAAAGTTACTTCATACACACAAAGCATATTAAAAATGCTTTACGTTTATTCATTAATTAATTCATTTATATTCTTTTCGGCTTAGTCCCTTTATTAATCAGGGATCGCCACAGCGGAATGAACCGCCAACTTATCCAGTATATGTTAAATGCAGCGGCTGCAACTCAATACTGGGAAACACCCATACACTCTTGCATTCACACACATACACTACGGACAATTTAGCTTATTCAATTCAGCTATTGCGCATGTCTTTGGACTGTGGGGAAAATTGAAGCACCCGGAGAAAACCCACGCAAACACGGGGAAAACATGCAAACTCCACACAGAAATGCCAAGTGACCCAGCCGGGGCTCGAACCAGCGACCTTTTTGCTGTGAGATGACAGTGCTAACCACTGAGCCACCATGTCGCCCATGCTTCATGTTACTTTAGTAAAAAATAAAATGTCAAAATATTGGTGTTTTAGTGTTGCATATAGCATAACAAATAATGCACAGATAAACTAAAATAAATGAACATACTTATTCTGGCCTGAACTTTTAATACGTTATAAAATTCTTGTTTTAAAAATTACAAGTTAGTAAAGACTTGCAATCAATCCTGTCAAAGATTTTTGGTACATAAACTGTTCATTGTTGGGGTAACGTGTTACAAGTTACGTAGTAATATTACTTTTCTAAGTAATAAGTAAAATAATGCATTACTTTTAAATATTAAAGCAATAATATTTGAGTTACTTAAACACAAGTTACTTTATAGTTTAATTAATTAGCTTTTTAAAAATAAATTGCTGAATTAAAATTAGTGTAGTCATGCTGAATTATGGACTCAATGATAGAATGCACTCCCTGCCGGAACAGACAGAAACCAAGATGGGAGGCCAGAGCCTTAGATTTCTGCTATGGAAGTATTCTTATTATTTTGAACATATTAAAGAAAAGGAAAAAGAGCTCGTCTCAATGAACAGTGATTTTACTTCACTAATAGGATAAAAAATACAAAAGTAGCAAACTCATTGCTTTAGATTTTCAATAATCTGTATATATGGCATGTAGAACTCTGGGGTCAGAAAGTTCTTTAAGTTCTTTTTAGGGTAACATTACCCTAAACTATACTTTTTAAAGTGTTTTTTTTTTTTTAAGGTAAATGAATTAATTCTAATTAACAGTGCGTTGTTAATTGCAGAGCTCCTGTTTAAAAAAAAAACAAACAAAAAAAAAAAAAAAAACCTGCAAGTTCTGATAGAGATCAAGGCTCAGCCAGGTAAAAAGTCATGCAAAAAAAACTCGAAAGCAACTTAACGCATTACTTTCCATAAACAAAAAGTAACCAAGTAACGCAACTAGTTACTTTTTTGGAGTGTAACTCATATTGTACTGCATTACTTTCAAAAGTAACTTTCCCCAACACTGCTACTGTTACACAATGACATTTTAGTGGGATTCTTCTGCTAATCGTGGCAAAAATATGGTAGTCATTTCTTTCTCATAAATAAAAAGACCAAAAATATTACATGATTTGACCCATACATGGTCACTTCAATAAGTTCAGTAAGGGTTTTTTTTTTTTTTTTTTACTGTAAATGCTTTTTGGAAAGATGTATTCAAAGCTACAGAAGCAGAAACGTACAACACAAAGACTGTTTTAATTTACGAATAATTTAAATTAGTTTTCAATTATTTCTCGAAGACCTGAATGACTTGCTTTTTTTTCTTTAAAGGAAAAAAAAACTGTTTACAAAAATGTCTGTTGTTATGTTTTGTTTGTTTTAATTTAATACCATGTCAGCAACCAAGGCTATTTTCATGGCAAGAACATTTCAATAACAAATATACAATTAAAAACAACTTACAAATGAATACATAAATTACATAAGACTTTTAGCGTTAATACATGATAAAAATTCAAATATTTTTCCTGGTGTCACTTTGTTAAAAATGTCCTTAAGAGAGTTAATTTCATAAAAAAGCCTTCTGGAGTCATTAAAAGCAGGACAGTCCAGTAAAATGTGTTTTACAGTAAGAGGAATTGTGCAATACAAACATTGAGGGAGGTCTTCATATTTAAGCAAAAAGGCATGGGTTAGCCTTGTATGTCCAATACGACATCTGCTAAAAATCACTTGATCAAATCTTAAAATAGTCTTAAAATATCTTAAAATTCTGTTTGAGATTTCAGGTTGGATTTCATATAGTTTATTATTTTCCAATGCATCCCACTCCTCTTATTCAAAATGTAAACGTTGATAAAAGGTCTCATCTCTGAAGGAGGAATTTGGCATTTGTTCACCGATTGCTTCAAAGCGTCCTTAGCAGCAGCATCAGCTCGCTCATTTCCTGAAAGCCCAATATGTCCTGGAACCCAGCAAAATATAATATGATAAAACTGGTTTTGTAGATGGTGAACTTTGGTTAAAATACTCTCTATCAAAGGATGATAATTTTTTAAAGATTCCATCACTTGGAGGCATGATTTGGAGTCTGTAAAAATGGAGTTCTTTTGTTTGACATTCTCTATATATTAGTAAAGCACGGGCTTCAGCTGTGAATATTGAACATTCTTTAGGCAGTCTGATTCCATAACGTTGTTGTCCAGTCACCATTGCTGCTGCTACGCCATTTTCCACCTTTGAACCATCTGTAAATATTGGTGAGTGTAGAGAATATTGGTTTCTAATATCCAGATATTGTTGTCTATATACATTAGGATGAGTTACACCTTTCTTCCGATGTCCTAAATCCATATTGATTATGGGCTTCTTTAATTTCCAATAAGGCAGGGAGCTGAAGTATGTTTGACTTAAAATGTCCAGGTTTAGGTTTAAATTTTGTAAATGTGGATTAATACGCACACCAAATGGTCTGATGTTTTTTGGTTTACTCTCATACAACTGCACAAATTGTGGGTTAAAAACTGCAGAATAAGCTGGGTTGTTCTTATTTGCTTTTAATTTAACAGCATACTGTAATGAAAGTTTCAATCGTCTGTTTTGGAGTGAAGGTTCATTGGTTCAGTGTACAAACTCTGTACGGGTATTGTTCTGAATGCTCCTAAAGCAAGCCGTAATCCTTGATGATGTACTGTATTAAGGATCTGTTCATACGAGTTCCTGGTAGAATCATAAATTATACTCCCATAATCCAAACGGGATCGAATGAGAACTCTATAAAGTCGCAAAAGAACAGTAAAATCTGCTCCCCATTTAGTTTTTGCCAAAACTTTGATTATATTCATAGCTTTCACTGACTGATGGCACTTGTTTTTTAACATCTTCAAATGAGGGATAAAAGTCATTTTGTTGTCAAGAAGAAGACCTAAAAACTTGATTTCTTTAACAACTTTGATCAAATCTCCATTGATAAAAAGTTCTGGATCATGATGAAGAGATCGCTGGATGCAGAAATGTGTACAAACAGTTTTTGTTCTAGAGAACTTAAAACCATTTTCAACAGACCATTGGTAAATTTTGTGAATGCATAGCTGTAGTTGCCTTTCAATTGTGCTCATATT
Source organism: Danio choprae (assembly GCA_903798125.1). Lineage (NCBI taxonomy): Eukaryota > Metazoa > Chordata > Actinopteri > Cypriniformes > Danionidae > Danio > Danio choprae. The sequence goes on along the minus strand of CAIGQW010000317.1, from coordinate 14,458,183 downwards.
CTTCCCTCTGTAACAGATACAAAGATCATCCACATAAAGGCTGCAGAACATGTTTGGTCCAATGATTTGTACAATGCTATTTATCTTGATGCTGAAGAGTGTGACAGAGTATGCTTCCTTGAGGAACTCCAAGTTCTTGTTTTTGTGTATTTGATAGAGAATTTCCCACTTTGACTCTGAAGTTTCTTCTAGTGAGAAAGTTTGAGATGAAGATGGGAAGCCTTCCTCTAAAGCCCATTTGATGAAAATCTTTCAAAATTCCATATCTCCATGTTGTATCATACGCTTTTTCCAAATCAAAAAATACAGCAACAACATGTTCTTTCCTGATGAACCCGTCTCTGATATAGGTTTCCAACCGAATTAACTGATCCAACGTGCTCTTTCCACGTCTAAATCCACACTGGTAGTCAGTTAACTGTTTGTTTGATTCCAGTATCCAGACAAGACGGTTATTAATCATTCTCTCCATAGTTTTACATAAGCAACTGGTTAAAGCAATTGGTCTATAGTTATTTGGGTCAGAGTGGTCTTTTCCTGGTTTAGGTATAGGTATTACTGTTGCTTCTTTCCAGGAAGTTGGTATTTTACCAGAAGACCAGACAAAGTTGAAATTTTCCAATAGAAGGCATAGTAAACTATAAGGTAAGTGCTTTAAGAACTGATAATGAATTTTATCTGGACCAATAGCTGTATCATGTGAACATTTTACAGAGCTCATTAATTCTTCCATCTTAAAAGGTTGGTTGTATACTTCCTTGTTATCAGAACAAAAATTCAGTTCTTTACATTCCTGCTGTGCTCGTATTAGTTGAAATTCAGAGAGGCAATTCTCTATTGATGAGTTCTTTTCAAAGGATTCAGCTAGTATATTTGCTATATCCAATTCTTTTGTGTGAAGTATTCCTTGTTTTTTAATATGTTGTATATGAGATCCATTTTCCATTCCCTTCATTTTACGAATCATCTTCCATATCCTCTTCATGGGAGTATAGGAAGTTAACCCTGATACAAATTGTTTCCAACTTTGTTTCTTTGCTTCGTTAATGATTTTGCGAGCTTGGGCTCTGCACATTTTGAAACAAATAAAATTTGTAGTTGATGGATGTTTATTAAAAACACGTTCAGCCTTTTTCCGTGCTTCAATAACTTTTTTACATTGTTCATTAAACCATGGATTGGTCTTTCGTTGAGGTTTTGTTGATGTCTTTGGAATGGTTTCATCTGCTATAGCAATTAACTGCTGAGTGAAGGATTCAATAGAGATTTGATTATCTTGGGTTGTTGAAATAAATTTTTCACAACACATAGTTTGAAAAGTGAGCCAGTCTGCTTTCTTAAGTTGCCACCTTGAAGGTCTAAGTTGTACATCCATTTGTGGAAATGTGAGGATAATTGGAAAGTGGTCACTCCCACACAGGTCATCCCAGACCCTCCATGAACAATCAAGAAGAATATCAGCACTGCATATTGTCAAATCAATTGCGGTATAAGTACCATGGCCTGGATGAAGATATGTTTTTGTTCCATCATTCAATAGACATAAATCATTATTTTCTATAAAAACTTCCATTCTTCTTCCCCTGACATCACATCGGTCTTCACCCCATAAAGGATTGTGGCTGTTAAAATCACCCATAAGTATATATGGAGTTGGTAATTGTGAGACCAGTTCTTTTGTACAGTTCAATTGTGAGACCAGTTCTTGAGGTGTCACAGCTTCATTAGGGGGAATATAGATAGAGCATAATGTGATAGCTCTATGAAGAGTAAGTTGAAGTGCTATTGCTTGTAACTGGGTATCTAATGCAATTTGACTGTGGATTATATCATTTTTCACCAAGATAGCTGATCCCCCAGAAGGTCGTTGTAAATTTGGTCCACATAAACTAAACATTTTAAAACCTTTAAAAGTCAAGGCATCATTTGGAGATAAGTGGGTCTCCTGAATACAATAAGCAAGTGTTAAAAACAGCAGTTAAGTGCTGTAATTCTGCAAAGTTAGTTTTTAGTCCCCGACAATTCCACTGTATTATATGATTGTTTATCCTCAAGTGGGAAATACAGGTGCAGGTCCTTTGTTTTTACATTTAGGTGAGAGACTGCGACTACGACTAGGCATAGTCTCAGTCATTTCAACATCTTTAGGATTGTCATTTTTTTGAGATCGACATTTATCTTGATTTGATTGTTTAGTTGCTGTGCTTAGAGTTTTCTTTTTCACTTTTGATTCTCTCTGTTCCAGATACGAGTCTTGAATCGGACCGGTTTGAATGTACACATTCTTTGTTTTTTGGGAAGTTGAATTTTTTGTGTTGCTTATGGTTTGAGGTTTGTCTTTGGATAACCAAGTTAGATCTGTCTGGCAACTAGTTGTTTGTGTCTTTGATGTGACAACGGCAGAATAGGGCTTACTCAGGCAAAAGCAAGGGAGTCCTTCAACTATTTTACGGGCTTCGATATAGCTCACCTTCCTTGTATGTTTAATTTTCTGTATTTGTTTCTCCTTAAGCCAGATGGGGCAATTCTTTGATGAAGCTGCATGATCTCCAAGGCAGTTTTTACATTTAGAAGGTTTTGTGCAGTTCATTTCATGATCATCCTCACCACAATTTTAACAAACAGTTTTATTCTTGCACCCTGCAGATCCATGTCCAAATTTCTGACATTTAAAACATCTCAGTGGATTTGGTATGAATGTCCAGTGACACTTAGATATCCAAGTTTGATTTTCTCTGGTGGTTGTGGTCTGTTAAAAGTCAGAAAGTATGTTCCTGTTTTAATCATCTGTCCATCCTTTTTGATGATCATTCTTTTAACGTCGATCACACCTAGTTGTTTCAATTCTGAAGCAATTTCAGTTTCGTCCATATCTTGCAGTTCTCTGGTGCGAATTACACCTTTGCTATTGTTCAAAGAAGGATGAGAGAATGCTTTCATAGTAACTCCAGCCAAACTTGTTGCTCGTAGTAAGTTTTCTTACTTACATTCCACCAAAATTTGTCCAGATCGCAGATTTTTGATATCTTTTACTGCTCCTGCAATTCCTTTTTGGATTGCAAAAGGGGACAGTTTGGTAAGGAGCATGTCATCAGTCATTGATTCCAATAAAATAAATCTTTGCCAATTTTCATTTTTAGATGAGAAAACAAAATCAGTTCTTAGTTCAGCCTCCAAATCTTGATCCAGTATCCGTTTTTTTGTGTTTTGATTTTTTGCCATTTTAAGAAGATATTTGTTCATCTCTGCTCCTCACCCACCTCGGAGTCCTACAAGGGGATGTACAGAGCCACGGTCATCCACTGGATGTACATCAAGGATACAGAAATGGTATACTTGAGCATATACACACAAGGTCTATACTACTCAATTGACCCTACGCCAGCGCCTTCTGGAAAAAGTGATTTATTTTTTTTTTTTTGGTTGATTGTAATCCCAAAATAGTTCCAGTGCATGTCCTGACAAGCCGAATGATTAGAACGGGCAAACCAAAATCCTCAAGCACCAGGATCTCTTCCTCCACTGACACGAGTCGCAACTCACGGCCAAGTTGCCCCATTTGTCGCCTCTTACGATCAGCAAGGGGGTGCTAGGGACCTATTCTACCCCGGGTCCCCACGGGGGTACAAAAATGTCTGTGTTTTTTGTCTATAAAATGTGTTAGTGAGATATAATCTGTGAAGTCCATTTTATGGATAAAAATCAGTTGAATCATTCTTCAATACTACTAAAGAAAATAGTATGGGAATGACATAAAGATGAGTAACCTCTGAAAATGTCCACACAAGATTAAGAGAAATAAATTACAGCAATAAATGATTTTTTTTTTTCTCGCTTTTACATGGCAAAGTTTCTAAACGGACCAAAACAGGTAAAACAAGACATGTGAGAGTACACATTGGTCAGTTTCCCACGGATTCCGCTTAGCTGTCACGCCGTTATTTTAATATAGGATGATGAGAAATTAGACATTATAAGCGAAAAGGTGCACTTTCATTTTGACAGACCACAAACATCATCACCAAATATAAATCAGAGAGGTAAGACTTTCTCGTACATATCCTCATTTCAGAATTATGCATTATAGACTTACATTATAGAGAGAAATAACAGAACCGAGACTGCAATCAGATCATGAAGCAGATCAATGTTGATCTTTCTGTCGAGGTGTCAGGCCTGCTGTTTCGTTCATATGTGCACTAATACAAAATATTATAAGAATAAAATATGGAAAAATAATATCAGATGGTAATCTGTCAACAGCTTTCGTTAATATTTCAGCATGCTTTCACTTTTGTATTCGACAAAAAAAAAAAAACGCACCTTTACCGGTATGAACGCTTGTGATTCTTGCAGATAATATTTCTCTTTTGATCCACTGACTGATTTATAACTAAACAAGTACTGCCACAATTCTAACTTTCACGCCAAACGATAGTGTCACAATATATAAAATAAACTATTCAGTATGTATGTTTATTTCTCATGCTGAAAAACCTCGCTAATCCAAATTACATTTTAAATCTTCAAACATGAGGAAATGGGACAAAACCAGACTATCAGCACAAATCAGCCAGCATTGTTGATGTGATGAAACATGCTTGTACCGTAGGGTGTTGTAGGAGTCAGGGAAACCTGCCATTTCAGCATCCTTCACGATGGTCCACTCAAACAGCAGACTGGCCAGAGTACTGAAGGTGTTTCCTGAGTCAGAATGAAGAACAGGATTACACAGACTGATGAGAAGGACGTGATTACAATTCTGAATCTCTGCACACTTATCCTGGTGGGCTAAATCAGTGTCAAGTTAATAGTAAGTGTTACTGGTCAATGATAGAGTGCTTTCATCATTTCCATGAACTACACCTTTTTTGGCAAACTAATTAAGATTTCGTTTTTAGAAATGCGATTCATACAATAATGTTTCTCCCTCTTGTTGTGATCAAGATACAGTATCACTCCTAAACCAACCCCTATAAACTTTATATTAAATAAAGGAGAATCATTTCAAAAGCATCATTATACTGTGAGCATATCCCAATTAAAGATTTTAGATGTAGCAATTTAAATAAATGCTGTTTAAATCTGGAATATTTCATATTGTAGTCCTTAATTAAACCAATGTGGACACAGAGGAACGAGGGTCTCAAGAACAAAAAAGAACACAAAAAACAGAGACTTGACTAAGAACCACAGTTTCTTTTTAATCCTCAACTGCAGGAATAATACAACTACATCTTTGATGGCCATCTGGAAGGTGAGTAAACTAACAGCACCTTTACATTTTTAGCTGAACTACACCTTTGATCTCCCAGCCCCATCCTGCATGTCTGAGCAGGTTTGACTCACCCTCTGAATCGAGCGCGTGGACCTTCAGCTCCAGTGGAGAGTCCTCCAGATGAAGCTCTCGTGTGGTCGACTCGATCTGGATCTCACTGATGACGTCCACTATAGCATCACATCGCAGCACCTGTCCCGTCACTGCAAGCACACCACCAGCAGACTCATCACCTCACTGAAGGACTAAACTACAGCTGATCTAACATAGGACAATAGGACGCTGCTAACAACACTATAGCCACACTACAAAAATATGCAAAAGAAAAACAAACTCTTAAAACCGGCTCACACTTGGAAAATGTAACCCCTTAACCCTCCTGTTGTCTTAGAATTCTCTATACAAAATTTAGCCTTAGGGTCAGAAATACTGTCTTCACTAAACCCCTAAAATAAAGCAGCAAAAGTTAATTTCAATCTTCAAATTTATTTTGCATGACGAAACAACCTCATCTTTATCACAAACTATGTGAATTTCTAGGTTTTCCTCATCAGTGTGGAGTTATTCATCAATGGTTAATCAAAGGACACCACTCATTTTTGACTAAAGTAAAGAGTATATTTTGTAATGCTAAAAGTACCTGCATAAGTATTAAATGTTTTCAGCAATACAATATTCATAGAAGTTAAAGCAGCAGATTCTTATTGTGTGTGTGTGTGTGTGTGTGTGTGTGTGTGTGTGGGGCGGGGGGAGGGGTTGTTTAAGAGTGCATGTGTGTGCGAATAATTGACTAGGGCAGGGGTCACAAATCTTGGTGTTGGTGTTCTGCAGAGTTTAGCTTCAACTACCTGCAAGTTTCAAGTATACCTAGTAACACAAAAAAAACTCTCAAAATGCTTTTCTGACGCGAAAAAAAATAAAAATAAAAATCTAACCAGATAAAAAAAAAAAATTACAGACGAAAGTTCCGGAGACAGTGTCAATACAATTGACACTACATGAGGTCGAATTAATTTTTTTAACATGTGAAAATTAAGGACAAAAATTTCGGATTCACTGTGCAATAACATTAACACATCAGACTTGTTGCTGAACAGCCAACACAACACAATTGAGCCGTACCTCAAGCTGAGATAAAGAGCGAGTTTAACAGCAGCGCTTCATTACACCCCATAAGAGAGGTGGCTTTTGGATGATCCTGGTTCAGTTCACAAAGCTCATACAAAAGTGCATTTACTAATGCATCCATCCTCAAGATTGGTTTGCAGCTTTTTTTGATGCAATTATATCATGGCATACACAATTCTTCGGCCTGTGTTTGGGGATCAGACGTGATGCTCCACCATCTCAGTCGGGGGACTACAGGCCAACCGGGAGAATAGCAGCTCTCCTCCATCCAGAGATTCTCTTTTTTTGAGTTGGAGCGTGCTGGGCGACACCTACATTTTTCGCGAGAATTTACAATCTTCGAGTAAAGCCGGCTTCTTCCCAGCAGAAATGCTTGCTGCACCATACTCCCTAACCCAGAGTCATGCATGCTAATACTGCTCTGCTACCTCCCCTCTGGTCAACACTAGAGAGTTCCTCCAAGACCACCAACACCTAATTCAGTGGAGGATCCTGGTGTTGGCCCATTACATTATCTGGTATGCATGCTTGGTCAACCTGCATTCTGGGGATTGGTGCCAGCTATGCGTCAGATGACCCCATATGCCTCATACAACCATGGTGAGTCTCCCTCCATAGGTGGACCCATGTCTTCCCTAAAAGCTAATATATGTTGTGTTCCCCGTAAACAGGGTTTGCCCATCTGCACATATTGTCACAAGGTCTATACATTAGTGTAGCGAGTGGCTTCTGCAGCCTCCTTCTGCTTCAGCACTGGATCACTTTCCCAATGTACTGTTGTATCCGGGGTAAGCCTTGGCTCAATGAAGCTTGGCATAGATGAGAGTACACAAATTATTTTTCCCAATTTTGCGAATTAGGGTCAAGGGACGTTGGATGGTTGCCCCTTTGCTGGTGGTTGTGCTCATGCCACTAGCCTGGCATACATCACCCAAACGTGCAACAGATTCAGCTGCTGTGCAGTTTTTCACACATTTCTTCTAGTCGATCACTTGACATAGCTTGTAGTGATCAACCGAAGGGGAACATCTCGGCTACTTGCATAACCCTCATTCTCTGAATGGTGACGGACATGTTATGCCCCTATGCCACAGGGGCTAAATTGCTAGCTGAATGCTTAGCTGTGCTTGGCTCTTCAGTGAAAAGTCTGATGTGTTAGCCTGCAGGCACGGCACTTTCATAGGCATTTCATTGGCCCATTTTCATACATACCAGAGTGATTGGTCTTCTATGCAAATCTCCTAGTCAATCATTGATCAAGGGTTACGCAAGTACCCTAACGTTATCTTGCTATATGTTTCAGAGTGTTCATAATTTGCCCGGGTTTATCAGTTAATTCAGTGTAATTTATATACTGATGTTACACAGTTAATGCTCACAGTCACAGGCCTTAAAAACAAACAATATATTGTGCAGTATTACAATAAACTCTTCTTTTAAGTAAAACATTATGGTGGATTTAACAAAATCACACAAAAGGGGAGCACACGTTCCATTAGCCCAGTTCACCATTCACACTCTCCATCCACTACACTCCGCACTCAGTTACCAGATTGCTCCAGCCATCACCACCACACTATATAAACTCACCCATCCCGTTCACTCATCGGCTGGTATCATCTTCACATGGTCACACTCTCTCTGTCTGCTCATCCCGATCGTCTGCCAAGTCATCTACGTACTTTTGTACCCACGAGACTAACCCCTGTCATCGGCTTGCTCAACTTCAAGGGAAGTGACTCTATTGACTTTGCATTGCTTTGCTTGCTAGCACCTCAGTGCGAAGATTGATTATTGTGTTTGAACAAAACACCGTGTGAACGTATCTTTGTCTCTGCTTTCTGTGATCCGTGACAGGATACCAGCCGAGCAAACATTCCTGGAACTATGGACGGTCTCGCTCACACTTCCGGGATCGCTGCAGACTCATACACGGAAGCAGCGGCTATGAGTCAACAGCCAACGAGTGCTCCAGTAAACCCGCTCTCTATGACGAGCTCAGCCCTCTCTCATCCCGCCAGCTATGCTGGCGACCCCAGCACCTGTGCTGGATTCGTGCTACAATGCTCACTCTACATTGAGACCAACTCCCGATCCTTCCCTAACGAAATCTCCCAAGGTCACTTTCATGATCTCTCTCCTCACGAGTCGAGCACTGCAATGGGCGGACGCCCTCTGGAACGCTCGCAACCCGGTTCTCCACTCCTTTCACTCCTTCACTCAGCACTTTAAAGAAGTTTTTGGTATTGCACTCACCTCACTATCCATTCACGATAGTGAACTCATTGCACTCAACCAAGGCAAGCTCACCATCCATGAATACACCCTTCAGTTCCGCACTCTCGCCGCCAGTAGTGGGTGGAACCAGGTGGCGCTGTTAGCCGCCTATCGACAAGGACTAACACCCAACGTCCGCAAACACATGGTTATCTATGAAGATAGCGCGGACCTTGAAGTATTCATTAAGAAGGCTATCAGTGTCTCCCAACACCTCAACGTCTGTTCCACCTCTACCACTCATCACAGAGCACCATCTCATCCTAATCCTTCACCACCACTGAGACAACCAGTCTTCGTCACTCCTCACCATCACCATCAGATCCCGAGGAGCTGATGATCACGGACGCCTACCACCTTACCACAGCAGAACGCAATTGACGCATCCAACTCCAGCTTTGTTTATATTGTGGAGAAGCTTCCCATCTCATCTCAGGTTGTCCTGTTCATCCGCCTCGTCCAATGGTGAGTGCCTGTTCCATTACTCCTTCAATCTGCAACATCCCTCATCTACAAGCCACACTAACCATTAATTCCTGTACTTTCCCCATCAATGTCCTTGTGGATTCCGGAGCCGCTGGAAATTTCATCTCCTCAAGTCTCATCAACAAACATCGCATACCCACAGTAGTAAATGAGACCCGGTACCAAATTTATACCATCCAGAACTCACCATTGGGCGATGGCCATATCACCCGACGGACCCGCCAGATCACACTTGTGATTTCCCCAGATCATCGGGAAAGACTCCACCTTCTGGTATTGCCTAGAGCCAATGTCGATGTAGTGTTGGGTCGACCCTGGCTGATCCAACATCGACCCATCATCGAATGGAGCACTGGCCAAATCCTCAGCTGGAGCGAAGCATGTAGTGACCACACTCTTCACCCACCGGTAACCCAGCCATCTCTTCCCCTTCACTCTACTATCTTGGATCACTCTAACACGGACCTCACTCAGCACGTTCCGCCCACCTACCACTCTTTCCTGGATGTCTTCAGTAAGGAGCGTGCTACACAACTTTCTCCTCACCGGCCCTGCGACTGTAGCATCGACCTGCTGCCCAATGCCAAGTTACCGCACGGTCGCATATACCCTCTTTCCTGTCCTGAACACGAGGCGATGGAGAGCTACATTCAAGAAGCCATCGACCAGGGTTTCATCCGACCATCCAGATCACCTGCCGCATCGAGCTTCTTCTTCGTCACCAAAAAGGACGGAGGGCTCAGGCCATGTATCGATTATCGGGTGTTGAACGAGGCTACGGTAAAATTTGCTTACCCACTACTGCTTGTACCAGCAGCCCTTGAGGAGCTCCGGGAGGCGCGAGTATTTAGTAAGCTGGACCTCCGCAGCGCTTACAACCTGATCCGTATTCGAGAGGGAGATGAGTGGAAGACCGCCTTCATAACTCCTACTGGCCACTATGAATATTTAGTAATGCCCTATGGGTTAGCTAACAGTCCATCAGTATTCCAAAATTATATGAACGAAATCTTCAGAGACCTCCTCCATCAATGTGTCATTGTGTACATCGACGATATCCTCATTTATTCCCGTAACCTAGAAGACCACCGTGATCAGGTGTGCCAAGTATTACATCATCTCCGGGAACACCAACTCTACTTAAAGGCTGAAAAATGTGAGTTCCATCAATCCACCATCTCCTTTCTCGGCTACGTGATCTCCGCTGCGGGGGTTCAGATGGAAAACGCCAAAGTGGACGCCGTAACCAACTGGAAAGAACCCCAAACCGTCAAGGAGCTCCAGCGGTTCCTGGGATTCACCAACTTCTATCGCCGCTTTATAAAAAATTACAGTTTACTCTCTTCCCCATTGTCATCTCTCCTCAAGGGGGGGGGGTCGAAGAACCATCGATTGGAGCTCCGAAGCGGATCGCGCCTTCCGACTCCTCAAAAGCAAATTTACCGCAGCACCCATCCTCAGACACCCTGATCCTACACTGCCCTTCGTAGTTGAAGTCGATGCGGCGGACGTAGGAGTGGGGGCCGTACTCTCTCAGTGGTCTGATAAACCCAAAGCTCTCCATCCGTGTGCGTACTACTCCTGGAAACTCAGCTCTGCAGAACAGAACTACGGCATAGGAGACCGTGAGTTACTAGACATCAAACTGGCCCTCAAGGAATGGCGGCACTGGCTGGAAGGAGCACGATTTCCCTTCACTGTTATTACGGATCATAAGAACCTCCAATACCTTCGTAATGCTCAACGACTGAACGCCCGACAAGCCCGTTGGTCACTATTCTTCGCCCGGTTCAACTTCTCCATCACGTACCAACCGGGGAACAAGAACTGTAAGGCAGATGCCCTCTCTCACCGGATCCCGTTCGAGACACTCCCGAACCCATACTACCACCATCCATCTCCATCGCACCCATTCTCTGGAAAATTGATGAGGAAATTCGTGCTGCCACTCTCGAGGAGCCAGCCCCTCCGGAACTCCCACCAGGTTTAACCTATGTACCCTCCAGCCACTGTCTCACCCTCCTCGACAGTACGCACACCTCCCTCGGTTCAGGACATCCGGGCAGCAGGGGAACCCTCTCGCTCCTACGGGAGAGATACTGGTGGCCTGGTATGACCAAGGACGTTGCCCAGTATGTCCGGGGTTGTTCGGTCTGCGCCGTTACCACCACTCCTCACCGTCTTCCTGAAGGCAAACTTCAACCATTGCCCATTCCCCGCCGACCCTGGACCCACATTGGAGTAGACTTTGCCACAGACTTGCCTCCATCTCGGGGTCACACCACCATATTGGTGGTCGTCGATGGTTTCTCTAAACATTGTAAACTCATTCCACTCAAAGCCCTACCTACCGCCTTAGAAACTGCTGAGGCCCTATTCCATCACGTCTTCCGCAACTATGGTCTCCCGGAGAATATCGTCTCCGACCGGGGACCACAATTCATCTCCAGGGTCTGGCGGGCCTTCTTTCAGTTACTTGGAACCTCCATCAGTCTCTCATCCGGCTACCATCCACAAACCAACGGGCAGACCGCAAGATTCAGGAGATCTCTCGCTACCTCCGGACATACTGTGCCCATCACCAAAATACCTGGAGCCAGTACTTACCGTGGGCAGAGTATGCTCAGAATTCCCTTCGCCAAGCTTCTACCGGACTAACCCCCTTTCAGTGCGTTCTAGGGTACCAACCGTCACTGTTTCCATGGACCGGCGAAGTCTCTGAAGTGCCCGCGGTAAACCACTGGTTCCAGGAGAGCGAGAGGGTATGGGACTCAGCTCACGTCCACCTCCAACGGGCAGTATGGAGGCACACCGACGCCGCCAACCGTCACAGATTACCTAACCCAGTATACCATCCAGGGGACAAGGTATGGTTATCGACCCAGAACATCCGCCTCCGACTGCCCTGTAGGAAGCGGAGTCCCCGCTACATAGGGCCCTACACCATCCACTCACAAATCAACCCTGTCACCTACCGCCTCAACCTGCCACCTCACTCTCGAATTTCCTCAGCCTTTCATGTATCACTCCTTAAACCTTTCATTGACCCTGTTTCTCCTCCCTCCACAGACCCGGAACCGCCTCCCCCTCCAGCACAACCCGAAATCTTGGGTGAAAACGTCTACCGCATCAAGGAAATTCTCGACTCCTGGCGGCGGGACGGCCGGATCCAGTATTTAATCGACTGGGAAGGATTCGGCCCCGAGGAGCGGTCATGGACACCACGGGACGACATCCTAGATCCCACTCTCCTCGAAGAATTCCACCGTCAACACCCCAATCGTCCAGCTCCGAGGCCGTGGTCGTCCGCGCCGCCGGTCCAGGGTGCCAGGAGTCACCCGTGAAGGGGGGGGTACTGTCACACCCCCGGCACGTTCCATTAGCCCAGTTCACCATTCACACTCTCCATCCACTACACTCCGCACTCAGTCACCAGATTACTGATTACACACACCTGTGCACTAACCACACTCACCTGCTCCAGCCATCACCACCACACTATATAAACTCACCCATCCCGTTCACTCATCGGCTGGTATCATCTTCACATGGTCACACTCTCTCTGTCTGCTCATCCCGATCGTCTGCCAAGTCATCTACGTACTTTTGTACCCACGAGACTAACCCCTGTCATCGGCTTGCTCAACTTCAAGGGAAGTGACTCTATTGACTTTGCATTGCTTTGCTTCCTAGCACCTCAGTGCGAAGATTGATTATTGTGTTTGAATAAACACCGTGTGAACGTATCTTTGTCTCTGCCTTCTGTGATCCGTGACACACAGTGTACATATATATATATAAATTTTTTTTTTTTTTTTTTTAATTATTTATTTTTTTTACTAACATTGCGATTTGATTTGTAATTTAATTTTTTGAAGTCAAGCTTCAGCTTATTCTCAATGTTGTGCAGCACACACTTTAAATTAAAAAGATACAGCATACTTTGACAGTATATATAAAAATATATTTTATTAACTGTCTATATAAATATGCATTTACACTAGGGCTGCACAATAAAAAAAACTGACATTGCAATATGTAGTTTTTCTGCGATATATATTGCGATATGAATATAATTTCACAAGATAGCTATTTTGGAAAGAAATTCAATTTAACATTAATTAGGATGATTTTTCATCTTCATAAAAATGTATGAAATTATACAACAATATACATACAAAATTAAATAAATTAAAGGACAGATGACAACAACAGAACAAAGACAAAAATTAAATAAACAGCGCTTTATGAATTTCAATGGAGTCTAATGGAGGTGCAGAAATTCAATAATCAAATGTAAAACAACAGTATATTCTTCATTGTATAAATAATTAAACAATTAATCTTCATTAAAGTGGGCAAACTTTATAATTTCTTGTGTCGAAATGGTTTAAATTCACTGAAATTGCTTGACATCCTGTGATGTGACTATTGCAGATTCCCACATTGCGATATCGATGCTCAAACGATAAATTGTGCAGCCCTAATTTACATTGTAGCCTTCGCAATTACCTAATCACAGTGGTTAAAGTATTTACTTTGAGTTTTCCAAAAATAAATAAATAAAATCGCAATAATCAATCACGGTTTTAATTATTCAAAAAATTTTAAACGGTAATACTAAACATCAGAAAATCTACCAAGGTTTACCTTGAAACCGGTAATCGTGACAATAAAATGGTGATAAAAAGCAAATAATGTCTTTAACTGACTTTTAATGACTTTAACTGCCAACACCAATGGTCTCAAACTCAATTTCTGGAGGGGCACAGCTCTGCAGAGTTTAGCTCCAATCACCTCCAACTCACAAATGCTTAATAGACCCTTTTCACATTTCCGGGTTTCTCAGCAGCAGAAGTCATCATAGTTGGGTAAACTTAGAGCACAGTGAATGGGAGAGTACAACAAATACATTTTTTACAATCCTATTTGCTGAAATAATAAAAGAAAACGCCTTGATGGTGTTATCAAGACTTTTAGAAAAAGGAAAAAAATAGTGTGAGACTGATGATGACAGCCAGAGGAGAGAATAATGTCAAATTTACTGTCAGCCTCACGTTTCTAATGCAGTAATTCGTTTTTTTAAAGCGGTAACTCGTTTTTTGTAATTTGACAAAAAGATGTTATAATACATACATAAATACTAAATGTTCATACGTTTTTAAAAAAATCTAAATATTAAAAACTTTCAATGATTTAGGATTATGATGACTGTTAAACGCGTCATAACGGTCTTATGAAAAGGGTCCATAGTCTCTAGTAGTCTTGAGCATCTTAATTAGTTGGATCGGCTGTGTGTGATTAGAGTTGGAGCAAAAATGTGCAGAGCTTTGGTCCTTCAGGAATCAAGTTAGAGAACTATGGCCTACACCACAGGTATCAAAGCCAGTTCCTGGAGGGTCGCAGCCCTGCACAGTTTAGTTCCAACCCTGCTTCAACACACTTACCTGTAAGGCAGGGGTCACCAATCTCGGTCCTGGAGGGTCGGTGTCCCTGAAGGGTTTAGCTCCAACTTGTCTCAACACACCTGCCTAGGTGTTTCAAGTATACCTAGTAAGACCTTGATTAGCTTGTTCAGGTGTTTGATTAGGTTTCAAACAAGCCTGCTGGACTCAATTAGTTTGATCAGGTGTGTTTAATTAGGGATGGAACTAAAGCGTGCAGAGCTGCGGCCCTCCAGAAACTGGCTTTGACACCTGTGGCATACACGATCAATAAAAGACCACTAAGCGGGGCACTCACAGATGTCCTCCGCAAGGATGATACTGGTGAGTCTGGACGGTTGAGTCGAGCGGGCTTGCAGAACCGCCCTGTGGGAGCACTGACGCTCATCCACATCCACAGCCTCAATACTGGCCACCTCCGGCCGGTTGGATGACCTGTGGAGACAGAGAGCACAGCGGCTTAACTTACATCAGAATGATTTCATTTGCCCTCTTTCAATCCTCCTGTTGCTTCCCTTCTGGCTAACAATGTTCAGGAAAGTGACCTCTAGAAATCAGGCATTTGCTAATTTTCAATAATGAACATACACAATAATGATATTGTGGGCACTTCAAAATACCCCAAATAATTATTTATTATTTCAATGTGCTTTTCAAGAATATTCATATTTCGCAGTGTTGTTGATCAAAGCACCAAACACTTTAAGACTTAATGTTTAAAGGTGATTTATTTTCAAACATTACACATATTCATATGTTAATCTGACCTATGATATTGAAAATTCTGTGATTATTTATAGGCCATTTGTTTAACTCTATACAGTTCATTTATTAACATCGGTTCATTTAAAAAGTCAATGTAATTACAACTACAATCTACTAGCATTTATTAATCTTACGTGATGTTTGAAATATTATAGCTTTTACTATCTTTTCTTCATCTATGCTAAGCTGCTTTGACACAAACTACATTGTAAAAAGTGCTACAGAAATAAAGATGAACTGAAAATTTTATTGATGTTAATTTCCTAGTTAATGCCTAATAATGCATTAAAATCAAAAGTCATATTCAAGTTAATTACTAAAGAAAATTGAGTTAATAATAAAAAAATTCAGTTGTTTTTTAATTAACAACTATACTATGGCTATTTCTCATTGTTGATTTAAATGCATTAATGTTTATTAATAAAACTTTATTGTAAAGTGTTACCTATGGTACTTTCTCATCCTTTTGCAATTTAATTTGTTTAAAACATTAATTTACTCTGAACATGTAACACAACGTAATAGACTAAGTATTTTTTAGTTATTACACCTGTTAAAGGTCATCTTTTTCACAGTTTACCTCAATATTGTGGTAATACTGTATGACAAAACCTTCAGCAATTAATCTCAACAAGAAAAATGTGTCACCTACTAGGTGCCTACTAGGAATGGATGTTTACATGATGTTACAGATTACAGTGCCCTTGGGTCATACATTTAAGCAGAGGTATTGCTAAACTGTCACATTCGTAACTTGCTAGCACAGTGTGACTTACAGCTGACATTATCTTGAATAAGTGATGTAGATAACTTATAATATGCAATAGTTAAAATAGGCTCACCCCAAAATGAAAATTCCGTCAATAACATCACACTCTATTTGTTTCAAACCTTTATGAGCTTTCTCCTTCTGATTAAAAGAAGATATTTTAAAGAATGTTGCCACTGCCTTCCATAGTATTTTTGTCTACTACGAAAGGCATTGGCTACATGTTCCCAACATTATTCAAAATATATTCTTTTGTGTCCAGCAGAAGAAAGAAACTCATAAAGGTTTGTAACCATTCAGGATGATAAAATGCTGTGCTAATGTTGAGTTCGTCTCATCAATTATACATGTTTTTATATTTTGCTATAGCAGGTAACGTTACAGCAAATCAAGCATCACATCCTCCCTCACAACAGCACCACGTGCTTGCATTTCTGCATTCATCTTTATACCAATTTTATTGTTACATATTACTATTCATGTTAATAATTCATAATGCACCATGTTTTCGCTGCTGCAGGTACCCAACTTCTTCTGACCTGTCACGTGACACGTCTATTAATAGATATATTAGTATTTCTTAATAAAACTATACAAATAACGTAATATACACAGCTATATTCCGTGTACTTACCATCTATAACATCCATCAGTTGCTTCCAGTGTAAAATTTATTTTTGTGCTTCTGGCGAGAGGTAATAAAACTTTAGGTATGTTGAGTTTGGCGGCGTTTGTCAAACTGCACGTCAGGATAAAGAGCAGCACGAGCAGACCGACCTTCTCCATGCTCACAGATTTACAATACTATATTCACAGGTTATGGTTATGAAATTTGTTTGCAAGGTTAGCTTGTGCGCGTGCCGGTATCTGTAGAATATAAAGCTCCCGCCACATCCCTCACAGAGTGACAGCGGCGATGTCCAGACCCGAGCACGCGCTCAGCGCACAGCTCACGAGCACTGTAGCCGGGACTGTTACTTTCATTATTGTCTGTCTCTTCACTAATCCAGTGCTTCAAGATTTAAAAGAGGAACAAACACACTCAAAATAAAAAGACCGTTAAAAAACGCACAAAAACTTCAAGCGGAGCATTCAAGATATACCCGTTTGTTTAACACACAACATAGTAGCGTGGAAATACCCGCCGTGGGTTACTATTGAGGCGGAGCGATGCATGCTGGGACATGTGCTCCGTCATTCTGAAGAGGAGTGACGAGTTTCCTTAAAGGGACAAGGTCCAATAATATCCAGCTGCAGACCTGCAGATTATGGAGAACCAGGAGTGCCAGTTAGAAATAAAATAAAGAATAAAATGATCAGGGATCATCGTCTCACAAACCAGCTGTGAGGCGATAGTGCTAACCAGTGCTGAGCCACCGTGTCGCCCCATATGTTGTAATATTACACAATAAAGAACTGGAGCACAACATTGTCAAAGCTGCCCATTTTCCTCGATATATATTATGAATAACATAAAAACACAAAAAACAGACAGGATAAAGATGAGACTGACGTATGTTGAAAAAAAGCTCTTTTAAAAAAACATGACACTAGGTGGCGCAAACACTGCAGGCAGATGTGAGAAACAAACAAGCATTTTTAAATAAATCAAATTTAGATTATATTATTATTATTATTATTATTATTATTATTATTATTATTATTATTATATATATATAGTTTTATTATTTATATGATTTATGAATGGCACTTTAAGCTGAATACTAGTGTCTTGCAAAATAACTAGTAAAATATATGTAGCCTACTGTCATCATGCCAGACGAAATATTTATTTTAATATTTATTAGACATTTGAAATAAAATTATGTTTTAAAAATGCATTGAAAAAATTATTTCTCTGTTAATGTTGGCACGAAAGTTAGAGAAACACTTTAAAAAAATGCTCATTTAACAGCTCCCCTAGAGTTAAACAGGTGAGTTTTATCATTCTTGAATTCATTCTCCGGGTCTGGCACGAGCATGTTCAGCTTAACTTAGCATATATCACTGAATCAGATTAGACGAAAAAAGTTTAGATAATCTTTCTATTTAAAGCTTAACTCTTTGCATACTAAGACCAACAGAAAATGAAAAGTCAACAAAATGACATGTAAATAGCCTGTAGGCCAGGGGTGTCCAAACTTGTTCCTGGAGGGCCAGTGTCCTGGAGAGTTTAGCTCCAACCCTAATCAAACACACCTGAACCAGCTAATCAAGCTCTTACTACATATACTAGAAACCTCCTGGCAGGTGTGTTGAAGCAAGTTGGAGCTAAACTCAGCAGGACACTGGCCCTCCAGGACCGAGTTTGGACACCCCTGCTGTAGGCTCTATTTATGCATTTAATTTTTTTGTTACACTGCAAGAAATGTTTCAAAGGGAATCCTTATCTTGGCATTCTATGTAAAATATGATTCATTAATATTGAAATCAAAACTGGACATTCTATTAAAATTATTGCGCTCATATTCACAAGTCATTACTGCTTTATTCATTCAAAATTAACAGGTATAATTTTATCTGCACCCTGATAATGTCAATGAAAGGACGAGACTGATGTAATGTAAACACAGTTTATTATAAGGATGGCAGATGAGTTAAGCAGTTGAGTATGTAGGTGTAGATTATCCAGATGAATACAGTCGATAAACATAAACAAAGATATTGTGTTTGCAGAGATTAATCTTGGAGACAGAAACCACAGACAATGAACAGCATGATGACCAGATGAAGAACCTGGAGACACAACACTAGGAGAGAGACGGAAGACACTTGAAATCAGAGGAGACAAGAAAAGTAAGTAACTTAGAGCTTTTGAATCAACACTGACTATGTACAGAGAGTTCAGTCCTTTTTGTGCTAAAGACAAGGCTGGATGATCAGGATGTGCTGAATGAAACTCCTCCATGAGAACTGGGTCCAAGATATCATCACTAGGTACCCATGACCTTTCCTCAGGTTCGTATCCTTTCCAATCCACCAGATATTCTAATCTGCCCCCACGTCGTCTAGAATTCAGGAATTCTCGAAGTTTATATATCAAGTCATTATTTATTGAGCCTTCTTCCACTAGGATAGGAGGAGGTTTTTTTTCCCTGGGACCAGGTTTTGTGGAAACATAAAGGGGTGAGTGATATGGTTTGAGGAGAGAAATGTTAAAGTTCGGGTGAATTCTATACTCAGGTGGGAGGTGAAGGTGATACGTGACCTGATTTATTCTCTCTCTCCTGGTAAAGGGGCCAACATACTCAGCTTCTTACATGGCTGCTAAAGACGTATATCCCTCGTAAACAGCCAGACCTTTTGGCCCACCCTGAAGTCTGGTGTAGATGGTGATGAGTCTCACACATCCTCACTCTTCCGGAACCAATAATAAGACGGTTTTTCTGACTAGGGGAATAGGGGAGGCCAGTAACTGAAGTCCACTCCTAGGTGTGGCCAGGGGGATTCGGGATGGGCAGAGGCACAAGTTTACCAGCAGGAAGATGATGTGGAGTCATGGATATGGCACATGTAGAGATGAGAGAGTGCATCTGCTTTGACATTCTTGTGCCCTGGGACATAGGAAATGGATGTATCCATTGAGAAAGAGCCTCTTCTACGTACTCCTCCATGGCCTTTTGTTCCGGAAGAAACAGGAGGTATACTTCTCTGTTTTGGAACTGACAAAATAACTGGACATTATAGATCATCTCAGAGGAGCGGGTCTTGAAACAGAACTGGCGACAGAGGGTTCTGGAGGTGAAATGGCCATCTGAACCGGAGTCAAGGAGTGCGGCCACTGAAAGAGACACATTAAGGGCAGTAAGTGTCACATTTGTAGTGAGATTGTCCACAATGCCACAATACAAGCACAGACCCCGATTTAGCAGATGTAACTATAATGTAAATGTAATATGGGCTCTGGTGTTGGTTCGGGAGGGCTACTAATGTTGGCTGGCAGAGGAGTGCATTTTGGAGGCATTGGGGTGACTCAGCATAACAGGCTTGCATGCACAGTGGATGGAGAGCTGGATAAAGTTTTCTAATCCGTAGTAGTCATGATAGGCAGAAAGATGCATTCTCGTTCATGCCCCCCACTAACTGGCAGCTGCTAGGGTGCGCAATTTCAGAAAGTATTCTTGTACTGTCATAGTACCTTGTTTTAGATGGTAAAGCTGTTCACCAACGACTGCTTCCATAGCTGTACGGTCAAAAAACACCCGGAAATGGTTCACAAACAGCTTTATCGATTGCTTGACTGTACTTCTCTAGTTCTATAAAGTCTCCGCCCATTGTAGCGATTCCCCTGATGGAAGAGAAATTGGGAAAGCAATTTTATATGAATAATTTGGATACAATAATGGCTGCATCTCAAACACATGAGAACATTGTAATCCATTGCACTCCTCCACCATGCCAGAGTATGGTGCTGGTCTGGCCATGGGACTGGCACTGACTGGTGGTGAGGTAGCGAGATACATTATTAGCAACAAGTTTTAGTTTATCTACATGAGTGCAGCATTTTCTTTCAAATTGTGTGTGTGTATACCTTGTATTCCTCACATTATGGGGACTAAATCGCAACACAAATATAGCAATACCAGTACGTTTTGACCTTGTGGGGACATTTTTGTATTTTTTTTCCCATGAGGAGAACAGCTAAAAAATGTCAAAATGCAGATTGTTTCCTTTGTACAGTACAAACATCCTTACATCGACAAGAACTACCCATAAAGATAGCTGTACAAGTGTGTGTGTGTGTGTGTGTGTTTGTGTGTGTGTGTGTGTGTGTGCGCGTGTGTGTTTGTGTTTGTGTTTGTGTCTGCTTACAGTATGAATTAAACACAGCTCTGAGCAATTTTGCTTGAGCACCTATTGACATCACTGTCATTCAGAACACTGAAAGGGTTAAAAACATAAAAGGTCCATTTCAGTAGTCCATCTTCCTATACAATAGGATCAAAAAACAGACACCAAATTGTGACAATTATTGTCTAGATGTGGTCCCGCACATGCATGCAGGGTTTGCATATATTAGACAAACTGTCATATTTCAGAAACTGACTTTTGCAAGACACAACAGGCAGATCTTTCATGGCCGCATACCACAGAAACCGCATTCTAACTATTATTTTCTTCATCTTTCCCCCTACAGGTTAGGTGACACTATCCTGTGTACTCCTTCCAAAAAGATCTCCGCTTATGTAGGATGCAGAGGAATATTTGTTTTCCCTAAAGCAACTGCGTAAAGTGTCTCTTATTTCAAGAAGTCAAACTACAGAGCGAGGATCTGCGTGATGAGGCTTGAATTATACGCCTATGATACTATAGTGTTTTTATCTAGACATAGGACAACGCAACTTTGATCCCAAAACGTTTCCACCCTATGATAAGACAGGTCTCAAACACACATTTACAATTTCTTTTGATTTTCTCTTTTATCGGAATACACTGTAAAAATTGCAGGCTTTCACACAGTTTATTCATCTTGTCCCAACACAAATTGATTAAGTTAACTTAACAAATTTAACAAAAAAATTTCCCCAAAAAACTCATTTTAAATAAGTACTTTAAAGAAGCATCAAAATCTTTTTTTTTTAAGTGTAAGATTACAATTGGTGGCTCAGTGGTTAGCACTGTCGCCTCACGGCAAGAAGGTTGCTGGTTCAAGTCGCGGCTGGGCCAGCTGGCATTTCTGTGTGGAGTTTGCATGTTCTCCCTGTGTTCGTGTGGATTTTCTCCGGGTACTCCGGTTGCCCCCACAGTCCAACGATATGTGGTATAGGTGAACTAAATAAACTAAATTGGCCATAGTGTATGTGTGTGAATGAGTGTGTATGAATGTTTCCTTACTATTCTGAAAATATTTCCAGTTTGTGGTTAATAGTAACTGCTTTTAATCCCACCAGAAAATCAGCAACACTGTCAGACAATTTGCTAGGATTGTTTTGAGACTTAATAATGTCCATCATTGTTTTTTTCCCCACACACAAACATATATGTATATATGGGTGTGTGTGTATGTGTGTGTGAGGCAAAACTATACTACTCAAAGCATCGGAGCTCACAAAACAGATTAAACAGGAGGCTGCATTTTTAATTTATTGACAACAGTTTTGAAGACTGTTTTGAATCAGCGCAAGTAACGTAAAGTAAAGCTTCCGCAAGACTGCATTCCTGTGAGCTACCACCAGGTGGTGCTGGGCTTCAGTAAAGGACGATTATATTTTTTATACCTACTCATATTTTGGAGATTGTTTACTTGATTCCAGGATTTTGCACGTTTTCATATCAGGGTCATTTATAGCACATCTAACCAGACATGCAGGTTCTATATGGAACATATACTGGTTCACCTGTGGAGTACTGATGTTGTAATGACATCCCTGATTCAACACTCATTTCATCCACTGATTTTCATGCACTTTACATAAAAAAACCCTCACACTGTAAAAAGCAATTGGTTACTTTACTTTTTAAAAAGTGATTTATCCGTTGCCCTAAAAGTGATAAGTTGATGGGTCAATTAATCTTTTATCTTTTACTAAAAGTCAGCTAATGACTTTTTATTAGTAAAAGTCTGCGTGAACTGGAAGTTGCTGATATTTTCTTTCAGTATGTTGATGTACTTCCACCTGAAATGGAATATTGTATAGGAGGCAGGGCTTTCTTTTCGCACATAATTTCATCTTAGCAAACTAAAGGGTAAGTGAGGGCGTGGTTAGGAATAATAATAATAATTCCTTACATTTTTATAGTGCTTTTCTAGACACTCAAAGCGCTTTACAGATTGGGGAAAATCTCCTCATCCACTACCAGTGTGCAGCATCCACCTGGATGACGCGACGGCAGCCATATTGCACCAGACCAGTGGAGAGGAGACAGAGTGATGAAGCCAATTATGATATGGGGATGATTAGGAGGCCATGATGGACTTAGGCCATTGGGCATTTTCACATCCATGGAGAGTCGGGACCTCATCCGAAAGACGGCGCTCACTGAGCAGTATAGAGTCCCCTTCACTATACTGGGGTATTGGGACCCACACAGAACGCAAGTTGAGTGCCCCCTGCTGGCCTCACTAACACCACTTCCGGCAGCAACCTAGCTTTCCCATGTGGTCTCCCATCCAGTTACTGACCAGGCACAGCCCTGCTTAGCTTCAGTGGGCGACCATGTGAGAGTTGCAGGGAGAATATTGCAGCTGAAGCTTCAAACTGACGTCAACAGAGAAGGAGCCACTCTAAACGAACAGAATGTTTTTTTTATTTCAGTAGATTTACTTGCATGGATTAATTGTTCACCTAAAGAATAACAATGTGCGCTAGCAAATTAAACATTGTAAATTTGGATAAGAGAACACTCTCAAACTGTTAAATAACATCAAATATCTTTAATACAACAATTTCTGTTGTCTGCTGTTCAGTAATGCCTCATTCACACTAGCAGCGACTTTGTAGCTGCCTCTGGGTGGAGATTGAAGTCGATAGTGCACGTTCCCAGCTTGGGGTTGCTAAGGTAATGTTTATGGTGTTATTCACAGAAAGCGAATGAGTTTACATTCGAATGAGTAGCATTGTTCAGAGAAAACACTGTATAGAAATGAAATCAGTACATAAATGCCTAATTACAAAGATGATCAACAAAAAAAAAAGTTTGTTCTCTCTCATTGCGGCTACTTGTTGCCTGTAAACGCAGGTCTGTGTAGGTCTACAGCATGGAGAATACAACTGCCATCTGCAGGAGCTGAGAGAGGATCACGTGAGCTTTACTGGTGCTCCTATTGGCTGTCACTCAAGAAAGTCACTCTTCATTTGCATAAAGTTGAAGGATTCTCAACTTTGTTGCATGGTTCGACACGCCCAACTGTTCGCCAACGGTCGCTGTCGCTCACGTAAACAGAGGTTGAAATGAACTTGAAATTGCCGCTGTGATTCGCTCGTAATGTAAACGCAGCATTACACTTATAAAACGTTATTTAGACATCATTCAAAGAATGTTTGTTTTCCTTTAATTTTTCTGTACATTTGTCAAACATGGTGGCTCAGTGGTTAGCACTGTCGCCTCACAGCAAGAAGGTCGCTGGTTCGAGTCCTGGCTGGGCCAGTTGACATTTCTGTGTGGAGTTTGCATGTTTTCCCCGTGTTGGCGTGGGTTTCTTCCGTGTGCTCCGGTTTCCCCCACAGTCCAAAGACATGCGCTATAGGTGAATTGAATAAACTAAATTGACCGTAGTGTGTGTGTGTGTGTGTGTGTGTGTGTGTGTGTGTGTGTGTGTGTGTGTGTGTGTGTGTGTGTGTGTATAGATGTTTCCCAGTACTGGGTTGCAGCTGGAAGGGCATCCGCTTTATAAAACATATGCTGGATAAATTGGTGGTTCATTCCGCTGTGGCGACCCCTGATGAATAAAGGGACTAAGCAGAAGCAAAATTAATGAATGAATTTGTGAATGAATGAATGAATGAATGAATGAATGAATGAATGAATGAATGA
>CAIGQW010000317.1:14407873-14433551 GCA_903798125.1 Danio choprae | reverse complement strand
TGAATGAATGAATGAATGAATGAATGAATGAATGAATGAATGAATGAATGAATAAAATGAATGAATGAATTTCTGAGAATGTTTTTTAATGATGTCCATACTGTTTTCTCTAATGTTTGTATTAACAAAGAAGATTGTTAATTATGAAACAAACACTGGCTGTTTTAAACATTTAGAGAGCGTTCAATAAGCAACATTAATTAAATTGGGTAATTAAATGTAAGGACATATATTTGATAGCTGTGCATCACAGCGATTTGTAACTTTTTGATTTAGTGGCTAATTCATATGAATTTGTACGATATCATTCGTACAATTGAGTACGATTTGCTCATCCCCCAATGATGGCTGTGTTTAGGGGTGGGGTTTGCTGTCATGCTTTCTTTTAAATGTCCTACATTTTTCTATAACTGAACTTGTATGAATTCGTCCGAATTAGCGAGAGGGGTCTGGATGCAGACCTGGTGCAGTGCAATCTGAGCTGCATCCAATACTTTTTAATGCTCTCACCTAACCCCACCCCTAACCCTACCCCTCACAGTGACGTCACTAGCTCCATTGAGTGTATTATGCCTGACATTGCATCACTGAGATATGCAGCCTCAGCTTGCATCATCAAGGCTGCATCCAGATACTATTGGATTTAGCCACTAAACTGACAAAATGTAAAATAGTTATGTTTTTTCCTCGTGAGATCAGGCTGGGATATCATTTCTATTGTTTTTAAACTCTTAATCTCTTTGTCGAATGTTTTTGTTTGACTTTTTAAAAAACAAATTAATGTAACTAATTTGACATTCAGAGAGTGTGACTATGAGAAATACTTGAGGTGCCACTGTAAGTGTTTGATCTACATGACATTACAGGCCGGGAGGGTTGGCAGGTCTAGTCCGGTGTCAGTATCGCCTCTTCAAAGGGCCACTTTTGGTTGAGGTGCAGGTAAAATCTTATGAAAGGGGAGGGAGAAAGCGTGAGATAAAAGGAGAGGAAAATGACGGATGAATGTGATGAATGTGATCATTGTTTCCCTGTGCTTTGCTGTTTCACATCATAACGCTCATGGAATGTAGCCGCATCACTGTGTAGCTTTACTTCATGAACCAACACACCATACGCTGATCTCAGAACAGTTTCCACATTCACTCACACTCTCACATCACACTGCACATCCATCAAAGCCGAGTCCTGCTGATCTCAGAACATTTTTTTTTTGTCTTTTCTGTTTAGGATCTGCACATGAAAAGATGATCTGAGTTCATCTTCATTGCTTCTCTTAGACATGAGATTGTGTTCAGAACTGATAAGAGTCCCACATTCGAGTCTTTCACAGTCAGCGGCCATGTGTCAACATTATAAGAGTGGTTTGACACTCAGGTTTCTTATCTTGCACAGCAGAGACTTAGTGTACTGCAGAAGAAAACCCAATGACACTGTATGTGTGGTTCCTGCTGACAGTATTTTCCTACAAATAGATTATGAAATTTACAGGTAACAATCTGCTTAAAGTTGGTGTTTGTTAGTTTAAAGGCATAGTTTACCCAAAAATGATTTGTCCTCAAATTTGTTTGAGTTTCTTTTTTTATGCTGAACACGAGAAGATATTTTGATGAATGCTGCAAACTGGTAACTATTGTGGGGCATTCACACCAGATGCGGCTTGCGCAAATAGAGCGAGTAATTGGATGCTTGAACAATTTGAGTTTACTTGCTTTTTTTGCGTATGAAATAGACTTGGATTTGTGTCATGGAAGAAGGGGTGTCTGTCTGCCTGGCCACTCCAGTTTTGTTGCAAAATGGTTTTTTGAGATAATAGCTGTGCTTTATGTGCTTTAGGAAGGCTGAAAAACGGCATAGATTCGTTCGGGCACCATGTCTGGTTTCATAAGATCCTACAGAGGTGCATACAGCTTGGTGAGTTCATAAACTCCTTCAGAAGCTATCTGGATGACAGATGCTGTCAGAGGTACTTCTGACTGTGCCAGTCCCAGTTTGATGAGCTGTTGTCCCGTGTCGGCTGGAGGATTTCCCTTCAGGACAACTACAACTACAGGTGCTACGTCATGATCACGCCTCTACTAGAGCAAGCTCCTGATTGGTTAATGTGGCACGAATGTGGCCAAAGTTCAAATTTTTCAACTGGAGATATTCGCATGGATCACATTACTCATGTCAAACGTGAAACTCTATTTGCACCATGTCATTCACTCAAATTGTGTCATTCGAATGGGTAATAGCGCCACAGGCGATCACATCCTTGCATTGACTTAACATGCAAATCACATGCTTAATGCTTCATCCGTGTCTGGTGTAAACGTACCATTAGCCCCTTTTACACTATAATATTATTAAATATCTGTAAAATTACCAGAATGAGAAATTTCTCACATCTATCGCACAATATTGGTAAATTCTGATAACATTAACTAAATATTAACTAACTAAAGTACGAGATTTGAAATTTGACAGTGGTTTATGATAAGCATTTGATCAATCGTTTTTTTTTTTCCATAGTTGGCACTAGGAAGGAACCTAAAAGTATTGCCTGATTAGCAAACAGCAACTAAACGTGTCTGGAAAAAGGATTCAAAGGCTTGTACTTTAATAAACAGCCTGGATGTGAATGCGTCATCTGTATCAGTATGTTCTGATTGTTGCAGACATCTCTCGTCAGCACGTTCTGAACTTGTACTTTTGCATTCACACACCGCAAATTTCTGGAATATTGCCAGAAATAATTTACCTCTTATCTCTTTGTGGAAATTTACTGGTAAACTTACTGGTAATTTTCTGAAAAGGTATGTATGTGAAAGGGGATACTGATGTCCATAGTAGGAAAAAACTAAAACAAATATAAGGTTTCCAACACAGGGATTCATTAGTAGATAAGAATAAGTTAAAAATGTGTTCCTCCAAGTAAAGTCATGACAAAGATACATTAACAGGTCACGAGTTCATGTTTGTTACATTTACTTTAAACTAAATTGTTAATACATTAATTAACAATCATGTACTAACAAGTAATTAAGGTAGCCATTATTCACACATGAACTGATGTAACTCATGTTGTAGTTAACATTAGTTCTTGATTAACGCATCATTAGTTCATAATACAGTAGCAATTAGGTTACTTATTAGTACATTATTATTCATGTACTGTTATTGTAAAGGGCGGCGCGGTGGCGCAGTGGGTATCGCTGTCGCCTCACAGCAAGAAGATTGCCTCGACTGGGTCAGTTCGCATTTCTGTGTGGAGTTTGCATGTTCTCTGCGTGTTCGCGTGGGTTTCCTCCGGGTTTCCTCCGACATGCGATATAGGTGAATTGGGTAAGCTAAATTGTCTGTAATGTATATGTGTGAATGAGAGTGTATGGATATTTCCCAGTGGTGGGTTGCAGCTGGAAGGGCATCTGCTGCGTAAAATATATGCAGGATATGTTGGCGGTTCATTCCGCTGTAGCGACCCCTGATTAATTAAGGTACTCAGCCGAAAAGAAAATGAATGAATGAATAAATGAATAATGGGGTGTAGCTCTTAGGCTCGGTTCTCTCTCTCTCTCTCTCTCTCTCTCTCTCTCTCTCACACACACACACACACACACACACACACACACAAGCCATTTGACCACACCCCCCTTGTAACATACCACCACCGCTCATCTCAGGTTGGGTAAAAGAAAGGGAGTGCGAAATTAGGAGTGTGCAATAGCCCCATCACCCTGCAAAGTGCAGCCTTAACCTGTGTGAAAGCCTGTTGCAAGCTTTCAAGAGTTAAAGCTTGCAGCAAGCTGACAAGAGTTAATTAGCCAAATAATTAGTCATGATATATCTATAATAACCCACCAGCCCCAAGAACTGTCTCACCTCCTTTTTTGGTTTTGGGCTTGGGCAGATCGCAATCGCTGCGGGTTTATCAATTTGCACCTGCCCGTGTCCCAAGTGGAAGCCCAGATACCTCACCTCCACTCGCCCAATTGCACACTTCTTTATGTTGGCCATGGGGACACTTCTACTACCCCCATGTCCAGCATTGTTTTTAATTCCTCCTGAATAATTTTTTTTGTGTTCAGTCAAACGATATGAACGAGTTCTGACTACAACGCCTGGTCTTGAAATGGGGCTGGATTAAATTGGTGCATCTAAGCAGGGGCGAGAACACATCTGCTAATTCCTGCTGGAGGTGCCAGATGTCGATGAACTGGGTGGGCGAGAGATGAAAGTGGCCACTGTCATCTGGTCCCAGGTCCTCATTTGTATCTACCATCGCCAGCGACAATGACTCTGGTGGTATGGTAAATGGTAAATTTGTCATGCCCCACTCCTGTCCGAATGCACCACCTCATAATTGATAACACAAACTCGCCATGTGACCACAAATGGCTCTTGCCACTTTGCGAGTAATTTAGAGCTGGATGAGAGGAGCAGTACAAGCACCTTATCTCCCTGTGCAGTTTTGTGTCCCATCATGCAGTCAACGCTGATGATACCGCTCTCTACCAAGAGCCGCCCCAGTGCGTGGAGTTTTGCCTGAAGGTCCAAAATATATTGCAGTTAATTTTTAAGACGGTTTGTCTTCCCAAACCTCTCTGACGACACATATAGCACCCCCTGGGGCTGTCTGTCGTAAAGAAGCTCAAAGGGGGAATACCTCATGGAGGCTTGGGTAACCTCCCGCATAGCAAATAATAGGGGCTCTAACCATTTGTCCCAATTTGTTTTCGTCTTCGTGAACGAACTTCCGAATCAATGTTTTAAGCATGGGATTACAGCTTTCCACTAGTCCATCCATCTACCAGCCCAATAATTCGTGAATTTCACGCAGTGTACGTGACATAAACGCAGTGCCTTGGTCGGTGAGGATGGGGGGGGGGGGGTAGGGTGGTTGGTCGACTGGGGTGTCCGGTACGTGGATCAGGGCTCCATTACAGAGCAACTTTCTGGCCCATGATACATGCCCCCGCATCACCAGCACACTTGCCTAGACCTCCCTGCTGCACCCCCGGGGTAGGTAGGTCTACTAGATTGAGACGAAGAGAGGGAGGGGATGGAGAAGGATACTATGTGGAGGTGTGGTTCCGCTACGCTATCTCTGTTCCTGCCCTAGCAGACAGGAAAGCGCAACTGCTGAGTGCCAGATCTCTCCACTGCAGCAAACCTCCTTCTCGTCACCAGTCTGGGCGGACCAGGCAGTCGGGACCTGGGAGACAGGAGAGGGGGAGAAAACTGGGTTCGAGAGAGAGAACGAGGATATGCAGCTTCTGCTGCTGCTGGTTTGCCGACCCTGGCAAATGCCACCAGATTATGGCACTGTACACACTCCGATGTTCAGAAAAGTGATAAATTTTTCCAGCACCATGATGTCAATGACCACATCGACTCTCTGATCCTCCGGCACCAGCTATCTGCGACATGCATTCCAGAGCTGCCGAGCGAACACAAAGTGTCCGCTGGATATTTGCTCGCTTGAGGTTGTCGTAGTCCACGAGGTTCTGGACCGGTAGCTGCTGGGTGGCAATGTGTGCTTCACCAGATAGCAGCAGGATGATTCTCACCGGTCAGTCGGTCCGCGACCAGCCACATGCCTCTGCCATCTTTTCAAAGAGGTCCAGGAACGTCTCGAGGTTGTCTTAAAGACCCATCTTCTACAGGCTGTTGGGAGGGTGGGCAGCAGATGTCTCCACAGGGCGATCCTCCCTGAATAGCAGTTTCCGGAACTGTCCTCTCGCTGTGCCTCAACGATCACCTGGAACCGATTTTCCTGGTCATTGTGGTGTTTCAGGAGCGCCTGGTGTTGTTCTTGGTGGAGACACGCGAGCACCTAGATGACATCCACAAATGGGCTGGAGGATGAGGTTGACATTCCATCTGGGTCATAGCACCAGTGTAACAAAGTTCTAGTTTCATTGGTGAGGAAGAAGACAGGGTCAGCAACTCAAGTAAGAAAAGCCATTTCTCCATCCCAATCACTAGAAAAATACAGCTGTTAGTAATGTTCTTGATTACCTAATCTTTAGCCGCTAGTCTCCTAGTGCACTTTACCCCTGTGCGGGCTGTTCGACCAAGCCCCCTCACGACAGACACAATCTTCATTGTAAAAAGTGTTATTAAAATAAAAATGAATTTAAATAATTCATGGGCCTTTTGCTTTTCCTCACCCAAAATTATATCATTCATTAATTTTCTTTTCGGCTTAGTCTGTTTATTAATCTGGGGTCGCCACAGCGGAATGAACCGCCAACTTATCCAGCATATGTTTTACACAGCGGATGCCCTTCCAGCTGCAACCCATCACTGGGGAACATCCATACACACTTATTCACACACGTACACTACGGACAATTTTTGCTTACCCAATTCACCTATAGTGCATGTCTTTAGACTGTGGGGGAAACCGGAGCACCTGGAGGAAACCCACGCAAACACGGGGAGAACATGCAAACTCCACACAGAAATGCTAACTGACCTAGCCGAGGCTCGAACCAGCGACCTTCTTGCTGTGAGGCGAGAGCGCTATCCACTGCGCCACCGTGCTGCCCCACCCAAAACAAATCATAAAAAAATAGTGTGAATTAATTACCAATTAAAAAGAGGCACCAACTTGCTTAACATTTCAGAGTGATGTAAGCAGCAATCTGATTGGATGATAGTTAAAACATTGTTTTTTTCTCTCCTTCACTCTTTCACTTTTGAAAGTGTACCCTATTTTATACAACAGGCCTTGTACATGATTTACATTTACACTTGACAGATGATTTTATTCAAACCAACTTACACTGCATTGAAGATGCACCGTTTATCAGCTTTTGCTTTTCCGGTGAACCAAATCAACAAATGTGAAGTTGCTGATCTCATGCTCTGCTATTTAATCTACAGGAACCCTTCACATTATGACATTTCCTGCTGATAACTGTTCACACAAAAATACAAGCAAGTTCAGTGAGACTGTAAAACGTATGAAAAATAATCTTAAAGCCACACATTTCATCATGGCAAATATCACATCCATAAACATGTATTTAGAGAGCAGGTTTTCCTCAGTAGAGATTTTTTTTGCAAGGGAATTTCCACTCTCTCTCATTTAGAAACCTCAGCAGAGATGCTTAATTTTGGTCAAGTCTTTTATCTGAGTTTACTCTGTGGTGTTTCAGGTGTGAAGGCTCATTACTCCCCACATTTGGTTCAAGACTTTTCAACAAAACTACTTGAAGTTGGGAATTTCCTGGAACATGACAAGCTGACTGTCACCTAAAGACTCTCAAGGAAGTGTTACTTTGGATACTTAGGATGAAATATTTTGATGATGTGGTATTTAAGAGACAAACTCTTCAACTGTAAATCATTTTGGATAAAAATCATCTGCTAAATGAGTACATGTAAATGTAAAGCTAGTGTGAGTAAATGATGATTTTATAAAACGAAATGATTATTCCATGGTCTGATGAAATCTTTAATTTTGATTGGCTGGAGGATGTGCAATAAATTGTTTATGCATAGCTAGTTCCAAATGTGATTTATTGTGCAGCCCTATGAGCTATTAAATATGCCTGTGTCATTTACATGCACACACATGATAACTTTCTCTTTCTGCCCGTGACTTCTGATTCAATGCAGGGACTAGAAGACCAAACATGTCATAACTGACATAAATTCGGTCAAATATTGCGTTTTAACCTGTTTATTAATTAGCAAATGGCCATAAAATAAGTGGGATAATCAACTACCCCGCCTCTATGAAGTGCATTTAAAATCCTTTAACATAGGACAAGCTGATGATTATCCCTTAAGATTGCTATGCTGCTATTTACAAGTGTTTTTAAGAAATTAGTAAATATGGATCAAATATAGACAAAAGAAGATATTTTGAAGAAAATATCTTCAAAGTATCTTATTTTGTGATCAGCAGAAGAAAGAAACTCATAATGGTTTGGAACCACTTGACGTTGAGTAAATTTTCATGTTTCTGTAAACTATCCCATTAAGTAACATTGATAAAAATGACTGTAATACTTGTTCATTGTTAGTCAAAACATTTACATCTGTAAACTTATTGCAAAGTGTTACCAAATATCCATTTTACTCTTTTTACTGATAGCAGCCCCCTTGTTGCAGTGTACACATGTGAAGAAAAAGAATGCAAGTCTTATTTCTCATCAAATGACAACCTTCTCCATTTCAAGAGTTCACACTTAGCTGAGGATTGATTATAAAGCGAGTTTGGCTTGCTGTCCCGGGAAAGAGCCCTGAGCTCATAAGATCCTTGAGCCCGGGGCTCCCTCCCGTTTGCAGGGCAAGAGTGGAGTTTGAGCTCAGGTAGGTCTCGATCTCCCCCAAAATGCTTTGCTCGGGACAGCAGCCGCGTGTTAAAGAACCCCCCAAAAGGCAATAAAGATCAAAGTGACATCCGGCTGCTGGATGGAAAGTGTTAGAAAGATGGTACCAGAAGAAGCTTTGCAAGAGCAAAGATGCAACTGGTGCAAAGTGTAAATGATTTAGGTTAGAGTGATTGCTGTTACTGAAATGGTGTACTGGCAGCCGGTGTTTGCAAGTGCTATGTGTGCTCCCGTAGCAGTGTTTAACTGCGATGACCAGGCGGGAAAATGTGACAGATGTAATAATTTTAATGCAGGTATGTATGAGCTCTGTTAGCAAGACTCTATTATGGCAGTGATGTAGTGTAAGGATAAGCTCAGCAGAGCGTCTCTGTTGCTGCAGAGATGCGATGGAAGTCAGTATCAAAAACTCTTCCACAGAGGCGTTTAAACTGCTGTGGCAGTGCTGGGGAGTGTATCAATATGAATAAAGGGAAGTGTATGTGAGCTCAGGTAGAGCGTCACTGCTGCGACAGTGGTGCAGAGGGGAAATTAAGCTCAGCAGGGCGTTTCTGCTGTTGCAGAGGTGCCAATGGAAGTCAATAATAAAAGGTAAGTATGCTTCCGCAGAGGCGTTTTAACTGCTGTGGCAGTGCTGAGGAGTGTATCAGTATGAATAAATGGAAGCGTATGTGAGCTCAGGCAGAGTGTCACTGCTGCGGCAGTGGTGCAGAGGGGAAATGAAGCTCAGCAGAGCGTCTCTGCTGCTGTAGAGATGTGATGGAAGCCAATATTGAAAGGTAAGTATGCTTCCACAGAGGCATTTTCATTGCTGTGGCAGTGCTGGGAAGTGTGTCAGTAGTGAATAGCTAAATGGAAGTTTATGTGAGCTCAGGCGGAGAGTCACTGCTGCGGTAGTGGTGCAGAGGGGGAATGAGGCTCAGTGGAGCGTCTCTGCTGCTGCAGAGGTGCAGTGGTAGTTAGTATTTGGAGAGTTATGAGTGCTCCTGCAGGAATGTTAAGTAATGTCAGTAGTGATATGTACACATGGAAGTGAATGGGGGCTCAGCTAGAGCGTCACTGCTGCTGCAGTGGTGCGATGGGAGAGTGTAGCTTAGCGGAGTGTCTCTGCTGTTGCAGAGGTGCAGTGGTGGTCGGTATTAGAAAAGTTGTGTGAGCTCCCGCAGAAACATTAGTTCCTGTCAGTAGTGATGTGTAGAAATGGGAGTATGTATGAGCTCATCTAGAGCATCACTGTTGCGGCAGTGGTGCTATGAGTGAGTGTAGCTCGGCAGAGCATCTCTGCTGCTGCAGAGGTGCAGTGGTGGTCGGTATTTGGAGAGTTATGTGAGCTCCCGCAGGGACGTTACGTTGGTTACTTTCAGTAGTGAGATGTAGAAATGGGAGTGTGTATGAGCTCATCTAGAGCGTCACTGTTGTTGTCGCAATGTGCAAGGATGATAGAGGTGGACATTCATCCCTCCACAGGATGGCCTGAAGATATGGGGCGTGGCTTGGCTGGTGGTCCTGAAAGTACCTCTTGAAGGCAAAGTAGGTGAAGTGATGGAGGAGTAGAGTTTAAATCCCTTAGTGATCTTGAAATTTGCTTAAAATGCAATTGTATCTACCACTGAGTCAATGGATTAAACATTACTCCATTTGTCAGAAATGTCCTCCTCCTATTCATAGCAGTCAAGCGGGACGTTTGTAGTTGCCGTTTTCACATCCAACCGACTTGCCGTTGTAAACTTTCTTATGACACTTTTGTGTATAGACATATGAGCCACTATTACGATCGGACTTCTATGCTTGATGTGTTAAATGTTTTTCACTGGGTAATAATATTTTCAGAAGTTAAATGGCTATCAGATGTGGCAGAGTTTTTTTTTTAAATATATCAACTGCCATCATCAAACCCTGAACTTTAAAAACAATGTCCCCATTTATTCTATACTTGAACCATACTCAGTAGAAACTGTGTGAACAGAATGTTTGCCATGGGCTTTACTTTAATCCATGATTAAATAACATTACGTTTGAAATCATAACATGATTAAAATCACAAGCATATCTGGCCCAATTCATTCACAAAGTCTTTTGCAACTGGGTCCATTCATAAACTGTCAAGAGAGAGGGCGGGACCATCTCACCTTTGGGAGCTCCTTGGATGGTGACACTTCTCCTTTCAGCTATTGGCTCAATGAAGTTTCAATCAAAAGTGCAAAAGGTCGGCGGCCATTTCAGTAGAGTAGACGCTACTCTACTGAACGCATTCCAGCGACTAGTTTGGATAATACTAGTTCATTCCATGGATGTTTATCAACTTATAAATATGTTGTGGACTAATATTTTACGGATTAGATTGCCTGGACCCTTGCAGTCAATTTACTCCAAACTGTTAGAATGTTATGGATCTGTGGACAGGCGGGCAGAGGACACTGGCAGAAGACACTAATGTCCGTTGTGTTCGTGTCTTAAAATGGCTGAAATCATTCTAGTCACGCGAGTCTCATCTTTCGAAAGATATATAAATGTTTAGTCTTTGTTGGAGAGTAGTTATTTTTGCAAGGCTTCCCCTTAAAGCATGCTATGTACGTTACCGCGGGTGGACCGCTAAGAGAGCGGTGAGAGTTCGGCTTCATTGCAATGGCTTGGATCGTGGATACCGGCCTCTTGAGAGTTTAGGCAGAGTTTAGAGTTTTTAGAGTTCGTGGACGGTGATCTTGCTGGAGGTCAGGGTTGAAGACACAGCGGATGCGTTGGGTGGGGGTGTTTGAAGAGTATGGAGAAGGAAATTATACTGACAGCGTTATGGTTAAATGATGGAAGAGCTGGTGGGCCAGCCGAAGTCTTGCGGGATCTCAGGCTCGATGGTCGTCTTGGCGGGGCTGGACGGCGTTAAGCTGTGGCTGATGTCTCGGGGATAGCGGGGCTCTGGCTGAAGTTGTTGGTTCTTTCCATATCAATAGGCTAAATGGTGCAATGCTGTAGAAGCTTTTGAGCTGGAGCGTTTTTGTAGCGGGAAGCATTCTTCAAGGCGAAGATAACTGTGGTGAGAAACTCACTATAACTTATTTATAGTGAGTTAGGAATCATCTGATTGGTGAATCAGGCGTTAGTTAATGCGGGACCAGCCGTGTTCAATCATAATCACGTGCTCCTCTCGAAATTAGTTTATAAATAAACTTCACTAATTGTGACCTATTAGGATTAGGAACATGTAACACTTGGTCATTTCAGTGAAAGCATTGCAGATACTAGTTCATTCTTGATGTTAGAAAGTGCTAAACAATGATAAATGGGAACGTTGACATTTAAAAATTCCTCTAGTGGCATCATCAAACAACAACTGCAAGGGCTTACACTGTAAAAAAGTATCTGTTAATAAACCGTATTTTGTGGTTCACAAGGGGTTTTTGTTTATTTACGGTTGTGAATTGCATTATGGGATGTTGATCTCTGTTCTGTCGACTTTTGATGTTGAAAACTCAACTTTACAGTTTAACGGTGACTTTTATTTACATTTTAATAGTTTGAAATAATATAATGTGTAAGAAATAAAATATAAAGATAATAATAATAATAATAATAATAATAAGTCTGTAAAATAACAGAAAATGTACAGGCAATTCAAAAGCTTAAGTAAACTGGGAAAAATCTAAGATAAAATCATGAATCACAAAATAAGGAAAACTGCTAATTTATGGATATTTTATCTACAATGTATGCTTTACTAAACATTGCTGGAGCTGGCTTTTGGAAATAAAAGCACAATAAACACTTCAGAAAGACTTAAACAATTACCTCTAAAACAATTATATTGTGAAACTATCTGTTGGTTGTGTACGCTGTAAGCTGAACTTTTCTTCAGGATCAGTTGTTCTCCACGTTGCACGAGCTGGGATAATGGCTACCTGCAGGGCCGTGTTTTTCTCCTTTGCCTCATTGAGCAGAATATGGGCTTCCTTTATGGGCGATCTCCAAACTTGTCTCCACAGGACTGAAGAACTCAAACACTATAAAACAGGCAAAGTAAGAGGCAACCGAGTAACACGGCGTAATCCATGACGTCATTTAACATGACACAAGACAAGCTAATTATTGCTCATGACGTGTAATGAGAGCGAAGAAGTTGAATTTTTGGGATTAGACATGATTTTAAAGGGATAGTTCACCCCTAAATTAAAATGTACTCTCTCTGTAACCATCGACTTCTATAGTAGGAAAAACAAGTACTATGGAACTCAATGGTTCTTTCTTTCTTCAAACTATCTTCACTGTGAAAAATGCTGGGTTTCACACAATTCAATTAAGTTAACTTAATCATTTTTACAAATTTAAGTGGATTAAACATAAAACAATAAAGTCCCCCCAAAAACTTAAAAATTGTGTTGTTTTAACTCGTTTTAAATATGAACAACTTTGAACTTAAATAGTTTGAACAAGCAGCAGAATAATTTTTTTTCGAATGTTCTTTTGTGTTCAACAGAAGAAAGAAACAGGTTTGAAACAAGTTAAAGGTGAGTAAATGATGGCAGAATTTAGATTTTTTGGGTGAACTATCCCTTTAAGCTATTAAAACAATGAAATCAATGAAAGCAGTCAAAATGACAGATGTCATTTATCTCGTCTGGTCAGAGAGATACTCTTTTTTTTTCCTCATGTGTGGTTATGAGACCACATCAGGCTAAAAGACACTTGTGCGATCAAGTTTCAAACTAAATGTATAATCATGTAAACCTGCACGACGTGAACAACTGCAGGTTGAGCTGAAACACATACTAGATGGCATGCATGATAACAGTCTGTTAAAGGGGTGGTTCACCCAAAAATGTTAATTCTGTTGTCATTTACTCATTCTTTAGCTGTCACAAACCTTTATAAGACTCTTTTTTTCTGTTGAACACAAAGGAAACTGAAAACCTGTAACCATTACCTTTCATAATATTAGTTTTTCCTACTACGAATGTCAATGATTACAGGTTTCCAACATTCTTTGAAATATCTTCTTTTGTGGTCAACAGAAGAAAAAAACCCCATAAAGATTTGGAACCACTTGAGGGCAAGTAAATAGTGTAAATAATATGGTTTGGGTGAACTATTGCTTTAATTTGAGTTGTAGATGATACAAATGACCACGCAAAACTCAACTTTTTAGTTTTAGACAACACAAATGCACTGAAAGTCTTTTTGTAGGGTGCAAATACTGTGAACAAGCAATGCAATCATGCGTTTATCACACACTCTGTAAAAAATATCCGTAAATTAGCAGTTTTCTGTATTTTGTGATTCATGTTTTAATTTTTTTATCTTTTATGATTTTGAATTGCATTATGGGACCTTTGATGATTCTTCCAACAACTTTTAACCTTGGAAAGTTTGACAAAGTGACTTTTATTGACCTTAACAGTTTAAAGTAATATATAGTCTGGGTTGGTGTTGTATATTATGCTACAAAAACCTTTTTCTGTTATTTTACACACTTATTTCTCTATATATTATTTCTTATACACTATATTGTCAATAAAGTCACAACTGCTAAGTTGAATTTTCAGCATCAAAAGTCGACAGAGCAGAGATCAACATCCCATAATGCAATTCACAACTGTAAATAAACAAAAAACACTTGTGAATCACAAAATACAGAAGCTGTTAATGAACAGATACAGCCAGCAGGACCCAAAATGAGTCCTGTTGCAGAGTGAATATGAGTATAAGTGTGATATTACATTTTCAGCTATTATTATTATTATTATTTCATAGTTAGTTTTTTCCTTATGTAATCAAACCTTGAAACAACAATACCTACGCTAAACACTTTTAAAGTTAATACAAAGAGGTGCATTCATAGATAAATAAATTCAATATGCAGTCATTAGGAATAAATGAGCTTTGTGGAAACACTGGAACACAGTTGTTTGTGTGATAGGAGAGCGAGGCAATAAAATAAGTAGTGACAGTGGAAGTGCATGCTGGTTCACATACTGTAGCTCTGCCTCCGCTGGGCTTAAAGCCTCCAGGGACTGAGGCAATTTTTCACATAATTACAGCAAACCTGCCTGACGAGCTCCGAGCTCAAATCCAGCAGTTTATCTTCACTGTATGAAGGAGAACAACCTCGACACTGGAGTTTATTAGTCCTTCAGTTGCTGTCTCAGACACAGAGTGATATTTTGATCTTTAACTCAAAAAATTAAGATAATATTACCATGTTTGTTTGTTTGTTTTACATAATGTACCGTTTAAAAAAGTGCTTTTTGTGAGGGTTTTGTCTGTGAGTGTGAAACAGAGGGGTTTCTGATCCTCAGGCAGACACACTAGAACAGTACAAAAATCCAACCCAGGCTCATTCTAAAAAACGTACCTCTATATACATTTTTGGAGACCGCGAAATACATCCCAGGAGGTACGTTTTTTTGCAGTTTTTGTTTTCGCAAATCCACCAGAGGCCGCTGTGTACTGTACGTTTTTTCAGATCTCAAATTTCTCTCGCGAGTGTCATTCGCGCCTGTTGTTCTCACGTAAATCCACCAGAGGCCATTTTTGTCTTACCTGCTTTCTTGAAGCATTTATCGCCGGACTCGAACCCCGTTCGTCATGATCAACTCCTATCTGCATCTCAAGTT
This sequence comes from Danio choprae, assembly GCA_903798125.1. NCBI lineage: Eukaryota > Metazoa > Chordata > Actinopteri > Cypriniformes > Danionidae > Danio > Danio choprae. The sequence continues at coordinate 14,418,619 of CAIGQW010000317.1, read as the reverse complement.
CGCTGACATACATGGCGAGCTAACGGGACAAACTGGTAACAGCGGGAAAGCCATCCATATAGAGGTAAACGGAATCTGTACCTGCAGAAATCTGCAGATTTGTGATAAACCAGCCGGGACTCAAACCCTTGTGATGTGACAGTGCTAACCACTAAGGCACCATGCCGCCCCCCATTTCATACTAGAAAAAGTCATAGCTACTCAATCATGTTCCTTTCTACAGAGATAAAATATTTTTGAGAAATTACAATCTTAAAAATTATGTTGGTATTACTGGAACTGCATTGGCCTGGTTCAGGTCTATCTGTTCGTGTCAGTTAATCAGTTTGTGTCAGTTGAATGAAGAGGCATCATACTCAGGGCTTGACATTAACACCCGCCAAATGCAGGTAGATTTCAGCTGTGGTGGGTTAGAGAGCCGATCCCACTAGCCACTTTGGCTGGTTGAAAAGAATTTTTTAATTGTAGTTCATCGAGAAGCAGCACGACTGATAAAATAACTGTTCGCGCGAGCAAGAGAAATCAGGTGAATTTCGAATGAGAGCATGATCACGCGCACGATGAGACACAGGCTTTCTTCACTCACTGACGAGGGTTTTAGAATCGCACGCACGGCTAATGTGATGCGCACGAGTGCTTGCATGCCCCCGTGTGCGAGAAGAAACAGTGCCTGCAAACACAACTTGTGCGATCGGTTATCTTTGAAACAGACTGGACAAAAAGTGATGCTCGTGCACACCAGTCCTGCTACTCTCAAGAGCTTTTTGTAAGCAGCAGCGGTTGGTTTCACTTTAATCATTCTTTGAACAGATTATTAATGGGCCTAACATTAAATGTGTGCACGGGATCATCCTTTCATTATCGCACAAGGTATGTTTTTCACCTGCTTTCTTTTGCTTACAGATATTTTTTTTTTAATGTTTTAATTATCATCCTTTACACTATATAAAGCATCCTTTGCTTTATAGGATATTAACTTCCCATTTATGTATAGTTAACTGGTGATCTGGGACCTTTAGCCTGGACAGACTACTGTGCATAGTTTTCGATACATGACAATAATTCTCTTTACAATGCCAATTTTTTTAAAGAAAGGTGAATTAAAAGCAGATGTATACAGCTATAATTAGCTTATAAAGCTATAAAGCTATAAAAAGTTTATAAAAAGCTATAACTAGCTTGTTTTTATTTTTTTTAATTAGTTAAAATTTGTAGCTAAGAAATAATTAATTATTTGTTTATTTATTTTTTTATTGTAGCTAGAGAAAAAATAGGTTAATCCTTAATGTTGAGCCCTGAAAAGTCATGTGAAATAAGAACTAATTGCAATGCTACACTTTGAAACCACAACACACAAAAAAGGAGGCATGTGGACATAACAGAAAATCTAAACAAAGTAATTTTAACATGCCAAAGTCAAATTTATGCATATAAAATATACTTTCCCAACAACAAAATTGTGGCTAGTGAAAATGGCGAGTGGCTACACTGTAAAACCCAACAGTCAACTTTATCAAATGAAATAAATGTAGTTAACTCAAAATTTACTGAAAAATAATTCTACTCATTTGAAAAGTTTTGAACTCAGTGTTGAAGGTAATGAGTTAATTAAATACCTCATTACTTCAACTTAAATGGAGTAAGTTCACAGTACTCATATAGATCAATTTTTTAACTCAAATGGTTTGTTGCAATCGGTTTCCTCAAACGGTTTGAGTTGACTTAACTTATTGAGTTTTACAGTACTCAGTTGGTTTGAGTTCTCTTCATTTATTGGGTTTTACTGTGCTCAGATTGCTTCTTTTACTTAAATGGATTAAGTTCACAGTACTCATTTGGATTAGTTTTTGAGCTTAAATGGTTTGTTGCAATCGGTTTCCTCAAATGGTTTGAGTTACCTTAACTTTTTGGGTTTTACAGTGTAGTAATGTTGAAAAACTAGGCACAGTGGCCGATGATCAAAAAAGTTAATGTCAAGCCCTGATCAAACCTATCAAAAGTACACTGTGGGGTACCACAAGGCTCAATTCTTGGTCCCTTACTTTTTACATTATATAAGCTTCCGCTAGGCGATATCATAAAACACACAGAGTTAGTTTCCACTGTTATGCTGATAATACACAACTCATCTGACTACAACTATCTGAAACATGCCAAAAAATCTAGACAGCGCTCTCTAGTGGATTTGTCATTTGAACCATGCAACAAAACTCACTCGAAACAACGTATGTTACATTTTGTCAAAAATGTATGCTGAATCGCGTGTACAGAATGCATTTGGGAAGCAGCGTCTATTTATCACTATGGAGCATGTCAGCTAACAGTCACACACCGTTATATGACTGTTTTGAGGATTGCATAGGAGGGGCGACGTCACCTGTAATGAAAAAGAAAGGGAATCCCGCCGTTTTTTATATTTATTTCAAAGTGTTTTTATGAAACACATAAAACGAAAGCACAGAACAGACTCACATTTAAGAGTAAGGGGCAGCCCCTGGAGGATCGGCGGTATGGATTGCAAAAATACCTTTACGGCATGATAGCAAAAATGATATAATCCAGTCAGATTATTTTATAGCGTCTGCTATTGGTGTCAGTGACTGTGTTCGAGAGCTCTAAAACACTGCCCTCCAATGCGGTATGGGTTCAAGGCATATCCGAATCCAAAATCTGCTTCACTTCCTGTGTTTGGAAGTATTTTCTTCTGATCAAATTTTAAAGGAAGCAATGCAATTCATCTTCATCTCTATAGCACTTTTTAGATTGTGTCACCAGCTTAACATAGATGATTTGTTCTTGAGTGTTTGGACTTTGGGCAGCACGGTGGCTTAGAGGTTAACACTGTTACCTCACAGCAAGAAGGTCGCCGTTCGAGTCCCGGCTGTGCCAGTTGGCATTTCTGTGTGGAGTTTGCATGTTCTTTTCGTGTTCAGTCCAAAGACATGCGCTATAGGTGAATTGGATGAACTAAATTGGCCTTACTGTATGAGTGCGTGTGTATATGAGATTGCAGCTGGAAGGGCATACGCTGCTTAAAACATATGCTGGAATAGTTGGCGATTCATTCCACTGTGGCAAACCCTGATAAATAAGGGACTAAGCCAAAGGACAATGAATGAATGAATTAATAAACTGAACTTCAACTCTGTAAACTGGACTGAAGCAGTCTCAATTTACTATAACTTCTATGTTAAGCTACTTTGACTATCTACATTGCAAAAAATCCCTAAAAGTATTTCAGATTGAGGAACATCCCAGCATATTGAGCAGGAAGGAGAGTACAGTATATAGAATGCTGGAGTAGATCTAGTTAAATTAAAACTGATTCAGTACAGTTTACTACAAGTGTCGCTGTAGAAGCTTAGTTTAATTCAGTTCAATATAATACAAATGTCACTGTTGAAGGCTGATCAACCAAAGTGCAGCTCCACCAGCTGTCCTTCGCTGCCTTCGATAAACAGTGCATCCGGAAAGTATTCATAGGGCTTCACTTTTTCCACTTTTTTTATGTTACAGCCTTATTCCAAAATGGATTTAATTAATTTATTTCCTCAAAATTTGACACACAATACCCATGAATATGATGCCATAAGCTTGGCACACGTGTCTTTTGGAAATTTTTCCCATTCCTCTTTGCAGTACCTCTCAAGTTCTATCAGGTTGGATGGGAAGTGATGGTGTACAGCCATTTTCAGATATCTCCAGAGATGTTCAATAGGATTTAAGTCTAGGCTCTGGCTGGGCCACTCAAGGACATTCACAGAGTTGTTGTGAAGCCACTCCATTGATATTTTGCTTTGGGTCATTGTCCTGCTGGAAGATGAACCGTCCCACCACCATGCTTCATTGTAGAGATGGTATTAGCCTGGTGATGAGCGGTGCCTGGTTTTCTCCAAACGTAACGCCTGGCATTCACTCCAAAGAATTAAATTTTAGTCTCATCAGACCAGAGAATTTTGTTTCTTATGGTCTGAGAGTCTTCCCCAAGCCTAGTGCCTCGAAACAATCCTGTCTCGGAGGTCTACAGACAATTCCTTTGTCTTCATGCTTGGTTTGTGCTTTGACATGCATACTACCAGAATGCTATGCAAATCACCAAGCTCTGAAACAAAGTCTATAAAACGTGCCTTGGGGGAGTTAAACTTCTCATTGGTCAACTCGGCTCTGGAGGGTGGGTACAAAACCATCCTTATAAAAGTTTGGGCCAAAAGCCACCGCCCAGAGAGAACCACCAGAGTACCAAGAGAGAACCACCAGAGTATCAAGAGAGAACCACCAGAGAACCACCGGAGAACTGCCAGAGGACTGCCACGAGACCCTAGACTCTAAAAGGCGGGGACCCAGACCAAGAAAATGGGTTAATCGCAAGCTCAGACATTCTCATCTCTGATACCTTTCTTTCTTTCTTACTGTTGAGAGTCTGCTTAAGTTTAGTACGCCGCGAAACCGCAAGTCCACACAACCAGTCTGTTTTGGCACCTCAAAACTTGAAACGACAGACTTCACCCAATCCAAGCCTCGCGAGGACAAAAGAACTGAACACCAGCTAATCGCGTGCTCAACATTTTTCTTTCTTTACTCTTCTCTACACTTGTATGAATGCGTGTTTGTCTTAGATGTTAGTTTCTGTTAGATTAGTCAATAAAGTCTCATTTTGTATAAAGAAAGGTGCCTGTGCATGTTTATAAATCTAATGTATTAAACTTCGATCTTGCTACCCTGCTGAAACATAAATGGGTTTTTATTTTTGTTTTTATCTAATTAGCAATAGCCGTAATTGAAGTCAACTGTCCGTTTGAACAATCGCTGGACGATTCATTTTTTCGGATTTGAAGAGTCGATTCTTTGGAAGCCCCGTTCAAATGAATCTTCAATTCCCTTTGAGCTAATTCGCTACAATAGACAGGTGTTTGCCTTTTCAAATCATGTCCAATCAACTGAATTTACCACAGGTGAACTCCAGTGAAGCTGCTGAGACATCTCAAGAATGAACAGTGGAAACAGAATGTACCTGAGCTCAATGTAGAGCTTCACGGCAAAGGCTGTGAATACTGATGTACATGTGATTTTTCAGGTTTTTTATTTTTAATAAATTTGCAACAATTTCAAAAAATCCTTTAATAATGAATTTAATTCATTTTGGAATAAGGCTGTAACATAAAAAATGTGGAAAAAGTGAAGAATACTATGAATACTTTTCGGATGCACTGTACAACAATCCTGTGCTTTCCATTTCTGACAGTTGAAAAAATAAAGATGGCGTCTCGGAGGTCTGCTTGGCTGTGATATTATGTGTAAATGTATGTTTGGCCAACATTTCTAATTTTTTATGGCATTTCCAGCAATAATTTAGTATTGTAGTAAGCAAATATTTCCTTTGTTTCCTGCACAGGTCATCTTTATTTCTAGCCCTTTTACATTGTAGCTTTACGTAGATAAAGAAAAAAAAGAAAGAATAAAAAGCCCTAACAGTATTTCAGATTGTGGGGCATATTCAGCTTATCAGGCAGATAGCAGAGTGGTAGAATACTGGTGTTGTTCTAGTTCAATTAAAACTGATTCAGTGCCTACTTGCATCACATTGCCTTAAAAAAATGTGTGTATACTGCTGAAAGTAGACTTGTCATTGGTTTGCTTTTTACAAGCTATTCTAAAAATAACTATCTTTGTAATTATGTTGTGAATGGGTTAATGGCCTGAATCCAAAAGCTGTCTATGTAACATCCTGTGTGCTGTTTTTATTGTGTGCAAACCTGTTTCTCTTTCAGGATCCTGAGCGATTGTCACCTGCAGCAAGACTTCACCTGTTGGGTCCAAGAAGAACGCTTCACTCGTAACTCTACCTGGAAAACAGTGTCAGGCTTTTTTCTGCAAAGCATTTAGTGTGTCTTGCCAATGTAGGCCTTGCCATCAAAGTTATTTGTCATAACAAGTATGATTTGCACTGAAAGAGTCTCAGTCTTGGCCAAACAAATTTGAGAAAACTAAAAAAGAGATCTTTCAGGAGCATTAATGAGAGCTCGGGTGCAGAAGAAGTCTTCATGTGGCAGTGATTTTCGGACAAAAGCTTCAAAACTGCAAAGAACAGAGGCGTGGACCAGCCTGTCCATTTCGCTGTGATCAATCAATAAAACACATTTTATGACAAGTGGATTTAAAAAATGAATTTTACTCCACATCTGCTGTAAAATAGTGGAAGTCTAGACTCTTGTCACACTTTTTATTGTCCATTTGTTTAAAAAGTCAGATGTGGGTCATTATCACTATATAGTGCCTTTGTTGTCCCACAAGATTGAATCAGCCCTATATGAACATAATGCAAAATAATGAAATTCTGATGTTTTAATATCATTGGTTAAACCTTTACACACATGCAGGTAGAATTATAAGTGTTTTAAAATATGTTTTCGTCCATTTTTGCCATATTCTTTCATTGAATGGATGTGAATTTGCCATGTCCCACACCTTGCTCAGCCAGCTTCAGTGTTTAACTTATTGTCTTTAACAAGTTATTTGTTATTAATAATAACTTTGCACGTGTCCTTGAAATTGCTGTCCACCCTGTCATAAAGTGGTAAAAGCCCCTTTAAGAAACCCTCTGATGTACTCATTGGCATCCCCATGCTCATTTAGCCTTTTTTCAGAGGAGGTTAAAACATCTGCTGTGTACACAGTAAGTATCTACACTTATGTTTCCTATTTTTTCTCATATTGTGTTTGAAACTGAATGTTGTCAAGCTTAACATGTCCACCCTTGTCATAGTAAAATATTAATTAATATAAAAAAAATCTGAAATCAAAAATATAGCTTTTAAACTGTGTACAAACAGCTTAAATAGGGAAAAACTTTACCAGCTGCAGGTACAACATGTGTTAAATAAATGCTATCTTTAGCCAAACATGTCCTCCCTGTCATTTTTCACCCTGTCAAAAATCCTTTCTTGACAGGGTGGACATATGCATTTTTATTAACACTTTATTTATTTAATATTTTATTGTTAATAAGTTAAAGTTTTTTTTATGTTACAACACTTATACACATATACTACACCAGTACATGCAATACATGAGTGGACAATACAAACCTTTTGGCAATATCTGTCTCAGTCTATATAAAGGATCTCCTTTTAAAGTCCATATAATGGAGCTCATTGACTGTTTGAAATAAAAACGCATGCCAATGTCCACCCTGTCATTTTGTTTTTCATCGTCATGTTCGACTTTTATGAAAATAAACAAATTATTTACAAACTTAGCAAAAAATCTTGTGTGATTTCTTAATGAACCAATAAGGGCCAGTTAATATTGTTTGAAAGTTTGACAAATATTTTAGATCTTGGGTTAAAAAAAAAGTTTTAACGATTAAAAATAACGATTGCATATTTTATTGGGAAATAAATGTTTTGTCCATTATTTCATTATTATAAATAGACTTTTTCCATAATCTAAAAAGTCAGGTTGGTAATAGCACACATTTCCTTTCTGAAAATATATATATATATTTTATAATATCACTGCAATGAAAATATACTAACACTACTTTGAATTTGTCCAGGACAGGGTTGACACAATTTGAGGTTTGTTTACTGTTTGTCTGCTTGCAGTTTATTTATAAAAAGTGCTGGAGCTTGACCAACATTAATTCATTAATAAATCCAACAACTATGTGGTTAAATCTAAAATCTCAAACCTTTTTTGAAAATTCTGAAGTCTCAAAGGCACTTTATAGTGATAGTGACCCATCTACTCAATTATGTTCTGTCTTTGTGAGAAATTACAATCTGGATTTCGAGCATTTCATAGCACTGAAACAGTACACTAAGAGTTACGATTGACCTGCTTTTATCATCCGATAACTACATTTCTCTGTTAGTATTGTTAGTCCTCAGTGCTGCATTTGACACTTTTTTTTTTTTGTAACTTTTTATTTAAGATTTTTAAATATATATAACAACCCTTTCCCCAACAATTTAACCCCTTGCAGGTGAGGGAATACATGAAAAGAAAATGATATTATAAATTGAAATATGTAAATAAATAAATATAATACAAATAAAACTAAAAATTTTAAATAAATAAAATAAAATGTACTGCCATAATAATTACTTTCCAGGGGATACATTTGTACATCAAGTTACATTGTGTTACATTGCAGTTACCTCAAATTACAATGGTGATAGGTTAAGTAACCTCTAAATATACGTATTTAAATATGTTGTAATACTTTTCCACCTCTTCAGAAAAATATCAGTCCTCATTTGTAGACATGCAGTCATTTTTTCCATTACATAGACCTGTTTAAGTCTCTGAATCCACTGAGCCACCTTTGGAGAACCTTCTTCCATCCAATGTACTGTTATCATTTTTTTTGCAACCAGTAATAATATCCTTAGTACAAATCTTATTTCAGGCCTCACAGTGGCGCAGTGGGTAGCACGTTCGCCTCACAGCAAGAAGGTCACTGGTTCGAGCCTCGGCTGGGTCAGTTGGCGTTTCTGTGTGGAGTTTGCATGTTCTCCCTGTGTTGGCGTGGGTTTCCTCCGGGTGCTCCGGTTTCCCCCACAAGTCCAAAGACATGCGGTATAGGTGAATTGGGTAGACTAAATTGTCCTTAGTGTATGGGTGTGTATGGATGTTTCCCAGAGATGGGTTGCAGCTGGAAGGGCATCCGCTGCGTAAAACATATGCTGGATAAGTTGGCGGTTCATTCCGCTGTGGCGACCCCAGATTAATAAAGGGACTAAGCCGAAATGAAAATGAATGAATGAAATGAAACAAATCTTATTTCCTCATTAAACATTTCTTTGGGCAGTGCTCCCAGTAAGCACACAACTGGATCGAGGGGCATTTCTATATCTAATATCTTATCTATTTCTTTTTTTTAATTTTTCCAAAATTCTTGAATCTTAAAACAGTCCCAAAAAATATGGGTATGATCTCCAATTTTACCACATTTTCTCCAACACAAAGCGCATTTGACACTATTGATCGTAACATTCTCCTTAATAGCGTTGAAAATTATGTCTGTATCACTTTAACTTGAAATGGATCCTGCTTTTCTCCTAAAGCTCGTAAACATTTGGTGTCTGCAACATTTTTACCGTTGCTTGTCTATGGTGATGTTTTATATAAGAGTTCCTCAACCAAATGTCTTGTCAAATGCCTTTAAACTCTGTTTATCATAGCTCTATGAGGTTTGTTACAAGCTGTCGTAGACTAACTCACCATTGTGAACTATATGCTAAAGCTGAGTGGCCCTCTTTGAATGTAAGAAGGTACACCCACTGAATGACTCTGGCCTACAAGGCTCTTTTTGGTCTGGCACCTTCCCTTCTTCATAGGTCAAAAAGCCACTATGCCCTACGTTCAAGTGAAATGTATCATTTGTCTGTTCCCCGGGTTCGAACTGAAATAGGGAAGCAAGCTTTTAGTCATGCTGCCCCCTCATCCTGGAGTTCACTCTTCTCATCCTGAACTCTTCAGTTCTTAACTGAAAATGTCTGAGCTCATCCCGATTAAATCATTTCGCTCCATCCTTTATAACAAACAACAACAGTCCATTTCTCAATGTATGTGTTTTTAACATACTGTAATGTGGTATGGCTGAATAACCAAACTGTATTTTTATATTATTTAGATTTATTTTAATTTTTTTTCATAAATTGTGTGCTGCAGACCTCTTGGCCAGGTCACCGTTGTAAATGAGATCTCAATCTCAATGGGTTTTTTTTTTACCTGGTAAAATAAAGAAACATATAACTGCATTGAATTTTAGACTTTACCTCCTTAAAGCCTGCCCTGGAGTTTGCATGTTCTCCCCATGTTGGCGTGGGTTTCCTCCAGGTGCTTCGGTTTCCCCCACAGTCCAAAGACATGCGGTATAGGTAAATTGAATAAACTAAATTGGCCATAGTGTGTGTGTATGTGTGTGTGTGTGTGTGTGTGTGTGTGTGTACGTGTTTTTGTGACATGTAAGGACACAAATCTGTATAATGACATAGGTATGACACAGGTATTACAAAAAGGAGGTGAAATATGAGGACATTGCTGACGCCCTCATTTCTCAAAAAGCTTATAAATCACACAGAATGAGTTTATTTCAGAGAGTAAAACTGTACACAGTTTCCTTTGATGGTTGGGTTTAGGGGTAGGGTGGGGTTAGGGCAATACAAAATTAAGTTTGTACAGTATAAAAACAATGGAAACCTATACAATGTCCCCACAATTTACAAAAAACAAACGTATGTGTGTGCCAGTGACATGAGCGCTGTTGAAATATCTAGTGCTTCTATTTCTCAATAAGTTTCATTTCTCTTTTTTGTGGCTAACGATGGGGTTTACATGTCCTCACCCTTTGTTTTGCAAATACACTTCTTCGTTAAATGTCTGCTGACTGTGTTGCTTTTTCAGGATGTTGATTTCATTTCCCATTTCCCTCATGTTATGTGTCAGTTCAACTCCAGGAGCCAATTGAAAATGGAAACGTTTTATTATCCACTAGATGGAGGTACAGAGTTGCACTTTAAAAGCATCAAGGGATGTCTGGCTTTTTAGACATGCTAACGAATCATGCGACAGATACTCATGAGTCAGCCTTGAGCTGACAGATTTCACAACAGTTTTTAAAGACATTTTTAAAACATACAGAAAGACGTAGTTAAAGAGTTTGTTCACCCGCCAAAAATGTGTCTTCATTTAATCAACACTCATTCATCACTGACCTCTTGAGTCTCTTTTTTTCTGATA
>CAIGQW010000317.1:14324139-14347873 GCA_903798125.1 Danio choprae | reverse complement strand
CTGACCTGAGGCAGTGATAAAGAAGACATTGGCAAACAAAGTCATTTTTATGGATTTATTGTTGCACAAAAGTGTTCTTGGAGCTTCGTATGATTACAGTTGAACTGAAAACTAAAAAAAATGTCAAAACTACTTTATTCGTCTTCCACATCAGTGTGTTTACTATACAATACTGGAAGTGAGGCAGCAGAAAACAAATATATTAATGTTACTGATTTTTTCTTTGGTGCACAAAAGTGTTTTTGGAGTTTCATATGATTACAGTTGAGCCAATAAAGACGAATTAACTGTTTTGACCATGTTTTTAGTTCATTTTCTGGACTTTGAGACCATTCTCGGGACCATTGCTTTCTATGGAGGATTTTCTATGGAGCTCTCAGGCTTCATCTAAAATAAGATGAACGAATGTCTCAGGGGATTGAAATGACATGAGGGAGAGTAATTAATGACAGAATTTAAATTTGTCTGTGAAATAACCCATTAAAACACAAGAAACACAATTTCACCAAATAAATTGGTCAAAAATGTTTTGCTAAAGTGACAGTTAAGGGGTTAAGATTAGTTTTTTGTTTGCTTGTTTTAATTGTCTAAATAATGCAGAAAGTGAAATGATCATGCTGTAGATGAATCTGGTCAGTGAGTAAAAAAGAGATGTGAATACATTTGCTGGTTTTGAAGTCAGAAATCAAAGGTATACGCCTTCAGGACGTCCTTCCCATCCACCGACTCCACAGAGGCCACAATACTCGAATAATCACAGGCAACGTTGGTGAATCCTCTGCAAATTTGTTTATTAAAAAAGTCCTGTTAAATAAATACCTGTTAAAACTCTGGCTGCGTCTCAATTAGCTCCCTAGCTCCTGAGGTTGTGTATGGGATCAAATTCTCGCCTAAAGTATCACGGAAAAATATTGCGCGTAAATCAAAATATTGACGCAAAAGTGAGAACTAAAGGCAGAATAAGAAACAACGAGGTCGTGTACCAAAAGATAATGAGTGTAAATCAAAAAAGAAGACGCGAAACATGCAATGCCAGTTTCATTTAAATCACGGGCAGGTTTCAGAGTCCTCATTGGTCCACTAGTTGAGATAGTACTAGTCAGACAAAGGGGGAGTTGACGTCACTCCAATGCAACTCATGGCTACTCAGTGTGACGGGCGGAGATGTGTTTGTTTACAGGAGTTTCAGATAATACAGACACCTGTCAGTGATTGCATATATATATCCGTGGTTCCAGGGAATTCCTATCAATATAAACATTTATACTGTATCGGACATAATCTGTCCGAGATCGCAAGGTCGATCTACTGGCTGTGCCGTAATATATTTCTGTAATGAAACCGTATCAGACAAGATGATGTTATAATGCATGATTTCTTTCTGTTATTTTGGGAACCTCTGAAATAATACATTTATGACACTGCCAGATCGACAGACAGGTACCTGTACACGTGTCTGAAGTTACAGTATATAATATTTATATGAAACCCCTGCGATCACGGACAGCGTCTGAAGTTACAGTATAGTATTTATATAAAACTCCTGTGATCACAGACAGGTGTATGAAGTGACAGTATATATATAATATTTATTATAGCTAGAGGAGCATCTGTAAATCTCGACTAGTGGACCAATGAGGACGCTGAAACCCTTATTTTGCTATCTCACATTGTTATTTTTAAGGTGAATGATGAATCTGTGCAAGTTAATTCACTGAAAAAAAATGTGTTTGTTTTGGTAATCTTCAATGAAAATCTGACCATTTGTTTGGAGTGGCGTTTCTTCTGTTGACATTAACTTGAGGGTTTCCATAGCAACTGCATATTAAAACCCTTTTTTACCATTAAATAATATTTGTGACAACTCTGTTGACTCCAATGGAACTTTTTTTCAACAGAAATGGTGGCTCATATAGCCTCTCACTAGTTCTCCGGAAGTTAGCATTTACAGCAGAGTTACTGCTGAAGACTTTTTAAAGGTACAAAGTTTTTAAAAATAAGATTGTGTATAATTTAACAGTATCTAACTTAATTTGAAATTACAGCGAATCACTTCCTGAAACTATTTGAGTCTACATGAATCATTCATTCATTTTCATTTCGGCTTAGTCCCTTCACCAATCTGGGGTCGCCACAGCGGAATGAACCGCCAACTTATCCAGCATATGTTTTACGCAGCGGATGCCCTTCCAGCTGCAACCCATCACTGGGAAACACCCATACACTCTCACATTCACACACATACACTACGGACAATTTAGCTTACCCAATTCACCTATAGTGCATGTCTTTGGACTTGTGGGGGAAACCGGAGCACCCAGAGGAAACCCACACCAACACGGAGAGAACATGCAAACTCCACACAGAAATGCCAACTGACCCAGCTGAGGCTCGAACCAGCGACCTTCTTGCTGTGAGGCGACAGCGCTACCCACTGCACCACCCTCTACATAAATCAAGTGACGATAAAACATTTTGGATGCCTGTTGATGCAACTGTTTCTGTCTATGGCTCTGCATTATGTTTGCTACAAGGGAATGATGCACAAAAGAAAGTCCCACCCCTACTTAATATTCAGTTTCAGTTGGAAGTACATCAACATACTGAAATAAAAGTCTCAGCAACTTCTTCAAGTGGACTTCAAATATAAATAAATACGTTTTTTTTTTCTTTTTAAAAAGTCTCTTGTTTGTCATTATGTTTGATGATTGGGTTCACGTGATTTATTTTTCATGCTCCACAACATGCACATCAGTGCTCCCTATTTCACAGTGCATATTGGGACTTTTCAGGGAGCAAACATTTAAGTGCACTTGACTACTGAACAAGGGAGCTGACTGAGACGCACGCACTGGTTTATGTAAAAGTCTCTCACATATGAACGATGATGCTGTACCTGGACCTTGTGTGGGATCCTCCGAGCAGGTGATACTGGCTCTCCAGCGTAAGCCCGTGTTCGGGGTCAGTTCTCCAGGTCAGTATTCTGAGGGACAGGTCACGAGATGCTGTCACCACCCTAAAACTGTCCTGCAAAAACCAACACAGTGCTTTTATACATGCTTTTATTTCAATGTGGTGATGTCATTGGCTCATGAACATTTCCTGCTTGTTATCAAACTACTTCATAACTGTAACAAGAGGCAATTCAATCATAACCTAATGTTAAAACAGCTATCATAACATTATTCATCAATATGCGGCTCTTTTTGGATTCTCGGAAGCTATAGAAATGAAAAATGTAAAACAGGAAATGCGTTGGGACCATTGTTTTTGTTTACATCCCCCAAAATGGTCTATACACTGATGTAAAAAAGTTTGGACACCCTATTGAATTTCATGGTTTTCTGTATGAGGACAAATAATACCAAAACTATAAGGTCCTTGGCAGGTCTTAAAGTTTGTAAGATAAAACCTCAGATAAACAACATCACATTACATCTCCAACAGTGTTATCATTTATTAAACAAAAAAAAAAACAAACAATAGAAAAACTGGGTGACAAACTTATTGTTCAGATACTGTACATTAATTTAAGTCCTCTGCTTGGCTCAGCTTTATTGACATTGTGTTCACCAAGTGCTTTGTATTTAACATTTTTTATGCTATTTAAAAAATGACTGTAAACTTCAGTTTAGTTTTAGTTTGTTTCATTAATGGTAGTTTTAGTTTAGTTTTTTTTTCATGAAAACATTTTCATATGTTTTTACATATTTAGTTTCAGTCTTAGTTTTAGTAATTCTGATCATGTCCAGTGTCGACCACTTTACGTTTACTCTTGTGCAAAGCTCTTAGCGATGAAAATAAAATTATTGTCTGAACCCAAAACCACAGGACTACAATGAATTAAAGTGAGACAAACCTCTTCATATCGAAGAATATTTTATATGTGGTTAAACATGCCTAGTAAATTTTTTTTAGGAAAATGAATAAAAGTTAGAATACATGTTTAACATATATAAAAATATGTTTAAATCGCGTTTGACTGACGTGTTTGTCTATTAAAGTGCATCTAAAAGTGTGTTACTCTAAACAGCCGCTGGTCCGATTTTCAGTCAACGACTTATTAATTCTGAAAACAATCATTCATTTTTACTAACTATTATTTTATTTCAGTTTTTCAGTGACTGTTGTTCTTTAACAGTTCACCCAAAAATGAAAATTTACTCACTATTTACACAACCTCAAGTGATTCCAAGTTGCTTTCGTCTGTTGACCACAAAAGAAGATATTTTGAAGAAAACTGAAATCCTGTAACCATTGACTTTCATGGTAGGAAAAACAAACACTATGGAAGTCACTGGTTACAGGTTTCCAGTTCTTTTGTGATGAACAGATGACTCATAAAGGTTTGAAGCCACTTGAGGGTGAGTAAATGTTCATTTTTGGGTGAACTGTCTCTTTAATTTCTGATTTTATATCAGTTCATGAAAATGTTTTTTGACCAATAGTTTTTGTTTTCGTGTACTAAAATAACCTTGGTGTTCACACACACCTGAAACTCCAGCTTCAGTGATCAAACTGCTGATCATCAGTCTAATTTATTTTTGTTAATGCTGATCATCTTGTGAATGTTGATCATCTGAGGTTTTATTTTCCAAATTTTAAGACCTGCCAAACATCAGATCATTTTTCAATAACCAAGTACATTAGCAGTACATTATGTGTGTCTGTTTACAGGAGAACTTTTAGTGAAGGAGAATGGTCAAACAGCTTACCACACATAGAGCAGTGATTGGCTGTAAATGATCCTCAAAATTAGCTACGAGTTCTCCTTTAATGGTGTAGACCTTCAGATGGTTTCTGTCTGCAAGCAGAACAGTGCTGCTCCCTCTTGCCTGGAGAATGACGTCTGAACGATGGTTCAGATCAACCTGAAAAGATGCAACTTGCTGAGCTGAAATGGGAAAGCATGACACGCTGTATCAGAAAACAATGCATACTCTAGGCAAGTGAAGATTGTAAACAGTAAATAAGTAACATTAAAGGGACAGTTCAACCCAAAATTTACATTTCCTCACCATTTAATCAACTTCTAATCTTTGGAGTTTCTTTCTTCTGTTGAACACAAAAGAAGATATTCTAAAGAATGCTGGGAAAAAAACAGCCATTGAAATCTACAGTAGGAATGCGAGTCAATAGCTGCTTTTTCCAGCTTTCTTTAAAATATCTTTTGTGTTCAACAGAAAAAAGAAACTCATAAAGATTTGAAACGAGTGGGGGGTGAGTAAATGATGGCAGAATTTACAGTTTTGGGTGAACTGTCAATTCAATTCGTCTTTATTTCTACAGCACTTATTACAATGTAGATTGTGTCAAAGCGCATAGAATATTTCAAAGTTTGGCAACATTTTTAAAATGAAGAAATGCAGTTTTACAGGTGCTAGAAATGTGGCCTTCAAATGACAGGCTATCAAAAATATTATTGACTGTAGACGAGGACTGAACTGAAAATTCATCAAGGGTTAGACAGTGTTTTTGAGTGAGAGGTTTTTATGTCCAATAAGCAAGACCAATTTTATTATCAGCTATACCATCTGTTAGTTTTGTAAATTCATAAAAATTTTCAGGTTGAGAGGATGATAATTTAATGATATCGCCTAGCAGTAGCAAACATAATGTAAAAAGCAAGGGACCAAGAACTTAGCCTTGTGGTACCCCTTTAACTAAACCTACGACAAAGCTAACGGTATATTTCGAAGACCTACCTTGAGGTTCCCTTTTGTATTTGGACTCCTTCATGGTCAGATCAAAGACGGAGAGTGTTTTGTTTCTGAAGAGGCCGTCGGAGTGAATGACCGCAAGCCGAGCAGCTTGAGATGGGAGAAACACCGCAGCACAGCAGCCGGTGACTGGCAGACTATAGCACACACTGTCCTCAGCAGGGTCACACACACTGTCACAGTAAAAAACCTGCACAAACACACACACACACACAAACTTCATCATAACACACTTTAGATGAAATGTTTGTAATATATTGTTAGCATTATACACAGATTGCTGAAGGGATGACAATTTTGTTGGCGAAAACCTGAAACCAAGCGACTTTTACAGCTTATGAAGTCAGTAGATTATTTTATTGGGTTTTTAGTCAAAAATGTAAATTATGTTATCAATCACTTGTGCTCATGTTGTTGAAATCTGAGATCTCCTTCGTCCTCCATAAACAGCAAGGGACCCAAAACCCTCAAAAACCAGAAAAGGAACCAAAAACATTGTCAAAATAGTCTATGTGTATTCAGTGGGTAAACTGTAATCATATGAAGCTCCAAAAACACTTTTGAGTTAAAAAAAAAACTTTAAAAACATTGTTCGGCATTAGGTCAAGGTGTGTGTGTGTGTTTACAATGGGCAGTACCACGTATTACCATTATGGCCCTGGTATAATTCAAACAAAATAGAAGAACAAACTGAAATGACAATATTGAACAAAATCCGTCCAAAACTAAGTTTGACTTTAAAACAGCTTACTAAAGCAACATTTTGCGGGAGTTTGTTATAGCTCCTAAACACCTTTGAGCTGCCATTGGTCCATGAAGATTATGCAATCAGTGGGTGTGTTCTGCAGCTCCGCCTTCTTTGATGTGCAATTTCTTCCCCTCATTTCGAATCAGGAGACCAAGATCCAAACACAAAAACACTAGGCATGTGAATACACTGGAGAGTGGAGTAGCAGAGCTGGTGCAGATGTATCCGCAACTGTACAAATGCTTGTAGAGATTTTTAAGACTCGGAGTGGGTCTCACACCAGACAAAAAGCCCACCTCGCTTTTTCTATGAGAGAATATCACCATCTGGTGTCTGTCAATGGCAAATAAAGCACAATGTAAATATTTGGTGGTGCTTCATGTGGAGAAGGCAGCCAGTATATGAAACTGTTTGTTGTGGTCTTTTGATCTGGCCACTGAAGCATGGTAGTTGGCTTTGTTTCGACACACCTCATTCGACTCACAATTATTTGATCTTGTTTATTTTTATAAACAATTGACAAACAAACAAAAAAATCCATTAAAATTAAGGCCATGTCACATCAGTTGCAACATTTTGCTGTGACATTTAAAAAGATGGAAAGTAAATATATGACAGGCAGATATGATGCAGGCAAAATCGTCTTACGTCTGTGCGCATGCGCAGTACTGAACTAAAGCATTTTCAGTCGTTTAGGTGTGGATGATGAAAAAAATTAAAAACGACAGTGTGAACATGGAGCATTTCTTTAGACGAAAATGTTTTCAATTTTATCCAGATTAGTGTAGACGTAGTCTAAGACACAAAATTTTATCAAACTAAATTCATAACAAAGCAAGAGTCTTCCAACAAAAAAAATGTATGAAGTGGTCAAAAATTGTGTCTTGTTTCTTTCGGCGTACTGACATCCCATTTACCATCCTTTTATGACGAAACAAAAGACAAACAAGTAAATATAAGCTAAATATAACTGAATAAAAGTACATTTTCAAAAAATGGCTACAACTCTGTTCTCTCTCAGCCGCCCTCATTGTTGTGTTGTGCAGTGCCACACATTTACAATGCCTACTGCAGCGTGGGGGAGTCAGAAAGTTTGAAAACAGTCTCTCAGCCTTTTCTAACTTTTTTTGCCCTCAAACAAAGAATGAAAAGAGCTTTGTGGGGCATTTAGAGCCAGCAGCGCAACATACAAGCGATGTATTTCCCATAGTAAACACACACCCTGATCTGATGCCAAACATCAAAGTAATTTTTACCGTTTTTTTTGGTGCACAAAAGTGTTTTTGGAGCTTTTTATGATTACAATTGACCCACCAAAGACACATGGACTGTTTTGACAATATATTTTTAGTTCCCTTTCTGGACTTTGAACATTTTGGGACCATTGCTGTCTAAGGAGGATGAGGAAGCTCTCCAATTATACATAAAATATCTTTATTTGTGTTCTGAAGAAGAAAGTTCTTCTGAGATTTCAAATAACATAAGGGAGAGTAATTAATACCATAATTTTAGAGGTATCTCCATTTAATACAAGTATATAAATATATAAGAAGGAGTTGATTGAAAATTTCACTATTAAACATATTTTTTACTTTGACTGGGAGTCCCCACGACACAATATTATTGTGATTTTAAATATTATGTGATTGTTGTCTGCACCTTTTCACAATGCCGCCATCTTTATTGTACTAACTTACTGCATGCTGAAAGTGACTTGCTCACCAGAAAAAAAATCAAGTTTAACACCACCATCTAGTGGACTGTAAAGAAATTGATTCATTGAAATATTTTGCCGATATATCAATATGGGCGCCCATGTACCAATATAGTATTGCTGCAGAAAATATTGCAATATTATGGTGTATCGATATCTTACCCACCCTTATTTTTTTACATATCAACATGAAATTACACTCATTTGATGATTCTGCAAAGAGTTTCTAAAAGGTATGTTACTTTCTGTGGAGAAATTAATTTATTTGGATTTCTGATTTGTCCCGATACTTCTTGCCTACCTCTGGGCTTAAGTCAACATTCTCTTTGGAAGCAGCGAATATCCACTTTTTATCAGGCGCTGAGAGAAGGAGGTTTAGCATGAAGGAGTCGCAAACCACATGCCGAGAGACTTCAGACAACGCAGGCAGCGACAGCACCAGCAGAGATCCCAAAACACTTCCCACCTGAAAATCAAAGACATCTGTAATAAATACTGCACATTCACTGAGACGCTGCACATTCAGGCATATGGCCCACCATGAGGAAAGAGATGTCGTCTTTGTTGCTGAACGCCAGCAGAGTGCTTTTGGAGAAGCCAGAGTTAAAGCAGGCCTGCTCCTCTCCAGTTGCACCTTTCCAGGTTTTGATGGTTCCTGTGCTGTCAGAAGAGATGATAACAGACTGCACCACGTCCACTGTCATGTCCTGCAAGGGGCTTTGGACAGGGCTTGTCCATAAATTAACTCCCTGCAAGTAAACAGAACAATATTGTAAGTAAATTAAGAATTGAGTAATTTAATGTAAGTTATGTAATCAGGTTCAGAAAAATTAATATCAACATATATATTATTGACAAATAAAGTTATTGGTTATTGGTGCATCCCTATTAAATCCTTAATGTTATAAAAATACATGGCACAAAATGTTATGTTCTTAAAACAGAGTACTTTATGCATTGCAAGTGTGAGGTTTTCTATGTACACTTTGTGTGCTTGTTGATGGGGATGGTGAGGCTCCAGAGGGGTATGTTGTTATCTGCAATAATTTGAGTCTCTAGTCCATTAGGTATTATTATCATCATCATTATCCTTATTTGACTTACCTACAGTATGTACCCACTTTAAATAGCACATCCATAATTTTTTATGCTATTTCCTAATTGGATTTTATTTGAAGGAGTTCATGAATTCTGTTAATGCACCTGCTAAACCCTCAACATGTTACCTCGTTAAACCCTTAAACTATAATTAATAACACTGTGATAGCATTTCAAAGAACGCAGTACAATTCTGCGTACAAAAAGTCAACTGTAGAGGGAAAAACAATGTCACCAATATCTAACTAAGAAAAATATTTTGACAATGAATGTAAAAATGCAGACGATGCAGTGACGCAGTGGGTAGCACAATCGCCTCACAGCAAGAAGGTCGCTGGTTCGAGCCTTGGCTGGGTCAGTTGGCATTTCTATGTGGAGTTTGCATGTTCGCGTGGGTTTCCTCTGGGTGCTCCGGTTTCCCCCCACAAGTCCAAAGACATGCGGTATAGGTGAATTGGGTAAGCTAAAATTGTCCGTAGAAGTATGTGTGTGAATGAGTGTGTATGGATGTTTCCCAGTGATAGGTTGCAGCTGGAAGGGCATCTGTTGCAAAAAAAACATATGCTGGATAAATTGGCGGTTTATTCCGCTGTAGCGACCCCAGATTAATAAAGCCACTAAGCCGAAAAGAAAATGAATAAATGAATGAATGTAAAAATGCAGTGAAACACTGTAAAAGAGTTTGCCTTACTATACTGTATGTGCAGCAGAGTGTCAGCACTTGATTGACAGTGATAAATAAACTCTTACTGTTCTCTGTGCAAAAAAAAACAAATACTTTACACACTTTAATGATGCAGATCATCAAACACATGTTAATTTTAGTCAAAGATAACAAGAAAACACATCATGCATTTTTTAAATGAATGTTTTTATTATTAAGAAAAAACTAAATACAACACAGCTCTGTGTGAGAAACATGTTTGCCCCCTAAACTTAACAACCGGTTGGGCCACTCATCTGTGAAGAATTGTTGTAATTCAGCCACACTGGAGGGTTTTCAAGCATGAACCACCTTTTTAAGGTCATGCCACAGCATCTCAATTGGATTAAAGTCAGGACTTTGTCTAGGCCACCCCAAAATCTTCATTTTGTTTTTCTTCAGCCATTCAGAATAGGACTTTGCATCATTGTCTTGCTGCAGAACCCAAGTTCGCTTCAGCTTGAGGTCATGGCCGGACATTCTCCTTCAGGATATGTTTGTACACACACTGCTTCACACAGGGTTTTGTATTTTGTCTTTCCTTAATAATAAAAACCTACATTTTCAAAACTGCATGATGTTTACTTGTGTTTTATTTTTGACTAATATTTAATTAGTCTAGTATGAAACTAGTATTAAAGTATGACAAATATGGAAAAGAAATAAATCAGTAAGACTCAAGAACAATTTAAATCAAGGAAATTTAGAAGGACAGCATAAAGTGTGTCACTATTTGTTTGTTTTGGTTTTTGATTGGAAATATGTCCCTTTTTTTAGCATCATGCTAACAAGCATATGTATCTACCACATGAAAAAGAAAGCCTGTTATACCTTTTGAATGTCCCATGCTTTGATTGTGCCATCTGTCGAAGCACTGCAAACAACTGGTGTGGAGGTCCACACATCTGAGCAACCATCGTTTCCAGCCAGGTATGCAAAACCAACAACTCTGCCTGTAGAATTAAAGAATGACATAAACACAATAATGCATCCTGTAAAATAGGGATGCACCCATATGGAATTTTTGACCAATACCTTTTTAAAATTGGAGGTTGAGGACAATATATTAGCTGATAAATATACATTTTTCTTCATGATTACAGCTGGGCTCCTGAAGACGTATTAAGATCACTTGCCTTTATGTCCTCGAAGGCTTTTGCAGGTGTAGTCTGCAGTTGATCTGCCCGTTTTCATTTTCCTCTCCAGGTGAGAGCGCCGCTGGAAATAACCTTTCCATGAGGGCATCCCGGTGTCTGAGAGAAGCTGAGAAACATTGCAGAAGCTCCATCTCTGCAGACACATTCTCCTATACATGATGGACCAGATTCAAGCGTCTCATCAGGAAAAAAGTGACGAGACGTGAACTACATAAGACTCATTCCAGAATTGGGGAAGCATTTAAATAAGTTTAAAATTAATCCAATATTAACTCTCTATGGGACAAATTATGAAATTACATTAAAAAAATCACTACTATTTATTTTTAGAGTATTTAAGGCTAAAATCATTTTCCATCTGACCTTTGTTTTAGTTTGCTGTCATTTATAACTGACTTTGTCCCATTAGGGTAAATCATTTTTGGAAACTTGTCTAAAACTTCACACATTCGTATACATTTTCCCTGTCTAGAAAGAAGGTAATCAATGTCATAGTGTTTCAGAAACATGTCAAAAACTTTATTTATAATACATTCTTTTATATACCACTAAATTTGTTTTAGAACTTATGTAAACTTTCCTGGAACTCGAGACAGATTCAAATGCATTTTAACTCTATGGAAAATAATGCAAACAAGTTTAGTCTCGTGTTTCAAAAACAGTTGTCTAACAATGTTTTCGAATTTTAAACGGTATTTAAACAATATACTTTTGCTTCAACATCAGTGTAGCAATATATTTTTAGTAGTCAGTGTAGTGTAACAATGTCTTTTCACAAAAAAAGCAATGTAATGTTTTTTCTTTCAAAAACATAAGTACAACATTCATTCATTTTCCTTCGGCTTAGTCTCTATTTTAGAGGTCGCCACAGCGGAATGAACTGCCAACTATTCCAGCATATGTTTTATGCAGCGGATGCCCTTCCAGTCGCAACCCAGTATTGGGAAACACCCATACACTCTCACATTCACACACACACTCACACTACGGCCAATTTAGTTTATTCAGTTCACCTATACCACGTCTTTGGACTGAGGGGGAAACCGGAGCACAGGAGGAAACCCACGACAACACGGGGAGAACATGCAAACTACACACAGAAACGCCACCTGGCCCAGACGAGACTCGAACCAGCGACCTTCCTGCTGTGAGGCGACAGTGCTAACCACTGCCACCATGCCGCCAGAAGTGCAACACTATTTTGCTTTTCAAAAACAATAGTGTAACAGTAAACAGGATTAAACAAACAGTAGGCCTACTGTATCATGTTTTATGTTGTGTTACTGTAATTGACTCACATGTGATTAATTTCTTCCTCACTCTCACTGCTGCTCTCCTCCTTATCTTCATTAACTTCAGTAACTTCATTATTTCTTCCTATGACCTCATTGTCTGATGCAATGCTGTCACTATCATCACTACCTTCAGGAACTGGTACAGGTTTTCCTCTCTGTCCTTCGTAAAACTTACTAACATCAACCTAGAACACAAACATAAACACTCTTACACTGCCTCATAGTACTGAACAACATTGACAGCTACACAGGAAATATGTTTTCCTCCATTTTGGGCTTTAGCTCAAGATGCTAAACTCAAACTAGATACCACACAGCGAGTCTAAAACACAATTTTAGCCGGCAGCTAGCTCTCTGCAACTCTCACATGGTTGCCCACTGAAGCCAAGCAGGGCTTGCCCGGTCAGTACCTGGATGGGAGACTACATGGGAAAGCTAGATTGCTGCCAGAAGTGCTGTTACTGAGGCCAGCAGGGGGCACTCAACCTGGTGGTCTGTGTGGGTCCTGACGACCCAGTATAGTGAAGAGCGCCATCTTAAATGAAACGTTAAACCGAGGTCCTGACTCTCTATGGTTGTTAAAAATCCCAGGATGTCCTGGCCAAGTTTGCCCATCCTCATATCATAATTGGCTTCATCACTCTGTCTCCTCTCCACCAATCAGCAGGTCTGCCACAATATGGCTGCCGTCGCGTCATCCAGGTGGATGCTGGTTGTGGAGATTCCCCCAATGTGTAAAGTGCTTTAAATGTGTCCAGAAAATATAAACGTAAGAAATTATTATAATTATAATTTAAATTTTTTCCATCATATCATTGTTTTTAAAAAATGAGAAATTTTTGAGAAATATTACAGTAACAGAGTTGACATATAACTAATCTACAATTAATGTCTCCTAAACATTTTGCACAAATTAATTAGAGAAAAATAAAGACACGAGGCCTCAATGCCTTCCAGGGTTTCCTGTCAGAGGAAGTGACATCACTTGGAGCAAGTTCCATGCTTTTTCTTTCAGCTCTTTACAGATTGCCTTTTTATAACCGACGTAACAGAGTTGACCAGAACATACACAGAAAATGATTTGTTTTTATTACTGACATTACTAATAATGCAGAAAATAGATGTATCATGCAATTGTTTATATATATTTGTACAAAGGATTATAGAAAAATAATACAAGGTTTATCTAGGAGACTTAAAATGTACCCATATTTCTAAAATCACCCCTTCAGCGTCATAAGATAGTAGACTTTCTCTGTACAAATAATTACTGTCATTTTACAATGTTTAACGAAATAATCTTTAATGACTTACCTCCACAACCATGGTGTTTCTGCAGCATAGTGCCATTCCTAAACAACAGGTTTAAATTTACATGCAAATAACACACTTTAACAACATGACATGGTGCTCTTTTCTTCCTCACATTTGTTTCTGAGAACTGTGACTTTGTTTGATCATGCTGACTTGTCTTATATTAATTCTGAGTTTATATCTTGAATTCTGAGTTTTTGATTCTTACTTATGACCTTTTTATCTCGAATTCAGAATTTATTTCTCACAGTTCTCAGTTTGTATCTCACAATTCTAACTTGCAAGATATCCAGTGTTTATTGAAGTAAAGTTAGTTTTATGTTCGTACATTTGTTCATCTGTCAACTTGTGACAGGGTCCCTATATTGTTCACTACTCTGAATATTCGGTCTGAAATCGGATGCAAGTATGACTTTAAAACAACATTAGCACTATTTAGTTGACAATGAACAATGTTGTACTTTGATA
Organism: Danio choprae; assembly: GCA_903798125.1. Taxonomy (NCBI): domain Eukaryota; kingdom Metazoa; phylum Chordata; class Actinopteri; order Cypriniformes; family Danionidae; genus Danio; species Danio choprae. The sequence continues at coordinate 14,333,656 of CAIGQW010000317.1, read as the reverse complement.
GGCAGCATGGTGGCGCAGTGTGTAGGCGTAGAAGAGTAGCCTTACTGCAAGAAGGTCGCTGGTTCGATCCCCGGCTGGGCCAGTTGGCGTTTCTGTGTGGAGTTTGCATGTTCTGCCAGTGTTCGCATGGGTTTCTTTCGGGTGCTCCGGTTTCCCCCACAGTCCAAAGACATGCAGTACATGAGTGTATGAGTGTGAATGAGTTGCAGCTGGAAGAGCATCCGCTGTGTAAAACAAATGCTGGATAAGTTGGCAGTTCATTCCGCTGTGGCGACCCCTGATGAATAACTAAGATAAAAGACTAAGTCGTAAAAAAAAGAATGAATGAATGAAGTCAGAATGTGCGAATATAAAACCAACTTTACCCCAATTTTTTTACTCCACAGTGGAAGCAGTTACCTAAAATATAGTATATTGCTGTTTTTTCTTTATATTTCTTTGATTATTCCTATAATCCATTTCAAGTATATTGTGGTCCACAGCCTGGATATTATGTATACTATTTGTTTTCTATTTGATGTCCACTAATGCCGTCGCTTTCAATAATAAAAAGTCAATACTTTTTTGTCCAGTTTGACTGAGGACCAGTCACGTGATGTCTGTTACTTTTATCAGCGCTTCCTCAAAACGTACCAATCACCGCCGTTAATGATTACACGCATAGCTGTTTCCGTATTCCGATTTACACTTTGTATAAACAGAGCCTGTCACAAGTAATCCAACTTCTCATTTCACAACGATTTAAATCATAAGAATAACTATCAGAAGTTCTGCGTTTATTCTAGGGTCATCGTACAGAGTTGTTTAACTTTACCTTACAAACGGTGGACGCTGTCATTAAATCCTCATCCTGAAGAAGAGCGAAAATACTGATCAGACAGTCCAGTGGCAAACTCTGACAAACCTCCATCTTCATCACCACTGTACCACCTCTGCTCTGCTACTTTCAGTTTCGTGGTGACGTTAAGGATGACGTATTGTACGGCGTAATCTCAGGGACATGCAACATACTGACAAAAACAAACAACAACGATATATTGACTATTAGGTTGTTTGTTTAATCTGCTTTATAATGTTTACTCTTCATTATTAGTATTAGTAGTTGTAGTAACGTACTCAGTTGGATGTTTGGAAATTCAGCTGAATATTTGGTTAATTTGTGCTGTTTAGTCTATATATCGACATTTTTCATTAGCTTAAAAGGCTCAAACAAAATCCGAACCATGTTAGATGTCTGGCAGAGTAATTTAAGCAATGTATTCGACTGTGAAACAGTGGTTAAACAGAGTCTTGTCGTACCTGAGCTACATTTTCAGTCAGTAATACTCGCGTCCGGCAGAGCTAGAAGGGATACATCTGCGGCCGGAAGTTAACGATAATTATTTATATAATTCATAACATCACCCATCAATTGTATTTTATTAACGTTTACCCCTAACCCTCATAGTAATGTAAAAATGTTAACTAATTGTTGTACATTGTCACAAAAAATGCTATATTTACGTGAGGATCCGCAGCTGTATGCCATCTAGACTTCACCAGCAGTACGTTCAGGTAAGTATCTACAGCTGCAACTCAGCTGAGCTGTACCAGCAGAGTGGCGCAGCGGAAGCGTGCTGGGCCCATAACCCAGAGGTCGATGGATCGAAACCATCCTCTGCTAGGGTGAGTTTTAATTTTAATCTGTGTGTTAAATTGCCACATTGAACGACAGAACAAACGTGATCACGATAGGACGCATATTGAGTTTCAAGCAAATGTAAGTGTGTTACATCTATTTCATTTTATTTTCATTTATTTGATTTCAATTTAAGTAAAGATTATGTTTCATGAATATATTTCCTACTGTAAAAAACTCATTAATTTATTCAAACTTCATTTTGAGAAATTTATGTGATTTTTTTGAAATTGATTTTCAAATAGTTATAAAAGTCAACTAAATGTATCCTAACAATCTATATCTATATCTATATCCTAACAAACCAAACATCATTGGAAAGCTGATTTATTCATCTATTTAATTTCCAAAAACTGACACGTTTGATGGTTTTGTGGTTCAGGATCACAAATGTGTAATGGGTAGGCCCACACGGAATCTGTGCCGCAGAAATCCGCAGATTTTTAGCCAATCACTGAGTCTATTTATTTACTTGTGTAAATGTGTGTACATTTATATTTATTCAGTTTTTAAATTAATTTCAGTAATAATATTGACTAATATGAAAGTGTTCATTTGATTTATTTACAATACAGTTTGTAAAATAATATTTTCTGTCTTTTAGTAGATCTGTTATATAAGAGACTTGCTTTGTTTACCAAATAAGTGGATCTAGATGGATTTGCATTGTAAACATTAAATAAAAATTTAAAAGGTATTATTTTTTATTTCATATATTAAGTTTTTAGTTATGATACTCCCAAAATAATTCCGCATAAATCTGCAGATTTTTACAAAATTCTCAGCAGAAATAGCATAAAATGTCAGCAGATTCTGTCTGGCCCTAGTAATGGGTAATCAATTCATTCATTTTCTTTTCAGCTTAGTCCCTTTATTAATCTGGGGTCACCACAGCGGAATGAACCGCCAACTTTTCCAGCATGTGTTTTATGCAGCGGATGCCCTTCCAGCTGCAACCCATCACTGGGAAACATCCATACACACTCATTCACACACATACACTACGGACAATTTAGCTTACCCAATTCACCTATAGCGCATGTCTTTGGAATTGTGGGGGAAACCAGAGCATCCAGAGGAAACCCACATGAACACGGGGAGAACATGCAAACTCCTCACAGAAATGCCAACTGACCCAGCTGAGGCTTTATCACTTTATCACTATCACTTTATCACTTTATCAGTTTTCCCAGTGGCAGTTGTTATTTTTAATCAGATCTTTACTTAACGAGAACTGGAACCTTTAAGTTAATTCAATATTTTATTTCATTTTATTTGTTTAGAATGTTCTGTAATATGAGATACTGAGATACTGACATTATCTTCAGCAGGTATGGGGTAAAATAAATATCTAATATTGGACGGCTGCACTCGAGGCTGTGCTAATAAGGGAGAGATTGGCACTAATTGAGCATTGGTTTCTTCCTCTTTTCTGCAGACTGTTTTAATCAAGTATGATTATAAAAAAATAGAATTAATTATTTTTTGTCATTAAAGGCTGGCTATATTCACACACTGTTCACAAAAGTGTGTTTGAACAACTTATAAAAGTAATTTTTGCAAAAAAATTTCCCCTTTAAAACATATTTTGAGGTCAAAGTGCAACTAGATTTTTCTTGAACGTACAAAGACAAGTGTCCCCAAAATTTATTTGAGTGGTGATATTCATAAAAAAGGTGTACCAAAGACTACTAGGAATTATTGACGGTATAAAGGCAAGCAGTGCTGTGTACAGTATGAGAGGCGTGGGTGGGCCCTCGGCGCCTCTGAACACGCCCAGATATATAAAGTCCCGCAGGAGGGTGAAGGGGTCAGACCCGCACCGGCACATCTGCTGTACCTGTGCCGCTATGAGGACTCACCACAGACCGGAGACACCTTGAAGGTGCACTGCATTCACGAGTACAACTGGAAACTGGACATCTAGACTATTACAGACTGACTCTAAAAGACTTTCTATTCAAACTGAAGATTCAGTTTCTCGTTTTACAGCACATAATCAACATGAGCAGAAAAACACGACGCTGGATGTTTCACATTTTTCTTTGTCTCGGAATAATCTACTTGAAAATGGGGTGAGGATCAAACATAAACGTGCTGTACATCTTATAATGTTGGGAGTAATATCATACTTTTGAAGAATGCATAGAGTTACTATATTTTATTTGTTGTTTGGCTACTTTTGAAAGTTTAAATTTAACACTGAGTCAACACAATAGTGCGCCAAGAAGAAGAAAACGACACTTTTTGTAGAAAGCTTTCCAAACGCAGTGTCTAATGCGCGCGCTCGTTGCTTTCGGTGCGCGCTCGTGCCCTGATGCCCATCTCCAGAGCCTTCCCTGATATCATTTTATTTTTGCATCCCATATTTCGCATGCACATGAAGATTTATTTGATTAGGAAGTGTTGATATATTCATACGTAGTTGTGTGGTCGTTTGTAGGGGTTTCTCCACCGTGTTGGCGCTGGGAGCGAGCATCATATGCAACAAGATTCCCGGACTGGCGCCCCGGCAGCGGATCATCTGCCAGAGCCGGCCGGACGCGATCATCGTGATCGGAGAGGGCGCGCAGATGGGCATCAACGAGTGCCAGTTTCAGTTTAAGCACGGCCGCTGGAACTGCTCCGCGCTCGGAGAGAGGACCGTCTTCGGAAAAGAGTTGAAAGTGGGTATGTTGGAAACTTTCTCATGCGTGTTTTTTTAGAGGGAATTTTTCATCAGTGTGGATACGGATTACACACTTGGTTAAATTTATTGAGGTAAAGTTGGTTGATAATCGCACATTTAGACTTTGGCGTTCAATAAAATAGTAATTTAAAAAGACTAAACAACTTGACAACATTGTTGAACTTTGAGTATTCGGTCTGAAAGCGCATGTAAGTATGACTTTAAAACAACATTAGAACTATTTAATTGACTATCAACAATGTTTTATTTCGATAGTCATTGGCTGCTTATTTCTCTATATTCTTTTGCAAAGAATACTTTTCTGAAATTGATTTTAAGAAGGTGAAAGTGCGAATATAAAACCAGCTTTACCCTATTGTTTAATTTGAGGTAAAACACCTGTATTAGCAGCACTTCAATAAGTCAAGTTGGTTAAGTTGAGATTTCAATGCTGAACTGTGTTGCAGAGGAGATCATAGAGAATAATAAATATATACAATCAAATAAGTACATTATCTACAAAACGTCTCATTATATTCCCAGAACAATCAGCAATATATATATGGAAACATATAATAAAGAAATGGACGTGTTTTCAAACTGCTTTAGCAGTTTTTTTTAAACCTAAAAAAGGTTTTGCAGTTCGGTAACAGTTTAGTTTAAGTACCATTTGCCACTATTAACTACTGGCTTGTTATTACCTGCTTATTGGCTGTTTATTAGTAGGCTACTTATAAAGTATGATCTTATTCTACATGCTAATACCTAAACCCAACTACTACTCCTTTACTAACTTAATAAGCAGCGAATTAGGAGTTTATTGAGATAAAGGTCTTAGTTAATAGTTTATTTATAGCGAGAATTGCACATTAAAAAATACAGTGTGCTGTGCATTTCCATTATATGTTGGATCAGAGACATTTTGGTGTCTGCATTGAATTAAAAAGACAAAAGTTAGGCTATTATATAAGCTTGAATAAATTGTGAATTATTATAAAAAAAAAGAAACTCCAGAACATTGTAGGATTTTAACTCTGCCAGAGTTTGCAACAAAGTTCCTCCTAGCTCTGTAACAGTGTTGCTGTTATCTGCATTGGTGTTAATACTTCACTCTTTTAGTGTTAATATTTTGACACTGTGTTGGTGTAAAAGAGGCAACACTTTTGAAATTGTTGAATTCACACTTTGCGGGTGGTTCCCATATATACACTTTTAAAGTGTTGAAATTAACTCCATTGGTGTTAATTTCCAGATGTCAAATTTACTGTGTATATATACATAGAAATCAAATTAAATGCAAGCAAACTCAATTTTTGGGGGGGTAAAAATAAACTGTTTAAAAGTGTGAAATGATGTTTCATTACCATTTAAAATAATATAAAAATGAAACATTGTACTTTTCACTAAATATGAATATGTTTTAATTGATACAAACTTATGGTAATAGACAGATAAAATGTAGTGGTTTGAAAGTATAAAGATACAAGATATAAACATTAATGATTCTTTGCTATTTAAACCCATTTTGATTTTTGAAACAACATTTACCTTACACATAAGAGCAATTTTTACCTACAGTAATTTGAAATATATAGTTTTATATAGGTATATAGGGATATTTAGGTATAGCTTCATGAAAGCCAGTGCTAATGCTAATAATTTGATGATGTTTTTACAGTTTTTAGGTTACCGTTTTGAGATCAGCCTTTAGGTTTCTTTGTACTTAATGCACATAGATGGTTCTATAAAGAAGAATATTAAGTTACTTGAAGGGCTATATATATTCTGTGATGTAAAGGCTATTAAACCTTGATTCTACTTTGTTTTTAAAAGAGTACAGTGCCCCTTTTCACACTGAAAGCCATGTTGTGAGTTTGGTGTTAACATTTTTTATGCATGTATCAGTGTTTGGGTTGGTATTTGCTGCCTGAAGAGTTTTTCCACAGGTGTAAATTACAGAGCATGATAAGATGTCACCTGAGACAAATGGACTTTTGCTTTGCCATTCCAACCTGCTTAAAAATATGCCACAGCTACCGTATTAGTTTATGAAGGTTCATGAGGTCTAAGTTGCATCTGAGTACAGTTAAAGTCCTTCTGAGTGCAATACTGAGTGCGAATTGAATGCATTACTGAGTGCAATACTGAGCACAATACTGAGTGCAACACTGATTACAGTACTGAAAGCAATACTGATAAGCTGGCGGTTCATTCCGCTGTGGCGACCCCAGATGAATAAAGGGACTAAACAGAAGGAAAATGAATAAATGAATGAATAAATGGATGTCAATGGTTACAGGCATTCAGCTTTCTTCCAAATAACTTCTTTTCTGTTCATTAGAAGAAAGAAACTCGAACAGGTTTGGAGCAATTTAAGGGAGAGTAAATGATGACATAATTTTCAGTTTTGGGTGAACTATCCTTTTTAAACTGTTGGGTAACACTTTACTAAAAGGGGTGTTCATAAGACTGTAATGGAACATTTATGATCATGGCATGACAAATGTCATAATTGTGAATGAGATTTTATGCATGCTTATGACAACTGTCATTAAGTGTCATTCACTCGGTTATGACATTTTAAATGCAAAGATGACATTGTTTGTTATGACAACTTGACATAAAGAAAACATCTCAACCAGTTTTTGTCTTGACAACTTGACATTACCAAGACAACCAAACTTGTCATAAATATGTCATAAACATGATTGTCACAAAGCCATTATAAATATGTCACAAATATTTTTCTGATCACTTTTTCAGTGGAAAATACTGTATTTGTCATTAAAATGTTTCATTAAAAGTGTCATTACTCTGTCAAATCATTTTCAACAGCGTCATTAATATTTAACATTTGACATTTTAATGACAAATTCAGCTTGTACCACTGTAGTTGAGTTAAAAACAAAAAATATTAATGATGCTGTTTTAAAACGATTTCATGAAAATCATGTTTATGACAGATTTATGACAAGTTATGTTGTCTTGGTAATGTCAAGTTGTCATGACAAAGATAAAAACAGGTTTTGATGTATTTATGTCAAGTTGTCATAACAAACAATGTAATTTTTGCATTTAAAATGTCATAACTGAGCGAATGACACCTAATGACAGTTTTTCACATTCAATACGTGTCATGTCATGATTTTAAAGATTTAATGACAGTCGTATGAACCTTCCAGTAAAGTGTTACCAACTGTTGCAGTATGTGTCGTCAAGTGTATGTTGAAGAAACTAAAGTTGTGTCTTGTGTCCGCAGGCAGTAAAGAGGCTGCTTTCATGTACGCCATCATCGCAGCAGGAGTGGCTCACGCCATCACAGCGGCCTGTACGCGGGGAAACCTCAGTGAATGCAGCTGCGACAAAGACAAACAGGGATTCTACTCTCACTACAATGGCTGGAAATGGGGAGGCTGCTCGGCAGACGTCCACTACGGCCTGGGCTTCTCCAAAGTTTTTATGGATGCTAAAGAGATAAAACACAGCGCCAGGACTCTTATGAACCTGCATAACAATGAAGTAGGACGGAAGGTACGTATTTGATTCTCAAAGTTTTACTTTGTGTGTTTCTTTTGGCAATAAACATTTTTGAGCGTTTCCTTGAAGGCTCTGACACACCAGGTCGATGGTCGGCTGTCAGGAAATGTCCCAGTTTTGGCTGTAGTCTTTGTGGTGTGTTGAAATTAAACATTTAAGTCCTGATATAATGCAAGACTTTATTCACCACTAGTTCTCCAGTGTCAGCTCAGTGTGCAAGGGCCTTAAAGGCACAAAATATAAAAACATTTTCATAGAAATATCCAAAAACCACAAGAACGGTCTTACATATTTTGCTGACTTTTGTGTTTACATTATCTCAAATGCTTTGAAGAATGTTCTGCTGTGTGTTCATGCTAAAAACCCACAATCCCTATAACACAAAGTCACGCACCCTCCATTTCTGGTTTGATTTTCTAGAAAACAGGGAAACAGCAGCGAGGCCTTAATATGTTGTGTGTTTTATTCGACTGTACAGTTCAGCATTATAACAGAAGGCTAAAATGTATTTAGTCTGATAAAACGGCGCTTCTTCTCTACATGAGTGGAAGAACCAGAAGCGGTAGACTGTGGCATAAAAGTGTAGACTGTGGCTAGTATTTTCAAAAGCTCAAAATTGAAGAACACTTTATAAAGTTATGAAATATTTTCAATGCTAGAAAAGCTAACCATATGGGTATAGATAGGTGACACAACATTCATTTATTTATTTTCTTTTTGGCTTAGTCCCATTAATCTAGGGTCGCCACAGCGGAATGAACCGCCAATTTATCCAGCATATGTTTTATGCAGCAGATGCCCTTTCAGCCGCAACCCATCACTTGGAAACATCCATACACACATATTCATACACATACACTACGGTCAATTTAGCTTACCCAATTCACCTATACTGCATGTCTTTGGACTTGTGGGGGAAACCGGAGCACCCGGAGGAAACCCACGCCAACATGGGGAGAACATGCCGAGACGCAAACATATTCCTTACAAATCATAGACAGCCTTAAGTTGCTTTGTGGTGTTTATTTGGTGCTGTGCAAGGAACTGCAGGGAAACAATTCTTTATTTATCGATAATATGTGGCTGTAAATATGATTAGTGTGAAAAGGAACAAAATTTTTTGTTGTCATACTGCCCTGTAGTGTTAATTTTTCCTAGAAACTACAGTCAAACATATGTTGATTAATGGTTTTGCAGTTTCACAAAAATGTCACCTGAAGCACGTATTTCCAATGAGCCTGTGTTGGTCATTTTAAAGATTGTCACCCAGAAACCCACATATTTTGTATGTATTCATACATTGCAAAAAAAAAACTTTCAATCCCTAACCTTATACCTAAACAGAACGTAGAAGGTTGTATTTACAAATATATGCAAATTCATTTATTCATTCATTTATTTTCCTTTGGCTTAGTCCCCTATATATCAGGGGTCGCCACAGCAGAATGAACCGCCTATATGCAAATAGTGAAATAATTTTCACAAAAAAATAACACAGTTGCAAATTGATTTTGTGTTGGTTGACCCCAAAAATCAAACTTTTTAAAGTCAAAAGTTTTAATTATTTACTTGTAGGGGTTTTCTGTCTTCACACCACTCTTTTCCCAAACACCAAAACAAAGCATTGACCAAAA